>OY735226.1:23459791-23594791 GCA_963457665.1 Thysanoteuthis rhombus
ACACATACACACATAAGTAATCAGCTTGAACACATCACTCGCATGTGCTCGTGATAAGTGTAGCTACTTAGCCATATCCTAACATGCATTTACTACAACTTGACCTGTTGACTTGTTTAATGTTTCAATGATGCAATAACAAAACCTTACATACCAAGCATCAATATCTCGCCGTCTTTGAGCCAAGGGGGTTAGGGCACGAAAAAGCTGACAGGCCTGTTTTATGTTTTTTTGTCCACGCCCTTCATAATTATAATACAACAGGACGCACATATTACCCAAAGTCTGACAGGCCTCTTGATGTGTCAATGTTGCCTGCAACAAAAAACATCAGGTCACCATTTTTGAAATATCTGACATTCAACAAAAAAGTATGGAGTCCCTCCACTATCTGAAATTAGACTGTTTATGTATTATATATGTATTACAGTTGAACATTGATAAATATATATATATATATATATATATATATATATATATACATATTAGAAAAGATATATATATATATATATATACATATTAGAAAAGATATATATATATATATATATATTTATATATATAATGTGAACTGTAAAGAGTGAAACAGACTCAGAGTAAAGTGTTCAGAGGTAAGGTTTATTAATCCTCAGATGTTGATGGTCCAGACATGTTTCGGGATTTTTCCCATCTTCAGTGGCGCGTGCTGTGTGAATATGTGTTTTTAGGGTTTTAAGTTCCCATGTGGAACCAGAGTCCGCTATCAGGAGCTATGCCTTGTGGGTAAAATATTTTATAAAGGCTGCTGGAGACATCCTGCTGTATGAGAGAAAGTCCAGCTAGTGGTGGAGTCTTTGGTTAAGCAGCAGCAGTTGATCTTGGAGAGGGCAAAGTGTGTCAGGGTAGGAGGGAAGTGATGTGGAGTTAAATTTTTTGGGTATGTTAGGGATGGTGTAAATGGAGGGATGATGAGGTTAAGGAACTACAGAGGTATCAACCTTACAAGTTATCAAAAATGTGTAGGCTATGATTTGGACAAGTGATATAACTGGCTAAGGTGAATTTTTCCTATGGGTCTGGGTGACTTTGAAGCTTCCAGTATTGAATGTATCTTAGATGTGGGAGTGAGGATATTATTAGTAGGAGTTTTGTGAATTAGAGATCTGTGTGATGAGGGTTATTAAGTTTAGTTTTTAATCCATTAGAATACAGAGTTTTAAGTTTGTTGATCCACGTATCTTCATGTTTCTCTAGAAGTTTAGTTATGTCAATTGGAGTAGTTTTTTCTATTTTTTCTACAATGGTAAAATTAGCGTCCGTGGCAAAATTGTGGCCGGTTGTGCAAAAGTGTGGTTCTATGGGAAGTGGGCTGCGATTGTTTTTGGACTTAATCCTATGTCTGTAATTGTTGAGTCTAATATTAAATTGCCACTCAGACTTGCCTATGTATTGTAATTTACATCTATTGGACTCTAGAAGGTATATAATGTTCTTACTACGGCAGTTGGTACAGTGATATATGTGGTAACTCTCTCTTATGGTAGTGCTTGTGAATATGTTGGTGTACTTGAGGTGGTTGCAACATAGACTATTTCTTATGTCGCAAGGTTTGCAGAATTTAGTGTTTCTAGGGATATTTTTGTGTACGACTTTATTACTAATGATATCATTACTGCTATTCATGTCTCTGATGTTTTGGGGCCTGCAGTAAGCGATGACACATGGGTCTGTAAATGTTTCTCTTGGATCTGTTTTAATGGTGAGGATGTTCCATCTCCTATTGATGATGTGTGCTAAGGGTGGGAGTGTGTTGTTGAAGGTGGTTATAAGTTGTATGCGGTCAGGTTTATTATTGTGGGAAAGCATAAGGGTTTCATCCCTGGGTATTCTAGTTACTTTTTTTATTTGGCTTTTAGTATCATCATATACTTATCCATATCTTTTCAAATATATATATATATAAATATATATATATATATACACATAAAAATATATATATATTTGAAAAAATATTGATAAATATAAGTATACATACATATTGAGAAAAAATATTGAGATATACATAAATATAAGAAAAGATATGGATTATATATATATCTTAGGAAATTATATGTACATATATATATATTAGGAAACTATATATCAGTAAGATACTGATATATACTTATTTATATATATTACAGTAAGATATTGATACATCTATACATATTATACTAAGACATTGCTATATCTATGTATGCAAATATATTACAATAATATATTGATGTATCCCTACATACATGTATATTACAGTAAGATATATATATATATATATATATATAGATATAGATGTAGATATATATATATATATATATATAGTAGACTTAATAACTATATCCACTCCCGATAAAACTACATCTCCACACCACTGGATACAATTTTACCACAGATGCTAGATTCACAATCATTGAAAAAATAGAAAAAAATGCACCCACTGACATAAGTAAAATTCTAGAAAGACATGAAGATATGTGGATCAACAAACTCAAAACTCTCTCCCCGAATAGAATTAACACCATAATAACAACCTCACATCCACATTCTATCCTCCCTCAGGTATATCTAATATTGGGGATATTGTGATATATTTATATGCATATCTTACTGTGATATATATATATATTACGGTGATATATACATATATCTTATTGTGATGTATTATTGTTAGATATCTATCTCATTGTTATATATATCAATATATATATCTTATTGTCATATATCTATCTCATCGTTATATATATATATATCAATCTCATTGTTATATATATATATCTCTTTTAGCATTTTTGATCATGTGCCATCTTTTATATTTTGTAGTGTTTCATCATGACATTTGAATTTTAAATCCTTGCAAAACCCTAATGTACTGTCTTTCACCAGACAGGTTGAAAATTAGGAGGATAATGAACATTAACATGCTCCTCTTTAACTTATCTTGTAAGAAGTTAACATAATAAATTACTTCAGATGAGTCCAAATCGGCCCGTCAGCAAAGTTATTTTGAAATGAAGATAAATGGTTGAAAAATTTCATTCCATACCTTACATTGTCCATAGGCTCTTGGAAGATTATTTTTCATGAAATTTGACTCTGGGGATTCTCCATTCTAAAAAGAAAAGAAAGAAAATGATTTTTTCCTCTATCAAAACTGGGAAGAAGAAAAAAAAGATAGCTAAGGAAAAATGCCATGCATGAACGAGAATCATCATTGATACCACTTGAGAGGAGTATGGCAGCTCCCAGGAAAGTACACTGACCTTCAAGGAGCAGCACGTGCTTGAGAAAGGGTACACAGTTTAGTGCCTGCTTGGCTAGTTCTGTTACTAGTAAGCACAGCATAAGTTGAGTTGGTTGCAGTTGCTGCTAGGTATTCCTAGATGGTTACTCATCTAGGTAATGACCAGGCTTGATATCGCTTAATCTCAGTGATCATACAAGAACCAGTGTATCCAATATAATTTGGCCGTACTAAAGAGAAAAGTGAGAATAGAGTAAAAGCGAAACACTGCCAATTATTCATTATCAATTTTTGAATTGTATTTTACTTTATCAAAATTTTGGTCGCTTTTCATCACAGCAACTCAGATTGTCAGTCTACGACTAATAATAAACAGCAGAGATAAGAAATAAAGGATAAACTCTCAGTGAGACTAACTCACATTCCTTTTTACTTTGGGAAGCATACCCATGAATACATGCTGATTTTTCATTGGAAAAAAAAAAATCAATAATGCATGTCATACTTGTCCCATATCTTCTGACATCACAATACCAAACAAGCTGGACTATAAGACGAATGTTTTACAAGATCATTTGGAGGATTACCACTCACTGCTACTCATTCAAACCCTGTAACTATCCTCATTGAACTTCAGTAGACAGAACCCTTGTTATAATGCCTGCATATTGGACACAATATTTGCATAGTTTTTTTTTTTCAAATAAATGTCTGTCTTTTATTCTGGTATATATGGTGTACATAATGAGACTTTGGCTTTTTTGACAAGAAGTAAAATGATTTGAGGAGAAACCAAATTTACCTCCATTTTTCCAAAATTCAAACGATGTGTTGGTAATTCTTGTTCTTCCCTCAAAATTCTATTTCTTTTCACTATGTAAATAAAAGATGTCAATTTCAAATGATCTACTTACCACTAACTTTATGATAAATACCGGGTTATTCAAGATTTCTGCTACACATGTATTATACGCCTGAAATTGAAGAGATTTTACAATGAAATCTGAATAGTAAGACATTATTCCAATAATTTTTATCATAACTCGCTTAAGGGCTGCCTTCAGCATCCATTAAGCTAGATGTCAATCAACTTTCTATTCATAGAATTTACATTATAATTGTTTTTAATCACTGGCCTTTTCAGCCAATGATTTTATGAGATTCCATGTGTTGTATGTTAAATTGTATTTTGGTACAAACAATTTTATAAAATTATGGTTTTCTGAAATTTATTCATAGATATGAAACTACTAAAATACCATTTACATTATAATTATTTACAAATAGATAAGGGGAAGTACTCTATAATTAGCACTTATATACCTGGAATTATCTCCCTTGAGGTTCAGATCATCTACTTATATGATGTGTCACATGATATGAATATCATTGTCGCCTTGTCCATTTGTCTTTTCACCTCAAAGAGTAATGCTTAACAAAACTTATTTATAAAATTAAAAACCAAGCTCTGGCGTGATTTGAACCCACATCCCGAGGGTTGATAGTCAGATATGATGACCATTGAAACCCTCAAAAGAAGAAGAAATCAAGCGAAGAATCACACGAGGATGGCAAGCCTTTGGTAGAGCAAGCTCAACCTTCAAAAAAAAGAAGATCCCATTAATCCTAAAAAGAAGGGTATACAACCAATGCATCCTCCCAATAGTCACTTATGGCGCTGAAACATGGAACCCAACCAATAGACAGATCCGCATTTTGAGAACCATGCAACGTGCACAGGAGAATTATGCTGAGCCTCACATGGAGAGACCACAAGACAGCAAAGTATATCTGGGAGAAGACAAGAGTCAGAGACATCATGAAATCCATTAAAAATCTCAAATGGTAGTGGGCTGGCCATGTTGCAAGAATGGCGGACAACCAATGAACATTGCAACCCACGACATGGATCCCCAGGTATCACATGTGCAACCAAGGCCGACTGAGTATTAGAGAGAAGTGTGGCAATACTTGGCGAAGGTCTATGTCCAACTACGGACGTTGACAGACTGCTGCTGCTAATGATGATGACACCAAGATAACACATAGTGAAGAGTGTAAAATATCATCCTAATTGCTAGGATGCTTGTAACTATCCAGTTGTCATCAGTCTGCACCACTCACTAACATTACATTCATACCTTCTCTAACAATTCTAAATGCCAAACTTAAACAACAAAAACAAATCACAAACAGTGAAATGCAATGATATTTTTTCTTCTTAGATATGATAGATGGCCAAAAAAAATATCTCTTACGTGAATGAGTTGGATATACATACAAAGAATGTGAGCATTTTTTTAGCTCCTATTGTTCTAAACAATTTCAACAAAGTTATGTTATTTAATTTTTAAAAAACAAAAAAAAAAAGAACTGATTAATTCAAACAATTACAAACCTATATGGAGATACACAAAACAGATAGATATATGGTGATATACGAAACAAAACAATAACAGAAATGGTTAAAAATTCAATGATACCAAATAGCTAAATGATTATTCACAAAATTCATTAAGTAACTCTATGTGCTTCTTAACATTATGGTTGCATGTAAATAAAAACTCAAACTAAAACCATGAGAATTCAATTTTTCTTCAAACTGACAAATTTCAAGAATGGAGATCATATTGATTGAAAGCACTGCCTTTCTTACCGATTTTAGAGGTGCTTTACAAGAACAATTGGCTGTGGGTGAGAAAGAAAGAGTTTCTGTACAAGTCACACACCTGAAGGATATATAAAAAAAAGAATTCAACAGTAGCAAAGCAACAATCATAATAAGTATAAGAATACAAGAAAAAACAGAAAAAACAAAGGAGCGAACTTTCTTTTTCAAATCTTCATGGAAAAGGTATGTCTAGGAATTATTCAGTCATTTTGAGTATCTTGAGAACCAATTGTGTGGCCATAACATAACTTGGCAACTAATCACAGGGGACCTTACTGTACATAAATGGATAGACACTCTCCCATGGTGTTGTGGCAACTCATTCTTATTCAGCTGAAATTAGTATGAGATGAAATACAATTCTACTGAAATAAATACATAGTTCTAAATATGAAAATACTAAAACTGGCCCATATCTTCTGACATCACTTCATTTCCACTTTTAGCTATAAAATGGCTTCCTTAGCCACATGATGCCAGTATACTATTCAGTACACACAAGTCTTCTCCTTCATGTATTTCCTACCAGCTTAGCTTATTCCCTATTAGTTTTGTCATGGCATTAGATCTTGTAACTTACCATAAAGTTCCTCTATCATTTGTATTTATTGATGGTGAGAACCAGTCAGCAAGTTTACTGAACAATCAAAATGTGTATGGTCTCCTCTCATCTCAGAAACTCTGCATGTGACATTATCCTGAAAACCCTCTTTCTATCAATTATGCCTAGGTCTTTGAAGTAATGAAGCTTTATGGAAACAAAGTACTTCCCTTCATAAATTCACAATGATGACTACCAAAGTGACATTTCTTTTCGATCCCATCTAAATAACTAAATCTCTTCTGTACATCGCCTGATGAATAAGGATTTCTCACTGTCTTTCTTATAAATGATTACTTAGTAATTATGCTGGCCAAAAATGATCGTTCTTGAATATTTCATATTCTTTCAGTGTCAAAAACAAAGTATGTACTCAGTTGTTATTCTTATCTGTTGTTAAATGTTTTTTTATTTGTCTAAAAATATTTGCATTCATTTTAATTTCTCACCATGAACTTTCTGCCTTCTTTAGTATTTGTATTTGATAAAACTTTCTTTGTTTGGATCATTTCATCAAGTGGGTCTCATTCAAAATAGCTGCATGTGTGATTGAAATACCACCACTTGCTGGTCACAAATAAAAATGGCAAGTGTATCTTCTCCCTGCCTGATGTCACAGATTTTGGCACAAACCAGAAATATTTACCCAAATGACAACACAAATACTTGCTGGTTGCTATTGTAGTGCCCAACTTTCCAGTAAATTATTCATATACGGAGTTATCTGCCCTTTGGAAAGGATCTACTTCCAACCCCTATATCTCTGTAGAAACAGTAATTCCTCGTTCCCCTTTTTGATGTTACACAGAACTGCTAATCAGATAGCTGATTCTTATCTTTACCATATTTAAACTGTGGCGGTAAAACTCTCTGTGTTCCTATGGCGTCGAGGTAAGATCGTCTCTTCTCCTTTCTCTCTTTAGTTAGGATAGTCAGTATAGTTTTTATACACACTTTGTTCTTACATACGCATCATCACATCTTCATCTCAAAAACACATCCTAACCAAGTTAAGCACTATCATCATAGTTAAGACGGACTTCCTAAGATAACTTCTTAGTGGCAAAACTAGGATCATTGTATAGGCTCCATCTCATATTTACTCAGTGACATCTCTTTCTCTTCATCCTTTCTATCTCTACATCTTTTATCCTGGTGGATCCCTCCACATATTCGTGTTGGCAGAAACTCCGGTCCTTGTTTATTTTAATTCACTCACGAATTAAACCTGGCACTGTTGTTAACTTCTTGTTTGTTCTTATTTCCACGTTTTGTTAACAATCCAACTAACTGTGTACTAACCTTGTTTTTGTGCTTAAGCAACGAACATGCTGCTTCCCAGGATTTATCTTCTTAGATCAATTCTGGGTTATACATGTGTTAGGGGACTGATATATTAGCAACCTTAAATCAGGCCCCCGACACGACACTATTATATTGGTACCTTACTTCTTTCCTCCTGTACTGGGCTTTGATATTAAGTTAATACCCCATTCTAATACAGATCTTTTTTACCAGCTTCATATCTGTTAATTTTAATACAAGAACCATAAAACTTACAGAGTTATTCAGAAGAGAGGTTGTGTACTATGTGACTGTTGCATGTACAATGACTGAGGCTGCCCATTCTCTAAGTCTTGTGCAGGGTTTTTGGCAAAACAATTGTCCATCAGCCCCTGCAGTTTAGATTTGGCTCCCTGTGACTTTTGGCTTTTCACAAAGAGATTTCTTAGTGTGCCATCATATAATAAAGTTTGAAAACTACTGGTCTAAACTATACATAGCAATGATAACACCTCATCTTAAAGATTCAGATTTTTTTGTGTTAAAGTTTGAAAAAAGAAAGAAAAATCTTACCTGTCTTTGGAAGCATTAGGAATTGTATCACCTGTACACGGTACGCACTCACAAATTGCTTTATTTTGACTGTTCCTTAATAAACTACCATTAATTTCCTTTTGTACTGAAAAGGCAGAATGAAATAATGGTTATTATATTTTGAATCAAATCACTGTAGCCCTCGAAATGGGCTACCTACCAACCAACTGGGCTACAGATACAGTGTATCCAGGGAATCCTGGTCACATTTTTTTTGGCTACAACCATGAAAATTTGAATGAGTACACTGCAAGACAATCTAAAACATTTTTTTTCGTTTAAAAAAAAAAAAAAAATGCTTTTTTGAATCTCTATGGTCATTTTGAACCAACAATACCAAAATTTTAGATAATTTTAGATTAAAGATCTACTTTTTTTTAGATAATATTTTATCGTATTAGTTTTGGAACACGCACAGACTATGATGATTCATTCATGCCTGGTACAGATATTGTCTTTGCATTTTATTTAATTGCTTCATTTTACTTCCAGTGCCATAGAAAGACTTGGGTAGTATTAATCATTATGTATATCAGACAGGCTAAGCTGGCCTCATCTTGAAAATCCATTGCTCTCTGGCTGAAGGGAAAATCCAAGTATTGGCCCTGCCATATCTCCCAACGATGCCAAGCTATTCATTCATTCATATGATAAGAACTGGGTCTCTTACACTTATAACATCAGTAGCAGCCATGAGCCCCATTACCCTCCCTACCCTCTCATTAAACTGCCTTTCTTTTCTCCCCTTTCCAACCACTTATTAAACTACTCTTCTCTTTATTCTCCCTTCATATTTTCTTATTAAACTACCTCTCTTTTCTCCCCTTCCTATCCTGTTATTAAACTACCTTTCTTTTCTCTGCGCTCCCTTTCAACCTTCTTATTAAACTACCTAGGTCTATTTTCTACTCTCTCTTCCTACCTTATAAAACTAACTTTGCTTTCTCCCCTCTCTTTTCCTACCATGTCCATTACACTTATAGTATCAGTAGCAGCTATCAGCCAAGCCTTTTGTTGTACACTTCTAAAAAAACAGTCATCGAAGCAACAGGTCATGGACTAGTAAGCATAACTTCTGCAATACAGACAAAAATGATAAACAGGATGGTGTGAAAAAAAAAATTGATTTACATGCTATGTAGCAGAAGTTTCAAGGTCAGCTTGGAAATACTAATTTGTGATACTCATTATGTACATTTTTGTTCATAGAGGTCTACGATATGAATTATAACTTTCTTTGCATTCATAGTTGTTTTTATCAAAACTTAATTCTGTCAATCTCTCTGCACAGTTAGAAAATGAAGAGTAAACTTCCAGCAAGAATATTCTTTATTTCCAATCTGTGCTGTTTGCTAGCTGTCATAGAGTGAGAGTTCAAATTGATAAAAACAACTAAAAACTAGGAGAGCACATACCCCTGTCGATGCCATTCTCACGGGAAGTAATTGTGCATGGATACTTCCCTAACTTTAATCACTTCTCCCATAACCCACTGCCCATCCTTCCACAAAATTTCATTCAAATTCATAGAGAACTTTTGGAGATATCATGTGGATGGACATGAAGTTTTGTCAGTATTATGTAGTGGGGTCATATAATTACAACGATAGGAAGGTAATTGTTCATGGATCCGCCCCAAATTTTGTTTGTAGCTTCTTGTGCGTCCTTCAACAAATTTTCAATTGAAAACATCGTGCAGACAGACATAAGCATACACATAAATGCAAATGATAGAAAAAATTGGAAAATATCTCTTAATCAAAAGAAAATTTCTGGCTCTGCCCCAAAATTTAACCAATTCTTCGTTAGCCCATCCGTCCACAAAATTTCATCGAAATCCATTGAGTACTTTCGGAGAAAAACAGACAGATGTGACCAAATACATATACCTCCCTAACTTCATTGGCAGAAGTAATTGAAATAAAAGGTAAATAATAGTCAAGATTGATTCAAAGGGTTACAATACTTCAACTACCAATAAGAGTAAGTAATAAAATGACTTTCTTGTTTGTTGATTCAAATCAATCCTCAGGGAATGGACAAAAATCACTGTTCTTTCACTATAAATTCTGGGACTTGAACTAATTGCTGCCACAGACAAAATAACTCATCATAACAAGTCATCAGTCAAGTGCCAGACATTTTACGAAAGTGTTTTATTCTTACGCAAAGTGGCAAAATCCAACTAGAAAGTGTAAAGTATGTTTACAAAATGTAAAACAGTAAGAGACTAGATATGAATGTGCTGAATGTAAGGCAGCCTTATGTATAGATCCAGGTTTTAAAATAATTCATGACCATTTGAATTATTAAAATATATTATTTCAGCATATTTATATATATATATTATATACATAAAGATATGCTGTGATACATATTAGTTGATTTTTATGTGAATAAACAGAATCTTTTTGAACGTGCAATGAAGACTTTCAATATTCGTAATTTTTTTAGAAGAAAACCAAAGCCAAGAAGTCACAACAATCAAAATTATACTTGGCTTTGCACAGGTTGAAGAAATGGCCAAAGAGAATCTAACCTTGAATACTACCTGCTGGACATTGAGCACATATTTTTGCATCATCGATACAATGCCAACCATCTTGAGAAGCAGTCTGAAAGAGAAAAAAAACAAAACAGATATATATATATATATATATATATTTACACACTAATCTATCAAAAATATCCATTGCCTTTCCCATTTCCACCTTTTACTTTGGGTGGATTTAGGGTTGCCATACAGGTGGGATGGGACAGTGTGCAGTTATAGATGACTGAAGATGAGAAAGAAAAGAAGTAGAACATGAGGAAAATTAAATTAAAAGGAGACAGCTGGACCCTACAGGTTGCAAGTTTGTGTACAAGCGTAACTTGGCCCCAGAATGAACATAGGATTAGTGGCAATGACCTCTAATGATCTGTGAAGGTCAATTTAGTCATTTTAAAATCTGAGATGGCTACACCCCAAGGGTTTCAAATCTGTGTTCCAAGGTAACTTGACCCCAAGATGAACATAGGATAGGTAGTGCTGATCTTTGATGATCTCTATATGTCGATTTTAAGTCAGGTCAATTTTACATTTTCTAAAAAAATGGCAATTTAGAAGCTTTCAAATCTAATGGGGATAGCTGCATTTGTGTAGATTAATAACTTGACCCCATGAAGAACATAGGATAGATAAGGGCAAGTCAATTTTGGCATTTTCAAAAAAAGGTCAAATTTTCACCAAGGAAGTCGGGTACCCCAGCTTATGATTATGTAAAAAGGAATAACTTGATTAGTGCAGGGTTTTTATGTACTATGGTTAAGGTATTGCTGTAGAAATTAATGTAATAAGTATAATCTGAAAATCTTGATTTTGATCTTAATCAATTCAATCATTAAAGTAAAAAAAAACACATCAATTCCAGACAGGAATGGGTTAAAAAAGCGTTGAATTATAAGAAGACCTTGAACATTGCAGTTTTGAGCAATCATCAAAAAAATCATATGACTGTATTTTGGTACTGACTATATTTGAACTTGGTACATACATAGGCAAAATTTCCACTGACTCTAATGCTACTCTACCACTCCCAGCTAAGCTTTAGTCATTTTGTACACTAATACAAGGGATAAAATCCTTACTTAGAATCAGAGTATTACCTGTGCACTCTAGCAGAAGTTAGATGCAGAGGAACAGCAGAAAAGGCTACACTGAGCCACATGATAGACGATATTTTCTATCTGTAACATTTGACATGGGGATGACTATTAAATGCCAATTATGAAGTAATCTCCCTACTTTTTATACTTGCAAAAGTGTAAAAAATATGGGTTCATTCTGGCTAAACATAAGCAAGAAAATGTTTTTGATATTTTTTAAGTACTATACAATTGCAAAATTATCTAAATATTGTTGTCATTTTTTGACGTTTTCAATATAAAAAAAAAACAACAACAAAAGAAAACGTTTGAACTTTAGCCCTTCCACATTTAACCCAACATTCTAACCATTCATCAAACAAGCAGGCAGGTAAAAAACAGAAGCATAGCTAGAAATTTAAGGGGATTTGGGAATACAGGGGAATTGTCTCCTTGAGAGGCCTCCTTCAACATCTATTGAGATTTGTCAATAGAAATGCAATAGGTTAACTATTTATAAAGCTTTTGGGGGCCCAAATCAAATAGCCATCCTCAGCTATACCTCTGGAGAAAAATTATAAATATTGCCATAACAAACCTGGTTATTTGGACATAACTGGCACTTGACTTTCCCATTCCCGGAAACATTTTCGTATTTATAGCGTGAAGTGCATTCACATGAGTAGCCTGCAAGGTAAGATATAATAGATATTTATGTTGAAATGAACATTGATAATGGGGACATACAGGAGATGACTCTAAATACTAAGAATTAATCAAAAAGAGAAGCCACTAAATGTGAGACAAACAATATGAGAAAAAATACAAATGAAAAAAAAAAAGGCACAAATGTTACATATAAATGAAAAAAAAGCCACTAATAATACAAATAAAAAAGGTACGCAGGTAAACCTGGTTTTGAGCTTTTAAAATATACAACAGCACAAGTAGATTGAGGCAAGATATATCCAAAAGACTCCCTAAACTCAATATATTCCTGCGAAATGCAAATTAAACTAAAAAATCATGAGATCAATGAAATGTGACTTGCGACATTATTATATACAAAATTCCAAAAGAAAATATGCAAATGATTCTTGCCGATGACAGTATCAGTTATAGCTTTTTTTGGTCTGTTTTGCAGCTGAATTGATTGTTAATTTCTCACTGGCACCAATGGTTCATGTTCAAGCTCAGGCTTTGAGTGCTGATTTTCAAGACAAATAAATCCTTCCAACTTGGAAGATTTCAACAAGATAATCTCTATACATTCATTTAGACTTGTATCTATGTTCAGCTGAGTTTAGTAAATACCAAGTTTTAACTCATTGTGTATGTGATACCGGAAAAGTATGAAAAAGGGATACAACATTCACTATAACTTTCATTCATTTATTAGTCCTCTGTCACAAGTCTGAAGCCCCAAAACTGTTATAATAACAGATACATTAGTTTCATTTTCCTTTACGTGTTATAGTTGATATAGATACATTCTATAGGTAATAAATCACTTTAACAGAATTATATACTTCAATAGCAGAAATATTTATGCAAGAGTAATGATGATATTCCAGTTGTCAACATCCCCGGAAAATTTTCATGAGTCTAGCTAGTATACAACTAAAGTATAAAGAACCTAATTTGTTTAATTAATGATATGTAATTAAACAAGCATTATTCAACAAAGTGTGCCTAATTATTCAAACATACATTTTATTCATTTATGCACCTAGTTGTACTAGGAACTGATATTTCTTTCCTCTTATTGCAGTATTTTTGATTTTTTCTTCTTTTTAACGAAAAACAATTTCCCCCCCTCAGATAAATAACATCCATTATTGTTTTGGGAAATGCCCGCTGACCACTGCCCTAACTATATTTTTTGGTATATAAGACTTCCTGTATTTCAGCAGGAATAATTGAAAAGGAAAAAAGTGCATTTCCCTGGATTCCTCTCATTTATCACTCAATTTTTTTCAACTCCTCATCAAGTTCTGTCTAATGTGAGGCTCGACAATGAAGGTTATCTTAACAGGTGTAAACTCTTCAGGGTTTGTCTCTCCTGTCTGGTTAAAGCAAACTGAAATTTGAAATTAACATTTCCCTACCATGATTTGAAATCACAACCGAGTGATTGGTAGGCAGGTATCTTACCAACTGAGTCAAACAGACAAGTCTTACATGTTACCTTTATCTTCGCTGCCGTGTCTAGGGATGTTTTTGATTACGGGCTATATGGAAATTTCTAACAAATACGCAAGGGTTTATTTCATTCTAATAGATAAATACATTCATAAAATGACCATTTCCCTACCGTGATTTAAGGTCGGCTAAGTGATCAGTTGGCAGATCTCTCATCGCCTGAACTAAAGTGACAAGTCTTATATATCTATGAAAAATTATGTTACAAATACACAGGAGATTATTTAATTCTGGTGAATAAAATACATTTAGTCTAAAATTATGTGTTTTTATAATTTCTTTTATTATATATGCAATACAAAAGTTGCAGTAATCATATTTGATCGGAATAGTAGTAGAAGTGGAGTTTGACCCTGCAGCAGCCAGGCTTGTTTCCTTTGTAATGAAAGAAAAATTGGATTAATCAGATTCAATTTCATTTGTTCGAAAGAAAAAAAATATTCAATAAAAAAAGTAATTTACTAAGCTTAGCTTACTACTGCACAAAACCAAATTGCGAAAAATAGGGGTAGGAAGATTGTATTGCGTCAATCTCCCAAGTTGGTAGTGGAAGTCTATCTGCCTTGACGACACTAAAAAGTACAATTCCATCCTAATCAATTTTCTTACCACCAGAAGACAGAATTTGTATTGTACAAAACCAAGTTGCTGGAAATAAATACAGGAAGATTGTATTGTGTCAATCTCCTTGGGGAGGGCCTGTCTGAATATTCCTTACCGTCTGAGGACACAACTTGGATTTCTTTCGGCTGTTCGCATTTTTCACATTTCAGTTGGGACGTATCAAAGTAATAATTGTGCGCATTCCGGTCCTGGACGAGCCGACAAGACTCAGGGGTTTCATATAGTATCGAATAATCACATATCACCGGTGAGAAGGCAATTAATATCGGAACAATTATCAAAATATAGTAGTCGGAAGCCATTACAGTTTTCTTGTTTTAGTGTTTACTGTTGTCTAGGCGCCACCAGTTTCCGTGAGCCGCAGTCAATAGCGCAATTAATGTCATTTATGGAAGTATTGACCTATTATTCATATGAAAATAATTAAATTCATATTTTAAGAAATATATTTTTGATTCATTTTAGCCTAATTTAGAAGAAAGAAAAAAATCTCGATTCAATTTTCGAATATTCTGTGCGGGACTACACTTTATCAGATTCTGAACGAATGATGAACCAAGCTGACTGTAGCGACGCACGGGTGTTTTAAAAAAATCTTTCTTTGCAGCTTATCAGGATTACATGTAAGGAAGACCAATTCAAGTAATTTCTTTTGGAATCACTATACTTATATTAAGGTACATTTATTCAATTTTTTTGTCATCAGGTTTTCTTTGTTTCCGCGTTGAAGTTATCTACATACAGAACGAACGACTAAAAAGGGACAAAATGGCGCAGTCTTCTTCGTTGGGATTCTCGGTTTTTATTCCAATTTATTGGATAGATTTATCTGTTGTCTTGTGAATAATTTCTCTGGGAATATTTTTTCGGTTTATGATCTTTATAATTTCAATATTTTTTATCGTTTATCGCTGTTAAAGACTAAGTTCTGATTATTTTTCTTTACCATCAGCCACTAAAAGGGGCAAAATGGCGTAGTATCCTCTCCGTCTTATAGTTAGGACTTACGGTTTTTATATTATGGTTGTCCGATAGATCATGAGTTTGTCTTGTAAATAATTTGATAGAAAATATTTTTTCGGTCTGTGCACTTCCTGATTTTAATATTTATATCCGTTTATCGGTTGTAAAAATTAGGTTCTATGTATGTTTCCCTGCCTGTGAATTTTGGGGATCTTTGTACTTGGTTTTGAATATGGCTGCCACTTCAGTTTTTTTCTCTTCTGTCAGCCATTTTGATAATATTATGATCATTTCCTTTTTTATTTTGTCTTTTTCTCACACAATCTTGTTTTCAAAGACTTATAGCATATGTTACCCATTCAGCCTTTTTTCTCCATTTATCAACTATTTTTAAGATACGTACTTGGTTTAAAGTCGAGTCAACACCACGAGTTATAGAAAAATAGGTTGGTTGTGTTATGGTATTAGTAGCAGCTAGCTCCTTTTTGCTCTCTATTCCCATAATTTTTTTTTTTTTTTTTTTTTTCAGATTTTAGTCGACCTGCGTTTTGTATATTAGAGCATTTTACTTATTGACATACTCGTGGTTTGGAGAAATTATTCAAGTGCTGAATTTTTAACGTGGTATTTTTTTCTCTAGCTTCTAAATTCGGAATAGTATTTTTTTCTTCCACGAATTGGTTTCCCCCACCAATAGTGTTAACGATAGCTTGTCTTCTGTATATTTTCTATAGTCATTGAATTAAGATAAATCTGCTGAATGATTTTGTATATCTTTCACAATACAAACTTTGATAAATGCTGAAAAATAGCCGTACGTAATTCTGAACCTTTGTGGCGATCATGGTTCAGCGTCCCAAATTATCGCGAAGGACACTCGGGTCAGTTACAAAAAAAATATTGAATAGACATTAAAGGGTTTTTTTTTTCTTTTTTCGATTGTATCTACATATTTTTTTCCTTCTACTGATATTTGCATTTTTTATACCTTGAGTTTAAAAACAAAAACTTCCAACTTTCAAAACTAGAAAATAGTGTACTTAGCCTAAAATAAATTGGTTTTTATTTACTTTTTTTTTTTCCTTTTCACTTCTAACTTTTTCATTTGCTTTGATCTTGGTATTTAATTCATGTAACTGACCGAGAACCCTCATAACAACCGTATTAGCATTGACAGTTCTGTTACAATCATTGATAAATTTGGACGCTGAACTACGTGATCGCCATTTCTAATGTGAATCATTTATTTGTCTCTTTTATTTTCGATCCATTAAACGACCTGTCCTGAGCATTGCGATAAGGTGGAAAGAACTGATGAAAATGTGCAGTTTTCCCAGAATGACGACCGTCCTTCCACTGCTCGACTCTACTAGTTAAACGTTCCAACTTATCGTGCATGCTTTTGGGTGTTTTATAATTTAGATTCATATTGATGAACATTGTTGTATTGACTGGTAAACGTGGAGAATTCATCAAATCAAAGACCTGATCTTTCGCTAAAAGACGGAATGTCAAAACCGGTGCTACTTGATCCACTATAATTTTTTTAAAAAAAGGAAAAACTCTTCTTGAAATTTTATTTCTACGTATAATCTGTATTCATATCAATTGTAATTCTTCCTTTGTGTTTTTAATGCCTCACATCAAGCGCGATAATTTGGGACGCTAAACTAGCGGTGCAACGACCAGTTGAAAAGAATCGTTATCTCTGGGATACCCAGATATGCTATTTACGTATATATTTATTTTACCATGTAATCTCGAGACCATGCAATGATAGCGTCTTTCTTTTCTTTTTTTATTTCTTGTATAAATGAATATAAAATACAATCACTAGTTCGAAAAGATCTCAACTGTCTAAAAAAAACAAAAATGACCCTGAGAAGCTTTTTACGAGTGCCCTCAGCAACCGCGTGATAATTTAGGACGCTATGAGATCGCCATGTTTATTTGTTTTTTTTTTCTAGTCCATGAACTTTAAATAAAATCCTAAGAGTGGATCTTATCATTTTAAAACAGTGAAAACTTTACAAATGCCTTTTAAAAAAATAGCTGTACGTTATTCCGAGTCTTTATTTGCTGTTTAGTGTTTAACTTTTATAAATTTAAAGTTTGTAGCAATCGAGCATTTTTCAGTTGAACAGTTATTAATATTAATCGTATCACAGATTAAGGCAGTAAAATGTAAGACAAGTAAAATTCTAATAAATTATGAATTGAAAAATATTACCTACATCCATTTTAATCAGAAGTAAAAGTATTCAAACCAAGGAAAGCTTCGATTCTAGATTTGATGGTTTGGACAAAACTGAATAGCTTTTTCGGAGAGTATTCTCGCAATATTTCTTAGCAAACGTCTGAAATGTGATCTGACGCGAATTTTGAAGTTGTTTTTTTCACTTATTTTCTACAACTGAAGCCCCCTCCCCTCTTGAGCGAATTAACAATTAAATATTACAGAAGAGCAATCTTCTGATTTTCCATTGATATGGTATGATTTATTTTAAAATCGCTAAAAATAAAACTTGAGCAATAAAATGCTTCGGTTTTTCTAGCCGTCGAGGAATAAATGAGAAGAACATGGTTTTGTAATAGAATTAATGCAGATTGGATGACTAAATGATAAATCTTGCATTATTCTTTCTCCACTCCTATGACGATGAGACTTCGAACAATGCTGCTACTAGACTTTCCTTGTGGTTTTGCTAGGTTACTTTCATCATCTATCTATTGGCCTATTTATCACGTGGATTTTTTTATGGTTAAATTTGCACGAAAAAATAACTGGAGCAAAAAGTGTGATATCATCGAATGCTCTAAATTAGCAACAGGAGGAGGCTAACTAAAATAAATCACCGTTTTTATCGACCTTTTATTTTAACCTTGAGATCTGTGGCTGTATTTGAAAGAAACACTTTTTTTTTTATCCTTTTAACTTCTTGTTCTTTTCAAAGTTTATACAAGATGAAATATTCGGTGTTAATATTCTATACACTTCTGAAATTTCATCATTAAAAACTTCCTTGTAAGTAGGTTCAAAAGATTCTAAAGGTCCCAACCGCCACCACCAGCTTGTGTGTATGTTGCAGACAGGGTTTCTATTTTCTTGAGAGGTCGTTATTTTGACTGGAAAAAATGAATTGGTAATCTGTAATAGATATTTGTCAGCCTACTGCAACATCCCCTTTATTTCTTATAAAATCCTGGTTTAGCTATTGGTTGAAACAGGATTTTGAAATCTATCTCCCGAGTAGATAATTGTGAAACTAAAGAACTTGAACTAATATATAATTACATAAAGAAAATCTACGACAGGTAAGAAGGTCGGGATTGGTTGATTTTCTTGAGATAAATCAAGAAAATGGGAAGTTGCTGCATGCCCTTTTCTTATTGTTTAATCTTTATGGATTGTTTTTACCCCCACTCCACAACTACTCTTCTCTATTCATCACACCTCTTCTCTTTTTGACTATTTTTGAAAAACACCCATTATTATGAAACGATTCATTGTATCTTTAATTACCCTAAAATGTCCCTAGAAGTCTTGTGACTCAAGATATTGGTAGCTTCGATATCTGAAGGCTCAGATGATTTTTTATAGGATTCTAGATTTTAGGTTTGCTCATTGATATTATTACGGATTGGAAAGATGTTTTTTGTTGTTTTTTTTTTGTCTATAAGATTTAGTTAATAGGTTTAACTGAATCCTCAGTTTTGGGGGTAGAATTTTTTAAAAATCATCTTACTCTTACTAGCATCATTATTGCAGTTGGCTTATTCCCTTCCATAAAAAATTATTTTGTTGTAAATGGTGTTTAGGTCAGCTTAAGCCAAGGCAGAACGTGTTGATTTTGCTATTAGTACGAATTTGCTTGGGCAGTTTCAGTGAAGCAGATATTGACATTTCTTCTATAATCTACAGTTTGAAATAAGCTCACTTCCTCCTAAAACGTTGTTGGAAAAAAAGAGTTACTGGTAGTCAGGCTTTTCATCTTGTAAAAACGAAAATGTTTGGTTTTAGCAAACCTTTTTTTTTTAATGTTGCTTTGCTCTGCCTGATTTGTCATTGCTTTTGTTTCATGAGTTGTTCTATGGCAAAACTTAACAAAAATGGTTTTAAGTCAAGTATAGGCGTCCCCCGTTATAACGCGGATGTTGAAGTCCGAGAAAACCAGCCGAGGCGCGATAACTGAGAGATAGGTATGGGCGATACATGAAAAACGGCAAACATCGTCTAATCATAAAAATAAGATATGAACAAAAAATTAAAGGCATTCTTTTAATGTTCATTTGGAATAAATAAAATCAAGATTATTTCAATACATAGCAAAGTGTCCCAAGTTCTTGTATATTAAAAAAAATATATCTATATCAATGATTTAACCTTTTAAAACCATAAGCTGCTGTGCCTCCAGGCCCTGTATCTGAGCTCTTGGGTGGAAAAAGTTCAGTTCTTTGACTGAAGTATGGAGTATGACGGCTGGTGACGAAGCCCCAGTTTCTATTGCATGCGCCAGCTTAGTGATCCTTGCAAGTCTCAAGTTTAGTTGAGACCAGGACTTCATACCCACAATTTTTTATGATCACTCCCTTGGCAGGATGCAAGTTCACCGAGGGATACCTCCACCTTAATCACACAGCTTAGTGTACTCGATTAGCTGCTGAGTATACAGAAAAATTTGTCTTGAAGAGTTTTTCACCCTCTTAGCTCATGCCAGGAATCAAACCAAAGACCTGTTTGTGAGGCAGGTGTGTTAACCATTTCACTCTCCCAGTAGGCAAAGTTCATTGACTACTGGAGTGTTTTTGTCTAATTTCATTTTTACTGTTGGTTTGTTGGCGTAAGTCGAATATATTTCTTACTGAGTGGGGTTGGGTCACCTATCATCAAAAGGGCTTACAATATAGCTGCTATACTGTGAGCTCATTTGAATTCGGCTGAGCTCTATTTTGCTACATCAGTAAATATGTACCCAATCCAAAATATGGGCTTACATTACAGGTTCATAGGGAAATTCTCATCTTATTTGTGATTTAGTGGGCAATAATATGGATAAAGAATATTGTTCAAACCACTCACTTTATATCGTTAACCGCGTTATACCGGGGAGCAACTGTAGTGCTGACCCTCATACACAAGTAGTGTTGTTTTCACTTTTGTATCTCTCCTTCCAATGACTGTGCTCCCTGATTACCTAATCCGAACGTGGTACAACGGGAATGCAAGAGAACAAGATGTGGAAATAAAGCAATACTACTAGCTCTGTGGGGGGGGAGCTGCGCTACTTGTACTCCTAAGGGTACACAAGCTTTAAAAAGATGTATGGGAGCCTTTTTTTTTTTTTTTTTTTTTTTTTTTCCTTTCTTTTCTTTTCCTGGTATATATTTTAAAAGATCTTTGGAAAATATTGAGTCTTTAGAATATCTATTCAGAAAGTTTATTCTTGTTTTCAAAATATTTTTTAATGTATTTGAAATATCTTTTTGTTTACATTTTGCACTTCATAAAAATCAATTTTCACTTTGTCCATATCACCTGCTTTCATGTATGCCTCTTGTCAGCACTATTGATATTCACCAGTTTTTTTTTTTTTGTTTTTTCTTTTGTCTCGTACACTTGTCATGTTTTGTCCTCTATACTGGTTCTGTTACCATTTAAATTGTATAGTGCTATACTGTGAACTGTAGGCATTGCTACTCAAATAAGTTTGTGTTTACATTCTAATCATGCATTAGCTTAATACAAAATTTGTTGTTTTTTAATCCTTGGTTCTAAGTTATCTGAATTATTTCAAAGAAATAATCTAGAGCAATTGTAAAAGAAAAAAATTTATTCTATACAACTAATGTTTCTTTGTTCACTGAAACAGTTTTTTGGGGGGTTTTTTTCCATACTTTTTCAGCTATTTTAAAGCTTGATAGCAAATTAAGTCGTAATGTTTAGCTAACTTTATTTTGATTAATCTAAGAAAATGTTTGAATTTTTAAAAAAAAAACAGATTCCAAATGATAATTTAGGGAAGCAAATAGTAAATGGTAAATTTAAAAAAAAAAATGTTTTAGGTTTAAAATTGGAGATGGTTGGTAAAACTTGATGTGAATTAACAAAGAAGAAAGATGTAACCAACCTGTTTTGTCCTTGAAAATTTCCTTGGTGAAGAAACTAATATAAAAGTAAAAAGAACTTTTTAAACTGTTAAAAGTTTCAGCACTCTGACATTATTTTTTCATTTTTACTGCTATTAATGAATCTGTCTTCAAGAGTGTTAAGGATAATATGATTACTTTATTTTATCATCATTGTGCAATGGAACTTGCGCACTATCTTGGTTTATCCCAGTGCTGCATGTTTCTAATACTGAGTCATGCAAAGATGAATGGGTAAGGAAAGAATTGTGCTGTAGATTGGTGGTTTTGCTCTGATGACTTATTCTGATGATCAATAATTAAAGTGCCACTTTCTAATTAATGAAATCCTTCTAATACTTTTTTTCCTCTCTATAGATATGAATTAAATTGAAACTGAAAACGTCCTAAATATACTATTAATGCCTCCGTTTTTTGCCCATGTACATTATGCAGAAGATAATTTCTCCATTAGTGGTCCAGATTTTTGTTAAACAAGATTCTGGAATTTACCATTCTATGTTCATTGCCCACCTCTTCTAGTTTTCAAAAGGAATTTGGAATCTTTAACTATCATATCTATTATTAGTCTGTATCTCTTCAATTAGGGGTTATGTGTATTTTTAGACTTAATTCATAGAATCAGTGTATGAAAAAATTTATTTGTTATAAAAATTCTCCAAATTTTGATTTCATTTTCAACTTGAAAAAAAAAAAAACTTGTTAAAAATCAGTGGGCTTTGTCAAAATTATAACTATCTAAATACTTCAGAGTTGGAGCATTTCTGAAATTTTTTCAAAAATATCAAGTAATTCTATTTATCACCTAAAAAGTTGGGCTTGATTATCATGAAATTCTCATATTGTATGAAACCTTAAATTACAAAATATTCAAATTTTCCCACCTTTCCACTCTCTTTTATATTTCCCAACAGCCTTGTGGACTTTGAGCAGTATTTTTTTTTTTTTTTTTTTTTCCTGGTGTAATTTAATATCTGTCTCTTTTTAAGCATGAAGTACTTGGGGTCCGACCACCTAATTGAAAACATTTCGTAAAGTTTCAGTTTCATGGTCATTTTTTTGTTGTTGAAATTGCAAATGTTTTGTTCTAACTATGGTGCATGAAATTGAAGTCAATGGTTACACTTTTTTTCTCTTTACAGCTTTCAACTTTTTCCCTGAAATATACATAAATTTTTTCATTAAAATAAACATAATTTTATGTAAACAATAAAGTGAAGTTTTGTAGTGTGATATAACTAATCAACATGGCTTTTTAAATTCAAAGAAAATATCTTAAATATTCCAGGAAAATTTCCTAATTAAAGGTTGGGGAATCACTAATTGGAAATCTTCATTTTATTTTTGGCAAAGGGGTGGTGTAGTGTATTTTAAGTAGAAAAAATCTTTGAATACTCTTTGAAAAAATGAATAGTTAAATAATGCACAGCATCTTTTATATTAGAATCCATTTAAAGCTTGATGCACTGTCATTTCATGTTTACTGGAATACCTTGAATAGTGCGAGTTTGTTTGTAGTATGGTTGAGGTATTGCTGTACAAATTAATATAACAAAGTATACGCTGGGAAAAAAACATTAAATTATGAGATGTTGATAAGTATGTAAATTTTGGAACAAATTACCTGCACTAATCAAGGTATGGCTGTACAGTAAAAAGGAGCTGTGACTTCTTTGAAGAGCTTCATATGTAGTTTATTCTATTGTACCTTTCTTTTATTTTGGAATGTCTATCTACTATGACATGATGTTGAATGAAACCTTTCTAAAATAAAGCTTTTTCTTTTTCTTCGCATAAGCTATGAACAGTTGAAGCTTACAAATCTGTTATGCTGGATGCAGAATATGTGATACAACTCATTGGATTTTGGCCTTTTCTGGTTTATTGGATTGTTTAATTAACGTTTTTGCTTCTTTTCCCTTTCTCAGTTTAAACCACTTAAAACCCATAAAAAATTGGGGATATGGGCTTTTTGTTCAAACTAAATAGCACTCACTGTTTCCTAACTTTTTTGCGAGAATTATATCTAAACTTGAAATTATATCTGCAGGATTTGTAAACAAAATGTTTAAGGCACTAATGCTGTACTGATATTTGAAAACTTCCTTTTAATAAAGCCTGAATCTTAAACCCCTAAATCAAGTACCTACCTATTCAGATTTCAAAATAGAGATGCAGATTGTAATTTAGACAGCTGATTTTTAAAAATTCATAGTCATACATGAATGGAGGATTTTTTTGTTTTTTAATCTTTGAAAAGTCAGGGTGAAGTTTCAGTTTTTGTTGATGCAGTTCCAGACCCTTTTTTTTTTTTTTCTTTTTTTTTTTTCCCCCTTAATTTTTGGTGCTTTTTTTGTTAGCTTCTATTGAAAAAAAATAACTTCTCAAGGATGGTGGAGAGGACTCTATTTATAATGTAACTATAATGCTAAACTGGACACTCATTTTCTTCCATTTTTTTTATTGGAAGTGCTCTTAGCATGAATTGTCTTCCTTACTTTTTGAACCATGTTCATCATAGGGTCTACCTTGAAGTGTGAAAATATTTCCTTACTCCAGCGCAGACACATGTTGAAAAGGCACAAAAAGTAAGTCACCAGTCTATGTATGCCACAATACTATTGAAGTTACTGAAAGAAGAGAAAATGAATTGTGTAAGCTGTACTCCCATAAAAAATCAGAGTAAGTGTCCAGTTTAACATTGGGGCCACATTGTAAAATCCTGCCTTGTAAAACTTCTCAGAATATTTTTTTTCAAACTTGCAAATTTCCAGATGGTTCAAAAGCAAAATTGAAAACACTTATAATTTGAAAAAGAAAAAATTTCTTCTGTGTCACCAAAAGCCAAATCTTTATCAAATTCTGTTATACTTGCCATCGCAGTCAATAAATGAACAACCATTGCATCAAAATTTGAAGTTATGGGGGGGAAAAAAGAAGAAAAAAATATGATCAGAATAAATTCTGTTTATGCCAGTGTATGACATCACTGGCATTTTCCACTGAAAAAAATGAAATAAAATCTATATTGTAGAGATTCTACATGGTATTAATAAGGCCCCCAAAAGTTTCCCTTTTCTCTCTCTCTCTCTCTCTCTCTCTCTCTCTCTCTCTCTAAAAACTAAAATTCAATGAATTTTTTACGAAGGGTATAGTGGAGTTTTGATGCCAATTTTTATGTTTGTAGACAAAATGGTATGGCCAGGAGCGCTGGAACTCATATGCACATATAAAAAAAAGGATAGAACCCTTTGATGGCCACGGTTGTTCAATTGACTGCTTATTGGACAAGCTTATTATGAATGAGATGATAAATGTTTAAATTCGTTGCTGTAAAGATATCATAATTCTAATATGTAACACTAATTGATATATGTTTGGTCAACTCTTGAAAGGTTTCACTTTTTTTCCTACTTGATAGTTTCTTAAATTTCTTAGAGTTTGCCTTTTCTTTCAGTGCAGAAAGTCAAATTTTTCCCAGCTCTTCTAATTCTTTTTCTCAAGATTCTGCATCGCTACTCTGAGTTGATACCTCTTATTATTTACAGGATGCAATATAGTTTTAGTATATCATATTTTGTCAATTTTCTTATAATTTCAAAGGATGGGCACACAAAATCTCTTCTTTTACATTAAATAATTGTCCATCTGGTTACTATTCTTAAAATAAACTACTTTCTGAAATGGAAATTATAACTTACTATATTTCTTACAGATTTCATTTTTTCAGCCTGCTTTTTATAGATTTTTGGCTTGCTACCATTTGATCTCGTTATATTAAATTCAATGTTCTTGTTATAGACCAATTAAAGGTATAGAACCTATGCATTTTCCTCTTGCTATTTTCTTTGGAATGCCATGTATGTACATGAAACTGCCAATTTCAATTTCAGTCAATTAAGTCTGTCTGCAGGATGGGTTTTCATTTTAATCAAATATTAAAATGGATTTTCATCTTGTGAGATATTGATATTTTACTCCCCCCAAAAAAAAGTATACACACATGCCAAGTAGGTTACTTGAGCTTTTGGACTTGTGAAAGTTGTGAAAGATCACTGCTTTATGACTTGAGCCAAAACATGGCTGGTTGTGCATATTTTTTATTTTTTTTATTTATTTTTTTTAAATACATACTCTTCCACTGAGTTGAATATCTACAATAACTAGTGCAGCTTGGATAAAGAACAACCGCCACAATAAACAAAGAAATGTATAATACCCTTCTTAGGAATGGTTAATAAACTCATCTCTTCAACTTCTTCTAGAGTAATCCACGAGAAGACATTCTGGACAGATAGCCAACGCATGTAGTACCCTGGCGAACAACTCCCATCACTGTCATCTTCCAAATCACTCAGCTTTAGATGAGACTAATGCTGTGTGCAATAAACTTAGCTCTCATGTACAGGTAAAAAAAAACCTCATGAGGTGAGGTGGCAAAACAGCTGCTATCTTAAGTTGGAAACTGGTTTTTGAAGAGCTTTGGCAAGAAAAAGGAGAGATAAGGAGGAGAGAAAAAATCTACAGCAATTAAAGAGGCTCCTGAAAAACTACAAATTCTTTTAAAAGGGAGAAGCAAAAAAATATTCCCTTTATTAAAAAGAAAAAAAAAGCTAAGATTGAAGACAAATTAAACGAACATTCATAGCCTTTTGGAAGTATCAGAGATTCGAGGTCAGACAGCTTTGGTAAGTCTCAACAACCCTTTTGATTTTACATGTTGCTGATTGTTAATCCACCCACATCAAGTAAATAAATCTTACAAGGCTCAGCCAAGAAGTTGATAAATGGCTTGTCCTTGATTAGTGTGTTTCATTGTATCTGAAAATTGACTTCAGTTTTTCTGTGAATTCAACATAAAGAAACTACTGTGATTTTATTAGTGTCCATGTGTAGATTTTGGGTAATTATCAGTGCACTTCTGTAACATGGTTATGTCACTGATATTTTTTTGTAAACGGATGCATAAAAGGCAAGGGGCAAGTAACAACACCACAGCCATACAAGAATACATTGCAAACACACGGTGATCAGTAATTGAGTATATATCCGAACTTAGTTACTCTAGTGACCATAGTATGCTTATGTGTACTTGACAATGTATGTAGCTGAAACAGTCTAGGATCACCTAAAGAATTCAACACAGAATCCCCAATCAAAGCATCAATCCCAAGAATGGGAGGAAAAACACTGAGTTTTTGTTTCTTTTTTTTTTTCTCTTTTTAAACTTGTAACTGGGAAATACTCTTCTGATCTTATCTTCACTCATTTTTTAATATAAATTAACAATCAAAATTCCTCTTTTTTAAAAAGATTCTTGAAGCACAGTTTCAAAGTGTATGGTATTTCAAGATTTGAATTGATCCTATAAATCTTGATATTTAGGATTTTTCATTTTTATTGCAGTATTGAGTCATACTGTTTACATTTTTTTTAAAGAATTTGGTGCTGTTTGATTGGTAAGTTTAAATAAGTACATTTTGAACCAATTTTTTAAAAATTTGGTCTATATAAGTGTTGGTAAAAGATGTGCTGTTTTTGTAGTTTGTAATGTTTCCTCGCCGAATATATAGAAATAATTAATTACAGAATGTACTGATCATTCAAATGCTTACACAACTAAGCATAATGGAATTTTCACTATAATTTTTCTGCTGAATAGCATGAATAATAATTTTTCATTAAATTTAGTTCAATTTTTCAAGTAGATTCACATATTTCTCAAGAACTCCCTACAGTTCTTATATTTTTTATTTTTAGTGCCTTTCTGAATGCAATGCAGTATCACTGCTTGAGGCTTTTTTTTTAATATTATGTGTGAGGTTTTTATCTGTAATGTAAAAAATATTTGTGGTGTACTTACATTATGATCAAAATTATCTCCCTTTTTTTAAAAAATTTATTGAAACTATATCAGTAGTTCTTTCATCCTCTCCATCCCTGTTGGCATCAAATAAGTTATGGCAATGAACAGGCAGGATTTATATTTGGAAAATATTCTTTTGTAAACCTCTGACCAGTTTGTATCATTATCTGGATTTTGGTGATGACTCTCTCAAATGAACAAAGATTTTTTTAATTATTTAGAAGTTATCTACTTATCAAATAAATTCTAATTGGATGAATATAATTTGAAAGAACATAAAACGTAAAGCTAAGTAGTGAGTGGTATGTATTGTATATTTTTTTATTGTTTCTGAAAAAATGGTATACTGAGTTGGAAGAACTTTTAGATCTGCCAGTACCCTGAATCAGTACCTTCGTCTAGCTGAATTTCAGTATTTAAAAAAATTGGTGGTCAAAACCAACAAACTCAAAAGCTAAATAAGTAGCGTCCCTCATAAACAATTGGGAGCAATTGATGAAATGCCTGTTGATCCTTTTGGTTGTCACAATATCTGAATCCAATATGTATACTTTTTATCTACAAGTAAATGACATAGTTTGAATAAGGCTTCATTAGATTATCCTGGTTATATGAATAGGAATTTTCTTGCTGCCTTTGAATTTTTGTGGAGAGGACAGCAATTATGGATATTAGTTCTTTGAGATACTGGAATGAAAATTACAATGGAGAGGGGCTATGAAGATAGATGTATATGCATGCACATCGCGCGCACACACACATACAAGCACATAACTCACATACTCATAGCTAAGGTCTTGATCAATTGGCTATTCAGGCCTATAGCTGAGAATCAAATCCAAGATATTTTTCCAGGAATCTTAACTATTAAACCTGCACTAGAATCGACCCTTTTACAAGATAAGCTACAAAACCAGTTATAATTCATCTAGCTACATTTAAATTTTAGGCCTAGATTTGTATAAACACAGAATTTCTTTATAAATCTGCATAACTAGATATTTTCTTTTTAGAGAAGGACATCACTATCTTGAAAAAAAAATTCCCAGATACTTGTTGGGGGGGGGTGTTTAACCTGTGATCTCCATGTGAATGTATATTTTGTGATATTAGATATTGTTTTCGCAACATCATCACTTATCTAAAACTGTACATCATTAAATAGTAGAGGTTAGGTGAAATGAAATGTTGATCACTAGATGTATAATTCAAATTATCTGCCGGACAAAGGATCTTCATTGAGTTTCAGCTTTTTGCTTGTTGACGGAGGGATTTTTTTTTTTTTTCATCGTAAATCATGTTACACTATTGGTATGGTCCAAAGAATCTGCTGGTGTTGGTTATTTGAAATAACTGTTATTCCTACCTAGAATGTGCTCATGACTAATGAAGGCCTTTGATTATCAATGACAGCAAAGAATTGTGACTTTTGCTAGTATTATTGTTGGGTTATACCTTGTGAAACAATATAAACAGATCTGTATCCCAAAAGCAAAAATAGAATTGTATTAAAATGATCACAGAGGATGATAGTCTAAATGTTTGAAAACCTGCAAGGATCCATCACCATGATAGCAGTGGAGAAATGCAGCTACTGATCTTGAATATTTTTCCTTTGGGCCAAGACCATACTAAGCAGATTTTATTGTAGATCTGTCCCAAAACTGTTTTAAAAACATACAGATGAATGAAATTTGTTAACAATGGATCAAGACGTGACAAAGATAGTTATGCACTGGTTGGAAGCAACATGGAACACTGTTTTCAAAGACTTGAATAGAATATTTAAATGGTTATTAAGAATTAGGGGATAGATCAGATGTCCATTTATTGAAGACAACAGCAACTTCCAGATTGTCAATTAAGGCTGATTTTTAGAAGATACTACAGAAAAGTCCATCTACCACCAATGACAGTATTGGCTTATACGGATGCTCTGATCATAAGAGTAGTTTATACCAAATAGTCTTAATGGTCCTATCCAACTTCATTGGAACATTTAGGCAAAGCAAATTTTGCTAATACATCCATCTAAGCATCGTATGCAAGATGCTTGCCTGTAGTCTACATAGCCACTAACAGATTCCGGCTTAAAGCTTAACAAATTTTTCAGAAGTATTGCTACCTGTTAATTTATTTGGTACACCAGTCCAAAATGAAAGATGGGGATTTTGATATAAATGGATTAATAGGTAGCGAGCCAATTGGTAACCAACCAGGAAGAACTAACACCGTACAAAGATCCATGCCAACAAAGTTTTCAATACTTTAAATTTTAAAAGCTTTTTAATTGGTTGCTGGAACTTGACCCAGTTTATATAAACTTTCAAAACTAAAGTTCTTCAGCTGCTGGAATATCAGAATTATAAAGACCCTGAACCAGCAGATCTCAACTTTTAACTAATAATCTAAATTTTTAAATACCTTAATTTGAAGAAAAATTCAAGATACAAGAACAATTTCCAATTGATAACCAAAGAAACCAAAGAGGTTGCTGAAAAAACATGAAAGGCTGTTTTGTTTTTTTTTCCCTTCTTGTGAAATAGGCTAACATTATTTCTAGTTGAATTCAACTGATGTCCGGTGCCCTAATTGTATATATTTCTCAATGAGCCAGGAAAATATCAAATAATTATAAAATATTTTAAGATATGATTAATAAATGTTTAATACAATATTCTATCAGTAACACGAAACTAAATCTTGGGTTTTAAGGGAAAGAAATTAACTCATTGAGTTTTGTAACTGGTTATCAATAGATAAGAAATAGATACCTGTGTATTCCATTTCTTAGGTTGGTACACAGGCCTTTTTTTATTTTTTCATTCCAGGCCAGTAATTGATATAAAAGCTTGTTACATTGCTTTTTATCAAGTACCAATTTTCTTGACACCTTTTCCATGTAAGGTAAAAATCAGCATACAGCCCAAATGGTTTAATTTTATAGAAAAATTTTAACATGTTGGAAAGAAGTAGACAGTTTTTTGGTGTATCATTTACAAAAAATACATCTTCAAGTGACTAGTTTCTTAGTTGAGATATTTTAAGACCAATGGTGTAGTGCTAGGAAAAAAAGAGAGGGAATGCAGTGCTGCTTGCTCTACAGGCAGATATTTTATGCATTCTTTGTTAGTGTTTTGTGGGGTGCCTTGATTCAAGATAGATAACTATGATACCCTGTTTCAGCTTATCTAGAGTAAATAGACGGTGAGGGAACAACATTCCTTCTCAGAAAAATATGTGAGCACTCTTCTAATAGCACTACACTACTGTTTGAAACCAATTTTAAGTAACTACCTGCAGCTTTTTACTCAAGTTTATATTTGTATACTGAATATGCTCTTGATTGTTTGATAGCCACTGATTTTGTGGTGAGGTCTCACTCAAGAAAATCGTATATAGTCAACTTTCTTTATTAACTGAAAAGCTTCATTTTGCAAAAGATAATAAGAATGGGAACATTTTTAGTTTAATTCAAACATCCTCGGATTTACAATTTGTTTCTGTTATTTATGTGCAACTTGAGAAGTAAAGATATGAAGTTGATCATCAATCACCTGGTGGGACATGGAGTATCTGCTGCAAAATTCAAAACGTGGTCATGCTTGGATTCAAATGCTTAGTTGGATTTAGGAATTCTTTAATTGAAAATGAATTTTTTTCATTTTATAATACTTCACCCTTACCTTGTTTTGATATTGGATATTTAGACAAGATATAAATAATACATGGGCTCTTTGAAAAAAGAAGTACCCGTATATTTTAACAGGACAAAGGTTAATTACCAGGTTTGTATTATACCTTAATTTGACTTCTATTTGTGATAGAATGAGATTGCATCAATATTAATTGAAAACCTTGCCAGATTGTCCAAATCTTGAATATATTTCATTGACCATCTTTCATTTTTAGTTTCGTAGAATATTAACTAATGAAATTCAAGATTGTAAGCTAATTCTACTTTCCTGATATGTATGTATAAGCCTGTCAAGCTACCTAAAAGTTGTTCTATAAACCTTGGTTCCTGCTTTCATGTTGGTAGTCCTGAGCAAAATAATTTCTCTGTTCGAATTCTCAAATGCTATACAGCTTTTTAAGCTGACATAGAGTTGGGTATGTTATAAAGATCTCAGTCCAGGATGCTGATTGAAAATGAGAACTATATTCCTTCTCCCTCTCACACACACACACACAATCTCTTTTTTTTCTTTTTTTTTTTTTTTTTTCTCATGTCTATTTTTACTTCACAAAAAAGATTTTACTGTCTGAATCTCCGAAGTTGAGAAGATTGAAGAATGTGAATTTCTTAAATATTTACTACTTTCTCTCTTAGAAAATGCTCTATGGATCCCAGAAGGGAGCATATAAATTAGTACCCATTATAGAACTATTCTAATATACAGAGGAAGACAATTGTGATCACTTACTGACATAACATTATTAAAAGGATATAAAAATTGAAACAATTTATATTAATTGTGAAATAACATTGATAATTGTAATTAAAAAAAAGTTATCACTTTATTTAAGTAGAATTGAAAATTGTTTGGGACTAACTGATTTTGATAACAGTAACTGTTTCATAACATTATCCGAGATAATAATAAACATCTTCCACTGTATCATTCGGATTGTTTCAGTGAGCTGTGAATGTTCTATAATACACCTGATTAAATATAAGGAATATTAATGTGCGTATACAATGACAGTTATTCTGAACCTGTTTCAGATATCTTATTGTCTAATTTTATTTATGAGAATGATGCCATAATTTTTCCCTTGAACTCGTATAATTGAAGCATCTGTTTGTCCTGGCAGAGTTTAGAAACTCTTGTCCTTATCACTGGATTTGTTTCAAAAGAAAATTGAGCTTTTGAGTTCTTCATTGGAATCTTTTTGACTTGTTTCAATATGAAGCTCGATAAAAGGGAATTTTTAGAACCAATGAATTTTACCAACATATATACACAGATTTTCCTTGTAACTGTCATTTACCTCATTAATAACTTTGACTTGAAGTCGTCGTGGTTCAAGTTGACAGGCTTTGCAGTTTTCTTATATATTGAAACGTGCTCAAGATCAGCTGCTGGAAAGTTTTAATCATCTACAGGCACTACCCTACTCACAAATGTTCACTTTACAGAAGTACAAACAAACAAAAGATGACATTACTGTAGCTGCTCAGTGTCACCGTGTGAACACAACCCAGTTGTTGTCTTCGTCTCATGTTTAAGGCTGGTAAAATATACTGGCAGGAGGTATTGAGGTATAGCTGTTGCCGATCTTGATATTTTTCATCTAAATGTCAGAAATTGCTATTTAGATGATGGTTGTAAATCTAGGTTTGCATCCATCATCTAAATAACAATTTCTGACATCTAGACACAAAAAAATATCCAGATTATGCTGTACAAACATTTTTCTACAAAGTTGTGTATAGTATTCAGTATTCACAAGGGTTATCTTGGACCTTTGAACGAATTCCAGGAACATACCCTATGCATAAATGGAAAAGCTCCTGTAGTTAACAAAAGTCTACTTTTAGTCATTAATATGTTCTTAGAAAAACTAAATATAAAATTTAGTGTATTATTATCATTTATGGAGGTGAGAGTATTTCACAAAAGGTCTTTTTCGTGATCTGTTAATAACTGCTTCTATTTGTAGCAAACCGATCCAGATTTCAGCCTTTGTAGTATTTTTAATTTCTGATTAATGATAGTATATTTTCTAACTTTGTTCAGTATGATACCAGTTTGCTAATTTAAAAAAGGCCTCAGTGGTCAGGGTTGAGTAGATCAAGAAAGGAATATGTTTGCAAATAAGTTAATTTTTATATGACTGGACTCATTTTCTGCTAAGTGAAGGAAAAAAAAACCCAGTGAGTTTTGCTCATGTGTTGATGGTCAGATCCCTACTTGAACCAACACGTTTTACATGAAAAGCAAGAGGGAAATTAATTCACCAAGTTCTGTATTTTCCTGCAAAATTTTGGAACATATAGATAAACATAGAATTGAAGTCTCAGCACTTTCACCTACCTAATCAAGATGTTTTGTGGGTGGCTTAGTGACGTATAGGTCCTCTTGCATTTTTTTCTTTTCCATTATGGAGACACGGTAAGTTAACACTCAGTTTGCACCTATGCTACAATACTCCAGTTCCGCAATTCCATCTTCAGCCAAGTGGAGGTTTTTACCTTCATCTGAATCTCTGTATTATGACCTAATATCTGTGTTCGGAATAAAAAGCACAATATTTATGCAGATCATTCTTACTGGCGACACTGTTACCATGAGTAGATGGCTTTGTTTTGATGCTCATTCTGCACTGTCTTGAGGTATTAAAGTGGCGTGTCTTCGGCTGGTACAACATACTGATTATTTTAGTTTCTTCATTTCATCGATTTTTAAAATCCTTTGTTTTATGGTTTTTCAAGTTCATTTGAGAAGAGGGAGAATTACTTAAGTCTCTTATTTACCAATAACAGAATGAGTTTTTGCTATTACATACTTTTTTATCATTCCTAATTTCTTGGTATATTTACCTTTTTATACCAAGTATAATATATACACTTCATTCAGAAGTCATGTACGGATGTTCAGATTACTGTCTAGCATAGATTATGTTCAGCCTGTAAAATTCCTGGATAAATTTTCAAAATTTATTTCCAGGGGAAAAAAAACTAGTGTGTAAGACACTGAAAAATAAGGTATGTCTCAATAAAATGATTGTCAATTAATAGTGCTGTAGAACCTACATATATTGACAGTCAAGTACAGTGTTTAGTGTGGTGAATACCATTAGCTAATTTTTCAACAGAGCTCAAAGTTGACACAGATTACGAAGGGCTATTTTCACACTGGTCGCTGTAAGCATGGCTCTGCAAATAAAGATTTGAGAGGTTTTTTTCTATGTCATTTGCTGGCTAGCAAGGCCTATACAAGAGAGAATGACCTCTTCATAACAGTTGCAGGAGTAGGTCTAGCTGACCCAATCGGAACTTCCACCTTGAATTACTGCCTTCTACTTTGGCTTCTGCATGGTAGGTTGTTCAGTAGATCTTGTACTGCTTCTGTTTTCCACTGGTGGTTAATTCCACTGGAGATGAGGATCCTTTTCAGGGAGTCCTTATGTCTCTTCTGTGGGGCCCTATTTTTCTGCTGGCTTTGAACTAGAGTGAAGGTCTTCAATAGGCGATAATTGTCAATCCTCGCAATGTAGCGTGCCCCCCGGGGGGGGGGGGCAGGGGTCTTTTGCAGCAGGGCCTCATCACTAGTGGCCCTGGGTGACCTGAGGTTCTCAGTGTTTGTGATGACATCTCTTGAGTGCACATTGAGAATGGTGTGGAAGCACCCAAGAAGGCATATGACATTGATATAAAACCCAGGAGTCTGCACTGTTTAGAAGGGTGGGCAAAATGATGACTTAGTAAACTTGCATTTTCATGTCTTAAAGGTTTTGTTCCTTTAGTCAAAATTTTCATTAATCAGTCTTTTGTCTGTCGAACCTGGCATTAGACTATGACATGATCTAAATGGAAGTCGTGGAACACATTCAGTTCAGTCAATAGAGATGAAAGGTGAATGTTGCTTCTGCCATGGGTGTAGGATCATTGTCTTTTTGAGGCTGACTTCCATGCTGAAGAGTTTAATAATCTGAGCAGGGCACTTGTTGGGGGACTGCTTCTGAGTCAGCAACCAGAGCCACGTCATCAGTGAACAGAAACTTTACACCAGAAATAAACTTTTAAAAAAACATGCCCCATATACAACTTCGCTTTGGGATTAATTTAAGTTGAAGCAAAAACTTATTCAAACACTACAAACTTACTAATGAAATATCCCTTAAATGAAATGGCAAGAAAGTCTCCAGTAAAAATTTATACCTCATGCTATTGACTACAAAAGGTACATGTACATCTGTTCTGGATTGAATGTTAAATTTGATAAATCAAAACTGAATTTGTATTCTTAACATACCATATGTATTTGTATATGATGTGAGAAAAATTGGTGAATTTTCTCAAGCTGTTAAGAGAAGAATAGATTTATGCTTTTCATTTTTTCTTAACTCCTAAAGAAACTTTCTATAGGAGTAAAAAATGAAAAGCACTATTCAACTTTTCAATTCACCGATTCGTCCCTCATATTATACACAAGTAAATATGACTAGCCTGCGGAACATTTGTTTTGCTGATTTTGTTTTGATACTATTAACAACATGGTATTATCATTAATGATTTAATTACATAACCTTCCTATTCAGCTTGACTATCACACCTAGATATAGCTTTATTATGCTTTCATGTATAGTTGCCATCGTCTTGGATTTTAATCATTTCCTTTAAAACTAAATTCAGGTTTTTTTGGGGGTTTTTGTGACTATAAGTTGGGTGTTAGAGAATCCCAGCTCATTTTAGAAAATTTCTCTTTTGTCAGTAAATTTATTTCTTCAACACATTTTTTGTTTTAAAATTATATTTTCAAAAAAGTATGTAAAATGAATACACACATGATAATCAGCAATGTGCAGATGTCTTCTGTCATGTTAATGGATGCAGCTGACATGGTAAAATTGAATTAAATTCATCTAATGTCATGAAAATGCAGAATTCCAAAAATTATATAATAATAAAAAATATATAATAGAAGTCCATTTGAGGTCAACAGAATGCTATTTTCTTAGCTGACTGCAATGCAAATCTCTATTTATAGACAAGTATATAGAACACCAAGTGTATCCACGTATTTCATATGACATCATATTTGATTGCATGGGTAAACTAGTTTCTAATAATAAGACTACAGTTATTTGGAAGTTTGTTCCCATCTAGATCTGAAGATTCAAATTCCATGTGTAGAAATGCTGGAATATTTTGTATGATAACATTACAAAGCAATTAACTTATGAACTCCTGCAAGAAATTTAAATGTTAATATCAAGGAATAACTACCGATTAAAGTTATCTCCCCTCCACTTGTAGATAAATTTTTTAATTCATTTTCATTCTTCCATTATTTTGACACTTCGTTTCTGTCACTGGAAAGTTCAATTGTCAATTTGGAGTAGTATACAGTGTTTTATGACAGTTGAATGGAAAATTGAATGCAATGCATTCATCCTTCAAACTATCAAATGCAATTTTCATCATCCATTTCATTGCAGCATAAAAAAACCAGCACGTACACTATGGACTCCCTTTCCCTCAATTCCTGACTTGATCCACCTCCTTCCCATTCTCTCAAGAAATTTAACAATAATAACTAGAAAGCACTCAAGAGCACATATCTCTGTCAACGCCATTGTCATTAAAAAAAAAATTGAAATGTACTTTAATTGGCCCATGGCCTATCCTTTCACTAATTGTCACTGAAGTTCAGTGAAAACTCTTGGAGATATTGTGTGGACAAACAGACAAAAATGAAGAAAAATAGCCTAATAAAAACTATCATTTGACATCTCCGATCAGAAAGATGAGATTGATGACTTTGGAGGAGAGGAGAGCTTCAATATTTAATTGTGAACTGCTGAGTTTCAATCATCTCTGCTCTTCTAAGTTCAGTTTGATCCTCTGCTTTGTTAGGACTGCAGTTTCATGGCTAAAGCTAGCGTGGGTATAAAAGCATGGGCAATGTTCATGTTCCAGACCCCCTGAGGACTTTGGTGCACATTCCCAATTGTAACAAGACTGATGTTATGTCCGATCTTCCAGCTCCACTTGGAGAAAGAACACACTGAAATAGTCTTGTTCTGGGTTTGTTTGTTTTTTGCACATTTTGTCAGTAGAGGACATCCCATTTATACTTGATGAAAAATTCCCATGACTTTTTGTTATTTTATCGATTTTTTTTTTTTTTTTTTTTTCTCACCCGTTTTTCCATCTGCGTTTTTGAGCTGACAAGCTGAATAAAGTGATTGTTTTGTACCCGATTACAATCCTCGATCAGACCTTTACTGTTGCAAATATTACAGATTTCCTAGAGGTAATAGATGGTACCGACTAGTGATGTGCCCGTCCTGATTTACCAGATATCAGCTCCAGATAGCCGAATATCAAACTGAACAATATTTATGATATTTACGTAGCTTTTTGCCAAATTCTTGAATAAATGTTCTTGACTAAACATAAGACTGCAAATTGAGTTTACCCATGATAATACCTATTTATATTATGCTCATCAATAATAACAAATCTATGCATAATGAGACTATAACTACAGATTTCTGACTTACATTTGCTATGTACTTGTAAGGTTTAGAGTGTGTAATGCCGTGTTCATCATAGGTCACTTCTCTGAGTGGAGCAATCCATTTAAATTATTTTTATTTGATAGATATGTGGTGTATCTCAAACAGGACAATATTAGGTTGGTAAGGCCAAATTCTGTGAAAAGCTTATTTTGTGTACACAGTCGAAGATGGTGCAAATAATCCTTGTCATCTTTCCACCATTCTAGAAAACGTTTTTTTTTTAAATTGGAAAGCTCCGTGAGAGTTGCTGCAATATTTTGAAGTAATTTATTTAATTCATTTTAAAGAAAGAATTTTATTTTGTGTAAGGAAAAATGACAATTACAATACAGAAAATATAAACGACAGTGTACCAAAGAAAAATTTTGAGTCAGAAAAGCAATTTGATTTATTTTAATTATGTGACAAAATGGCGGCTGTTGTTTTTTTTTTTTTTTCCAAAACCTGTGTAACCAAAAATTACTACTCCCAATGGTTATCTATTTTATGATTGAACAAAATCCAACCGAATTGTTCTTGAACAAGATACAGATGCAATGTGTTTTCAATGTGTATTGAAGTATGATTTGGATCTGATAGTTTTACCTTTCCTTTTCCTCTGCAAGTGATCTGACAAGGCAAAGAAAGTTTATGTAAACAATACAATAAAATTGTTGTCTTTGAAGTTTGTGTGGTACAATCTCTTATTTCCGCTTTGAAAGCTTACATGCCCAAGAGAGAGTTGATATCAAGTTGAATCATACTTGGGAGTTTTCAAGTTTATCATTTGTATGATAGTAATAAAATCCGGTGCTGGGTATCTTAGCAGAAGTGTTCAGTTTCAAAATGCAGATTTGTCAGAGCTTATATTTTTATTGTTTGCTGGAATAATTTTCCCGCAAAGATCATTATAGTGATGAATAAATAACTTGACTTGTATTATCTAGCTGTATGGTAATTTTTTTTGTAATTAATCGATTGACTATTGATATGATCCAGGGAGGCCTTAATATGCAGTGAAGTTTGGCCTAAAAAATCAGTATTATATCCAGCTCAATAGTATTTTCCATTGTCAGAATTTTCCCGCCTCTTTAGGAATTTACAACAGTGATGGTCTGATCAATGATTGCAGTTGGCTACAAAATATTTTACCTTAGTTGCTTGCTTTGGTTTGTTATACATATCTGTTCAAAAATTCTGGTGAGAAAATGGGTGCGAAATCGATAAAATAACTAAAAGTTGTCAATTTTTCATCAAGTATTAACGGGATGCCCTATATTGACAAAATGTGCAAAATTCTATTGTGTGAAAAGTTGAGAAAATGGCTATTATTCTCTTCAAACTCAGTTTTTTGTGATCAGAACATTGATATTTGGTAATTTACCTATTTTACCTCAGGCAGCTTATGGAAGGTATTTGAAAGCTGCAATCTCTTCATCTAGATCTGTGACAAATAGTTTTATAAGGCTTAATTTTCTGTGCAGTGGTGGTATCATTTTCCTGGGGTCAACCAGTGGCTCTCACCTAGAATTTGGGCATCTATGGCCAGTTCCACCTTTGGTAGTACACTGAGGTGTCCCTGTCGTCTCAACGGCAAAGATAGCAGGGAAATATGGAAACCCATCCGACATGAAATTGTCACCATTTTGAAGTCTCAGGTGACCTCCAGTCATACTCATCACATAGGCATCTAGCAAGGTTTTGACCTTGTTGTAATGCAGGTGAAATGAAATGCCCATAATTTGTCTTGGTTGGCACTTGTTGCCTTAGCAGAGTACTCTCTGAGGCGAAGTTCACAGCCAGTGTCTTTGTCACACTGCAGATAGAGAAGGTCCTAGTGTCCAAAGAATTCCCCAAGAAGCTCATTAAGTAGAAGGGGGCTTGGTACAGCTTCTGTCACAGTGGTTCAGGACTTCTGGGGAAATTATAGGATAAAAACCATGCGCTGGTTGAGAATCTAGTGAAAAACTCCAGTAAAATGAATTGCCAGCTGTCCCTCAAAGTTTTTAAAATTCATCTTGATAGATCCAAGGAGAAACTTGGAGGAGCAAGGAGTGTACTTCTACCAGCATATGATGGACTTCGAACACTGCTACCCAGGAATGTACAATGAAAACATATTGGGATACTATATTTTGGTTTGTGAATTATAGTACACTCGTAAATCTAAAAAAACTAAAACTACTCACTTCAAAATCTTATGATCACTTGTTTAACATTGATCTTAATGGATATTAATTTGGATTATATGTTGCTGTTTTTCTGGGGGGGAAACGTGAATGCTAATTCATCTGTTGTACATTGGAAATGAGTAAATTGCAAAATATCACTCCTTATCACTAAAGCCGAGTGTAAAAGTAATAATAGCCATATTATATACTTATTACACAAACAATTGAAAAAAATGACTCATCACCCATGAATCAAATTTGTGTTGCACAGTGTTGCAGTTTTTGCTTTATCAAAAGTGATTTTCCATCCTCTGGAATGTTTGATCAGCCTTTTGGGTTCAGTAATAAGGTATCCCCCACATGTACACGAATACAACAATGGTAAAAGTTGTCTCAGCAGTTGATTGGTGTTTGAATTCGTGTTTTTTATGTACATGTTTATTGATGTAAACATATGATAGGACCATACAGCCTCTATAAAATGGAGAAAAGTATTCTCTGAAGATGATTCTGTAATTACATGCATATATATATATATGTATATATATGGTCCATAGAGGAACAGAACTGTCTGAGCAGCATATGAATGAGAAGTTCCAGAGTGCTTATAACTGGAATATTATGTGGCAGTGACCTTCACTTTTTGTATTTAAAAAAAACTGCATCTTGCAATGTTTGTTAGTTATTGAGCTACATGTACCAGTACATGTCTAGTGAGCTCGGCTCTTTTTTTCTCTTCCAAGTTGAAAAATGAATCTTCTTGAAGAGCAATGTGTTAGTGTGGAATTGTATCAAATGGAATGCAGAGCATGGTACATTTGACATCAACTTGGCTGCAGAAGCTATCAGGAGGATGTCAAAATTGGCATCTAACTGCCTTGAGGAGACTCCACTCCCTGGTTTTGAATCAGTTGTCCTTGGCGGGTTGCCTTCTCATGGTTAGAGAGCCTACTCGGCCCTGCTGTTAACCCATAGCTAAGGAGGGAGGAGACATATTCATGACATTCCCTAGGGCATTAGTGCTAAATGAATGTGAACAGCGTTGACTGGAGTATAAACTAGGCTCGCCTATTCCATTGTCTGTGTTATTAACCACTATACCACACACACCTCCTGGGTGCCATTGATCCCTGCATATTGGAATATTTTTTGAATTTTGAAAATTTGCTTGTAAACTCTTCTGAAAATGTGATCTATAATCCAAGCCCAACTATGTTGAGTTAATTTTTGAAAATATTCATGAGTTCATAGTTTAGAATTTATCTTTTAGATAGAGAAAAATGTCTTTGAAAGTATTAATTAAATTAAATGAATGATGTATGTGTGACAAGTTTTTAATCCTCAACTGGAACAAATTTTGTAGCGTCCTTGAAAGCCACTGTATATAACCTTGAAGGGAAGTACCTTGAACCTGTTCACTGCCATGAATGAGATGACTTGTCTTACAATAATGTATTATTCTTCTGCAAAATAACAGCATCTCTTTGTGCAAAAGATATTTGCATATTTACTCTGTTGATATGACAGCTAATGAATGAAGACTTCTTGATGTCATATTTTTTTTAGAAAACCTGGTACATAAGCTACAACTTCAAAACAATTTACTTGGCAACAAACAGTTGTTCTCTAGTTGGCTAATAAGAATTCAAATTAACTGGTGCTACTGGGTTTATAAATGTTTTTGAAAAAAAACAGCATTGCATGCAAAGGTAGCTATGAGTTGGGGCCTTCTTTTGTCTCGCTAGACAATAGAATGACACTGACCAAGGTGCCAGCCTGGGTGAAACATGGAAATAATGAGATGCTCCGTCAACAAAATCACCCCCTGCTGATATAGTTCAGAGGAAAGCGGGTGTGATATATTTGATATCAGCTTTGCTGCCGGAGCTGCCAGAAGGATGTCTAAGTTGGCATCGACCTACCTTAAGGGGGCTCCACTCCCTGGTTTGGAATGAGAGTTGTCCTAGACTGATTGACGTCTCAAGGCTATTGAGCACTAAGCCACTCACACCTATTGAACATGAGTTCATGTCACTTAACACTTGGAACTAAATTTGTAGATTCTGTTCTTTTGATCATTAATGAGCTATTTAAATCTGGAAAATGAAAAACATGAACCATTTTATATAAGTACACGTTATAACATTGGTATTAGTATATTCTTTGAAATGCACACAACCAAGCACCTGTCTTGATGTATATAATAGGACTGAAATGTTCCCAATCGCGCACAGTACAAACTGATTTTCCAATGAGAGACAAAGCTGGAGTTGCACAGCATATCTTCCTTGGATTGATTTAATAAAAATTGCAGTCTTTAGATATCCAAGGTAAAGGGGAAAATGGGAGCAAACATTCTAGAATTAATGAGAAAATTGGGTATTAACAGGGTGCTTAATAGTTACCAGCAATCCTTAATTAACTTTATTAGATTCCTGAAAGGCGTGACTTGAAACTGAAATATTAAGATGAATTCACAATAGACTACAATGATGAAGGTTAGAATCTTATTTGATGTTTGATAAATATCAACGAAAATGTTAATTGGAGACTTGCTCTGTATCAATGTATTCACTGCCTCATGATGCACTTTTGGTGTATTGCCTCTGATGCATGTGTTAATCCCGTTTTATTTAAGGCAGTGTCTTTCATAAATGAGTTCACCCTGAAATTATTTACAGTAAGTTGATTTTTTCTTATTCACACAGCAGGATTTTATCATTTTTTAGTGGAACACTACTCAGTCGAAACAAATATATTTTTAACCAAAAATAAGTACACTACTGCAAAAAATGTATTTTGGTCATAAGTAATACATGATATCTGTTTTGATTGAGTAATGTTCTTTCAGAAATAATGAAATCCTGCTATGTTTGTTTTAGGAGAAAATGAAGTTTCTATATGAAAAAAAAGGTGGTAGGATGTAATGATTTATGGACAATCCTGTAGATAGCTACAGCAACATAATTTCAGAGGACTTGCTTAATTTGTTTAATTGTATGTTGTGCTATCCAAGGTAGCTGTAAACAGTTGAATTAAGCAAGTTTACGTCTTAATCGTACAATGATAATTCTGCATTGTTTTTTCATCTGACTTGGTATATTTCATGATCACTAATAATCAAATATGGCTTCTCACTGACCAAAAGTATTGGAGTACCCCTGAAATAAATTAAAGTAAAGAAATTGAACAATATATTCATCAGTTTATTCCAGTATCTGTCATCCTCCAGGAAACTTCATAATTACATCCTCTCTGGAACTTTCCCAGCAAAGAACTGCTCTTGGAGCCTTTTGTAGTCTTTCAGGGAATTGAAAAAATTGAGAGAATTCCAGGAAGACCAAAATAACTGGTAATTTGGAATTGCAATATTTGCTGAGCAAATGTGGTCTAATTAATTCTGGATTTATTTTGACAATTATTGCTTTTAGTTGGTCTAATCATTTGCTTCATGTGAGTTCAATAGTAAAGGACTTCCAATACCACCATATACACAGCATCACCTTTAGATGAAAACTGGCCTTTGGTACAGTTAGTGATGGTTCATTTCACTTGCCCTTGTGATCTTGTGTTTCACATTTCAAAGTATCCACTTTTCATTTCCGGTCATTTGGTTCGAAAAATGGAACATTTTAAATGAAGAATTGCCTAGCGATACAGACGGTCAGGTTTTTAGCCTTACTGGAAGCCACACAGCAAAGCGACTAACATAATCAAGTACTTGCTCTTGTTATATAATTATTCTCTAATAATAACTTGAAAAATTTTGACTTCAACTGGTCTATCCAATCATGGGGCATTTTTAAGCTAGAAATCTCCAGTACAAGACTATGCGAACCAATTTTGATGCATTCAATCAATATTAACTTCTCCGTAAACTGCACCAATAATTTTTTGCACTCAAGTCACCATTTTACCACTCTTAAAATAAGCGTTAGCTATTTTCTTCAATCTTCAAAGATAGAAATACTCCAATTTTATTAATTTTTTCAATGCATGCTGATATGACAGCTATCAATCGAAAGAGATTTTTTTTTCAATTGAATTTGTTAAAACTAAATACTCTTAGTGCACCATCTAACAACAAAAACATTTTAGGTGAATATCTTCATAGCTAATTGTATTCAACTAAATATATGTTCTTATTTTGCCAACAACATTTTCATTACTGTAACTAATCTGAAATTTTTATTTGAGAGCCCATCATTTACAGAAAAACAGAATCAGACTTGCAGTATTATATAAACAGATACATGGAAATCAGATCATTATTGCTGGGATGAGCATGAATGTTAACCCCATGCTATTATCATTCAGTTGCAAATAACTCAAGACTTTTTTGCATTCAAGTTAGCACATTTTAGGGGTACCCTAATTCAAAACATCTGGCTATACTGAACCATTTCGGCTACTTGAAGGTCACATACAGATAAACGGAATCAGATTTTTAGTATTATATTGATTGAGAAGATGTCTACGATGGATTTTCAGCTCTGCTAATTGTTACTCTACGCTTTTGAATTGTTCAAGCATAGAAAAAGCATTTTTGATCCAGTGGTGGCATACACAACTACAGTTATGCTGCTCTGTCTCTATCCAATACTTGTTCACCCTGTAAAAAAAAAAAGAAGAAAAATGCAAAATTGCTAAATTGCTACCAGATCATAAAATCTATTGCATTTTACAGTTGTTGTCTGGAAAATATCCAGCCATTTGATATTGATGAAAAAATATACATAGAGTAATGGTGCCTTAATCCCTTTAGAGGCCTCCTCTTCATTCTTCCACTTTTCAAAACAGTCTGCAAGGTCTTCTTTTGGTGTTGCCATCAGTTGCCTGTGTTTTCCTTAATCTCGTCCATGGTCTGAAACCTTTAACATCCAAGCCCGAAGTCATTGAGCCAAATCTGATCTGTAGGGGAGAGGGGCTGACAGACCTGGCTAGTGCAATGTTCCGCCCCAAAAAACTTAAGGAAGTGAAGGATGTGCAGGGTCAATCAATAAGAATGCTACAGTACGCAAGTTCACTCAATAGCATCTCTCTGCCAACTGAGTGACACCGCAGTTCTCTCTGATTGAATGCCAAGGCTATGGAACTGGTTCTCTTGAATGGCCAAATACTGGACAGACCTTGGATTTCATATCTGTGCATAATTTTTTTTTTTTTTTTTTTTTTCCTTTTCCATCATAAAAATTATGAAGAAAATAACCAAAAGAGAATATATGCAAGTATTTGTAAGAACGGTTGTGAATGTTAAAGGTCATCAGGTAATATGAGTTGAGGATTGTTTGAGTTAGAGTTCAATTTCTGTTAACACATATTCACTAAATTTATTGCACAAGTTGTAAACTGGTCCTTCAGGCAGGACTTAAAACTAGTTCCTGCAAAAGACCTAAATGGGGCCTTTAGTCCCAATAAGAGATCATGGTTTTGAACACATTTCACTCAAAAATCATCACCATCATGAACTCTTGGATCATATCCAATTGAAATATATGAAGTGAATTCACAAAAAACAGGTAAATTATAAGATGGAAATCTGATCATTATCAATGTGAATGCAAACACTGACCCCACAGTATTTTTTGTTTCTAGATTTTTTAAAAACTAATACGCTGAAATCATGCTCCTCAGAAAATTGAATGGCTCTAGCTATCCTTGATTTATGTGATCATACATATGGACTGGCATTTGATTAATAATAGTAATGTTCAAACGGGAAGAATTTGGAAATTCACCTTGATGAACTTGATCAAGGGTAAAAAAGATGTTGACTGGAACCACCCGTTTCAACTGAAAATAACATTCAAGAAGTGAGAATGTTTTCAAATTGATTCAAAGGTCGCAAGATGTTCAAAGACTGGTAAATGTTGCTGATTTGTTTATTGGCCATTATCAGAAATCAATCTGTTATGCAAAATTATACTTGGTATAGTTTTAAGTTTAAGACTTTATGATAAGTAAATTATTTTACAGAGGTTTACTTTAAATTCAGATAACAGTTAAAAATTACTTTCATAAGAGTACATGACATTGCCTATGGTTAATCTATAAGTAAAAGGCAAACTTTGGAAATTTTAGATATTTTAAATAATATTTCTCTCTAGTTGTACCAAAAGTAAATGCTGATTTTACCAACATAATGTGGTGCTATTTGAGCGTGTGGTCAGCCTTTTGGCTATAATCAAAGCATGGTGTCTTTATCACTATCTTGAGTCATTGAAAGGTTTCTGTTTTTGGCCTTCTTGATGCTGATGACATGATTGAAATGTAGAATCGGTTCTTTTTCTCTAAACAAAAATATTCATAACTAAAACTCAACTTTTTTTGAAAACTCCAAATGAATACAAAATTCTATCAAAAAGAGAAAACAGATTTTAGTATTGCAAACTTACTAAGTCTATTTCATGTGTGTGTGTTCGTGGTGGTGTAAAATGAAAGGAAGTAATTGTTTATTAGCTAGTCAATAGTTGAAGCATTCCATGAGAATATGTACTAAAATATCACCCAAAATCCTAACCTAGTTAAAATTGAATTATTAAAAATCAAGTTAATGGAAACTCGCTATTGATTTTCCTTTTGTTGTAATGATTGATCTTGGGGGGGGGGGATTCCTCACTATGTAACTTGAAAACAACATGGCAAAACTTCTTAAATTGGATAATTCTTTGTACACCTTTCCAAGATCTCCATAGATTTACCAGAAATAATATGTGAAAACTTGTCGATACAAAAAAAAAAAAGACTAACCCACAATGACAATATGCCATATATTCATGCTAGTTATTACCTGCGAAGAAATTTGCAGATAGATTAGAATGATTTTTTTTTAGGAAATATATATATATATATATATATATATATATATATATATATATATATATATATATTATAGTGGGGGCCATGATGCTTTTCATCACCCCACCCCTATTTTATATGGAGTTAAAGCACTTTGCAATTTCTTACTTAGTGAGCTGATATTTCGCTACTTCAAAGCATAAATGAATGTTGAATTCTATTTGTAGTTTTATTGAAAAGTGACATAATTCATTCATGTGGAAGAGTTGTTTCAGATTGGGGATATATTTTATATTTTACCTTCAAGTGGAATCTACTATTGTTATAAACAGTAAAAGGCACACTGGTATCAATATAGATAGAGCAATCAAACCACAGAAGTCCCTCAAAGTTCACGGGCATCAGATGCAGACACCTTGCAAAATTTGAATTCCAAGAATAACTTTTGACCCCCTCTCAACTCGCACTCTTCAGAACAGTTACGAATCTTGCACACAATCGGACACAAGACTACTGACTGATATAACAGTATAGAATGATGATTACTTATCTAGTGGATTAGGAAAATAGAAGGAAGAAATTAATAGCAAATGTTGAGGTAGACATCTATGCGGACTTCACTGTATACATCTACGTGGACTTGGCTAACTCATTAATACTTAATGATAATTTTTTTATTAAGTTACAATATTCAAGTACATTTCACATTCTTTGGCTACAAATAAATGGAGATTAAGTGAAAACTATTAACTAAATCAAAAAATTAATTCAATATCATAATGCTTAAAGAAAATAACTTATGTTCTACAATAATCAAGTGCATTTTACATTCGTTGACTAAATCATTGTTAAATATTGATCCATGATTAACAACATCGATCCATTTCTATTCACAAATTTTTATTGAATGAACCCACATGAAAAAATACAAGCTGTCTTATGTTTATTTATGACATTAATGCAATTTTTTCTATTCATTCAATAAAAATGAATCCTTTCTTAGTTGATATAATGAATGTAATGTTGAGACTACAAAATATAGGTAGTAAAAACCTGTCTTCACTGATTAAAAAACAAATATTTCAGCATAACACAAAAATTCCTGATGAACTTTGAACCTCATTTTCTTGTGTAGTAAGAGAAACTCAATTACTTTGCCAAACTCAGAGATTTTGTCAATTATAAAGCAACAATATAATTTGGATATAATCGGTTAAAAAAGAATAATGAAAGTACTTTTTCACTATGTATAATAGAAGCTTTTTTTTTTTTTTTATAAGCATAGGAGGCCAGAGGAATCAGCTTGAAGACTGGTGGGGGGGGTCTCTACTAATTGAGTCATTCTAGACCTAAATTGAATACTGCCTTTATCAAAATTTCCAAGTGTTTATTATTGTTTATAATTGAGTCAAATATGAGGGACTACTGTGTTCCTAATATTTTCCAGGCTATCCTTTCTCTTAGTATGCAGGTTCTTACAATTGATTGCATCTTCTTATCTTGAGGCTCCCCTGCACCCATCAGATAGCCAATATTACCCACTTAGAGAACAACTTCTGCAGGGTATCTAATCAGTACTTGTCAAATAGATAACTTCATACAACTACTGCCGAGGAAACATGGTTTCAGGGCCTAAGTATCATTGTCACCCAGGACATGTCATACCACAATACCTCTGCCTAATTCCTTTTCTCTGTTGACAATCGTAGGTCAGGTATACCAAGGCTGAGTTGGCAACAAAAGCTTGGCATCTGATTTAATGATAGGAAATATATTGGTCATCCAGCTATATCCTATACATTGCTCTCGTAGATCTTCTTACTTTTCAAGTTTACCGAGATGTGTCCAGTCGATATTTTCCTCAAGAGGAGAACCCAATTTCAACACTTGATCATATAATCCTTTCTCAAATTCACTAACCTTAAAAAAATCTAATTATGGAGACATTTAATATGTTGCCTCAAGAAATTTACAAGCAAGATCCAGATTACCTACGTACCAACTCCCACCCCCAGAAAGTTTACTCCAGGCTAAGAGAATTTTGTTGGAACCAAACTACAAAATGGTTTTATCATTTTTAAATTTGAACTATTCAGGTATACTTTTTTTGGATTGGACAAGGAATTATTTATTAAGTATTTTCATTTCAAGCCTGGGGAGAGGACAAATCCGGATAAAAGAAGGCTGTAAATGATATAATATATCCCTCAGGTCATTCCTACGAGTGAATAAAAGTTATATTTTCTATCATCAGATTTTCAAAGCAAAATACTGTTTATGCAGGTATATAAGATGGATGTTTGATTTAGAAATAGAATAAAAACTATTCAAGTATATGACTTTCAATGACTTGGAGTTCTACTATGGTTCTATAGGGACAGTTGAAGGGCTTTGATGTAAACCTTCAAAGACCCTTGTGAACTATCTATCTTTTAGTCTAGCATATACAGTACATGGTCAGCTACTTCAACTGGGGAAACATCAGATATTAAATTTATAACGAAGAGTATTAAAAAATAGCAACGTTATTTTTAAACATGAATGAAAACTAATCAGCTTCTGAAATTTTATTTTAGAGAGTCAATTTTTTCTCAAGCATTTGATATTTCTTTAATCACAAATACTACCGCTGTAAAATCGTATTTTAAATATATACAACCAATTAGTTTTTCTTTTTTTCTCAAGAGATTTCAATAAAACCAGTTTTGTGTCTGTTATTTTATATAAAATTAAGATAGTGGTGATCTTACAAGCTACAATTGATAGATAACGTTTGGTAATTATGATTTAATCTACATGATTATTTAATTACAGTTTATACTAGCATATAAGATGGTTAGTACATTTTTTTTCTTTCAATCTATGCAAATATTGTGCTGGTATTATGACTTGGAGATCATTCACCACAGCTCACAAAGGACAGTTAAAGGTTTGGATGAATTGCAATGATTGGTAGTACTCCAAATACCTTCTCGTAAACCATTTGTCCTATAGTCTCACATATACAGTACATGTACTTGGTCTTGAAGTACACTGGCTTCAGTTTCATTGAGTCAATGTGGTTATTTGTGTTCAGTCTGTTATAAAATTGTAGAAACAAATTTTGACTTTGAAAATATAGAAGGTTTTGCCATTAATACATAGACACAATGTAAAGTTGACGTAGTCTGGAGACACTTTCTCAGTGACTGTCAATGATAAATATATTTTACTAGATTTTAAATAATTACTAGTTAGTATCTGTTGCTTTGCTAGTGATATAGCTATGTCAGTCATTGTGTTTGCACAGTAATTTAAAAGTCTGTTGCAAGGCAATCATTTTAAGTAAAAAAACAAACATGACACGTATGCCACAGTAGTGATATATTAGCAGCAACCAACGAACGAATGCACAAAGCATAACAGCCATTTTCTTTTATTCTGCATCTGCATTACTTCCTTACTCTTTCTGTTCCTGTCACAGACAGGTTGGCAGCTTGAAAATTATATACCATATTTCTTTGTATAACACAAATTTGTACTTAAGTCTGAGTGAAAATACTGGAGGCGGGTTAGGTAATATTTGAATGTATGCGGAAAATTTTTTATAAAATCAAGCCCATCTGATAACAGAGATATATAAATATATGACTACACAAACTTGGATCGTCGAAGCAGAAAAACACTTGAGGCTGTTAAACCTGTGCCAAATCAAGTACTTATGTTATACAATTTTGTACCTTTGTTCCACCTTATCATACCCATACAAGAATCCTGTTTTACAATGATTAACAAATTACATGTTGATGATCTATTGAGAAGACAACCAATTTTTTTTTAATTCAAAATCAACAAGAAAACCAACCTAACTATTTAATGAATATAAACCTTGTGCTTATATTTCAAAACTAGGAAAAGGAGAGGGGGTGGACGTTTGGTTAGCAACTCCTCTCCATAAAAACGTACTTGCTACGGAAACCGCGGCAGAGTGGTTGCAGCCTTATGTTCCACAAGGAGTCTACAGGAATAAATACCTGTACTTCGACACCCTCAGGCAAGTAGAAGCAGCCAGAGAAAGTTTTGAGAAGACATCACACCAATAAAGAAATTCAATAATTTGCCAACGTCATGGTCAATGCACCAAAATGTCATCACTTTTTGTATTCATAGGAATTTCAGTTTTTCCATATACAGGTTCCTCCTACTATATAAAAATATACAGGTTCCTATAAAAAAAAATTTTAAAAAACTTTTGATCAGCTGAAATAGCCTAGAGTGAAGCCTTTTTAGCACCCTTATGGTGGGGCAGAATTTGATTTGGTGGTCATTGGGCCCTGAGCAGCCACTTATGTGTCTGGCCAACTCTAAAGTGAAGAAGCAACCACCATTGATCTCTTTGGGAAAAGTGTTTTTTGTGTTTCCAGACCCCCATAAATGGAGATGATAATATACTCAGTTGGGGTGGTGGGAGGTACAGCAGACTGGGACATAGGAAAAGGAAGAAAATGCTCACCCCCTCAACAATGGCCTTGCAAAAATGTAGCATGAATTGAACTTCCAGAAAGTTGGGTATACCCGTATGAGGCCAATCATTGTTTTAGATGAATATATGATACTAACCATTAGTTGAGCTTTCGTCACATTATTTCAAGTGGCATAACCCTTGAGCAAATAGATATTACAGTAACCAATAAAAGCCCTAAAATAAATCGAAAAAAACTACTCGCTGTGTATGCCTTACTATGAGACAAATGATTCACAAGTGGAGGACTATCATTCACTGCAACTCAGCCATGCCCTAAAACTGACCATATTGAGCTTTATAGTAAATGGCTCCCTGGTCATAATACCACCAATGTAATATTTGCATTTTGTTTTTTCAATTAAATTTAATTATATACTGCATTTCAGAATTAGTTGAAACAAATCCTTTAGAAAAAAATTATAAAATTTTTAAAGTATAAATAGACGTAATATTATAGAAGGATTGAAATGAACTCAAACTCTAGCTAATGCTTAAATATGCACCAGTGATTTTTACTGCCTCAATTACAAATTGCCATGAGTGTTTATGTATTCGAGCCGAGAGAATCTGTCAAGGCTCAGAATCTTCATCTAGTTTCTGGAAAGATGTCTGTTAGATTTTGCCAACTAAAACTGCATTTACATGTCACCCAATGAGGATTGAAGTCATTATCAAAGGTTTGTGATACCAACACAATAACCCTTGCACTGTGACTGATTATTAGAAATTGGATCTCACTTGAAACAGAATAAGATGCTATGAATTCAGTTGGGAAAATAGAAGACTATCATGCAGGCGCATTTAATGCGCTACCCTTGGTATGAGTAAAATTATGCCAAACTTGATTCAACCCTGCAAATAAAAGGAGAATCCTCCAATTTGTAAAGATATATAAAGTCAGGCACAAATGATTTATATTCAAAAATAAATTATTTCTAGTAGTTTCCTTGGCATAGTTGGATAGCATGTTCATTTTGTTATCAAGAGATTGGTGGTTTGAATCCACCCAGGAGCTAATTTTTTTTTTTTTAACACTAGTATTTGCAATTGAAGACATGGTGTGTATTGTGTACGTATTAATATTGAAGAAAACAGGACCAGTAAGAAAAATGCATTCCTGTGCAACATGTTAATATAATCGTAAAAACTTGAAAAACACTGAACAAATATATTTCAACATGAAATAGACAAAAGAATATTAATGTCCTGGCAAAATTGAACCATCTTGATTTAATAAGTTTTGTTACATATGGATACATGCCAATCTAAATGGCTATTTTGTGCCATTGTATTGATATTTTTTCGTCTATTTTATGTTGAAATATTCTTGTTCAGTGCTTTTCAAGTTATCACAATTATATTAACAAATGCAGATCGTCATTTCTCACTGGTGCAAGAATGGTTAAGAAAGCCATGTCAATTTTTTTACTCATGGAAAGATATTAAAATTTTGCAAACTTCTTGCTGTGGCCAAGATTTGGTTATATTAGTCACGTATACAGGTTTCCCTCACTATCAGAAGGAGCATTCTTGTTAAAACTTTTTGTAACCCAAAATGGTGTGAAGCAAAGAGACGATTACCATTAATTTATGTGCTGTATATGACTGATTCGTCAGTGGTTGTGGATACAGGAGAGAGAGAGAGAGAGGGGTAAAGAGTGCACGCTGTCTCTATAATGACTCACTGCAGAACAAATGATCACTTTTTTTTTTTTTTCTCTCCTAAAAGCTAGAAGTGAGTATTCAAAAAGTGGAAGATATCTGTACTTGAATCCTTCAAATTTAGTATCATTGAAGAATTGAAGCCATCATACATATTTGTGAAACGAAATGTTTATATCTCCTTGTTTCATTCATATCGTAATTCCTTCTTGTTTGAATTTTAGAAACTTTCTGATTTCAAATACCAGGCTTTTTCTCGTTAATCCCCAATCACACTGAATGACTAGAAAGCACTCGGAGAGCACACACCTCTGCCAACTCCATGCAGTAACAAAAAAATGAATGTATCACAAAGAATGCTCAAAATGTACAATCTCTCTTTCAGTGTAATGCTAGCCTCTCCTGCAGGATAAAAAAATCTTATCAAAAACAAATTCCTTGATCTACCCGAAAAATTTGATCCAATCTTCTGTAGCCTATGGCCCACCCTTCAAAAATTCTTTGAGAACTTCGGAGAGATGGACACAAATGAATACTTAGACTTTTACCAACTTCATAGCTATAACAGTTTATCATATTTTTGTTTGTTGAATAAATGTTAATAAAAATGTTGAGGACATATCTGCAACTTGGCTGTTATTATCTCATCAAGATAATAAACTGGGATTAGTCAGTCAAGGCAAAGGTAAGTTTGTGCTTGGAGCTTTTAACATTTTTATCAATTTAATTTACATTTATTTAGCAAACAAGAATATGGTGAGATGTAATAGCTGTAATTATTTAGTGTGGTGGTACTAATAAAGAGGGCCCCAAATATCTATTTACACTGCAATTTAATGTTTTCGGTATAATTACCTGAGGGTGAAAATCTTGGCAAAAACTAATCCCAATGATTTCAATTTAATTCTGAAAAATGAGATGAAACCAAAGTTTGGTGATTTAAGCATCTTGGAGAAAAAGTTTTTGATGATTGATTTGTTGCTATCAAATATATAAGTCGGGAGTTGCTTGAAAAATCTTGATGATTTTCTGAAGAGCCTTTATTGCAAGAAGCAGAGCATTAAGTTAGGAATACAATTATAATGATAGCTGTGCAGTAATACCCTGCTTAGTGCTGATTCACTGTAGTGCTTTTTTCCACATATTTTTCGTAAGATTAAGTGATGTTCTATTTCCAAAATGAATAATGATGATAGAAAGAGCATCATCAACAGTCTCTGACATAACTGCATACAGTACCTTTTGGTTAATGCTCCATATGTTTGAGGAGATAGACGTACACAATGATTTATCCTGTAGTGATAATGTATCAAAACCAGCTTTGGAAAGTGGCTACCAAATGAAAAACACAGCACTAATCCATTCTATCTTGATGAGGGTTAACAACAACTTTGTATATTTTAATGAAAATGACCCTGACTGGGAGCACAACAACATGGCAAAGAGAGGTGTTTCAGACATGAATGACCACGTTTAGCACTGCTTTTTTTTAGAGACATATCAAGAGGGCTAACTCAAGTATTACTGTATTTATTTCACACAAAGCTTATTAGTTCCCGAGTCTCAGATTAGCTCCACAAAAATGTTTGAATGGTGATCTTTGCTTAATACCTCCTCCTCAAAGATCGTTTGTTGAAATGTTATCACAGTGATTCGTTCTGGGTTCGAAGTGGCTTACTCATGGATCATATCTGAATTTTTTGATCACTTACTACAAAAATTTGACAATATTAAGTCTTGTTAAGTAATATCAAAATTTTGAATGGAATTTTTGGCTCTTGTTAAAAAAAAAATTTTGAGTCATTTAAAAAAAAATTTTTTTTTTTGTATTCCTCAAGAGGTTAATTTAGATTATATAAGTTGAAAATAAAAATGAGCGAATAATTATGTTTGTGTACTTTTAAGGTATAACTATAATGATATCTTCATAACTGTATAATTTTGTTATAATTGAACATCACATGAATAAAAGAAATAATTTCAATTTCTTTCTGAATTTGAGATATGAGGAATTATCATAAATTGATATATTTGAACTGTTCTAATTTTGATTGTTTTTATATTCACAACATTTTGGCTGCTGTACCCTCTGGCCTTCCAGGTGTAGACGGATCTCATTCGGCCATATTCTTGCCTTTTGAGATACTCAGCACAAACTTGCCAATTTGGTGGGTTTATAATCTTAGTAAAATTGTATGTAATTAATCTTTTCACTACTGTCTGTAAATTACCTGTCAACTGCCCTATTCAAATACAGATGTGCAAATTTTGACATGAATACTTCTCCAGTTTATAGTTGCTGAAACTTGAAAGTTCATGAATCTTGTGGAAATTTTGCCAGTTTTTTGAGTGAAGATTACAGCCATAACAAAAAAAAAAAAAAAAAAAGACAGAGTTGGACATTATCTTTTAATTTCATGAACCACTCACCGCTCCTATCAACAGTGGAACTCTTCTGGGAATAGACTAGGAAAAAATTCTCCTGAAGGTTGAAGAGAAGCCATTTTTATCAGTAGTTATTCCTTATTATAATAAGATTCGAGTTTTTTTACATGAATTTGAGAGTTGAAGTAGCTATCATGAACTCGTACAACATTCTGATTGCGAATTTAGTGAAATTGAATCAGAACATAATACAAAAGCTGTGGATAATTACCATATGAGAACTTTCTCACTGCATCTAATGCACAGTGGAAAAATACAACTGAAAAGTTAGCCAAGAATATATAATATTGAAACCTTTTTCTTTTTTTCAAATGTTACTTATGTAGATTTCTACTGAAAACGTGCACATACATACAGAAGAAAACATTTATCGTTAGAATAGGTAATGTTATCAGTTGGTTATTCTTATCTGAATGACCCTGTCACAAAGTAATCGCAATAAGCTGCTTCTATGAATGAATGCTTTTGTGATACCACTGAGATATCTAGTAAAATGACACATTATAAATGGTAATCTGACATTGACATACAATGTCAAAACTATTCTAATGCAATTGATTTAAAGACAGGATAGTGATTAAACAGAATAAAAGATGTTGCTCTATCTCTACAAATTCTAAACTGCAAGTCTTGTAACACTCTACAAAAAGCAAGAGAAAAGCTAGATATATGGTGATGCCCCTGTGTAGCCTTGATTTGCTATAGCCCTTTATTCTAAATGTTTTTTTATATAAATGCAGCAGTATTGAATTTCAGTAATTATTATAAAAGGCAGCACTGTGGACAGTCTCTGAAATAATTACTAAATGTGGATTTTAGTTAATGTGTTATGCTTATGATAATACTTCATTACATGGTGATATACATCGATACTCAGTGATATTTCACCGGTTCCGGAAAGTAGCCACAAGATGAGATATACAGCATCAACAAACACCATTTCATCTTGTTGAGGCTCAACAACGACCGTAGGAATATATTTTGGAATGCTTGCTGGCACAGTATTTTCAGTGAAATAGGACTACATACATTATGATACATGATTCCAAATACACCCAAATTCCTTGCAAAATTTGCTGTCTATCTACAAATACAGATTTTGTATTCATCTTGAGTGGGGAAATGACCTGTAACTACAAGTACTAATAGTTCTCATCTCTACTTGATGTTTGCTATAGTACTCCTGTTTAGCGCTGCATTTTTTTAGAACATATCTAGAGAGCTAACCCAGCTATTACCATATTCTTCTAAATGTCTCTTCAGATGACAGGTATTAAGAAGAAAAGGGTGCATTTAGCAGCTAAACCTCCTCCTTTTGAAAAGGGGTATAAGTAAGCATTAGCTGTAATTGAACAGCTGAATAAAGGCCACACTCAATTAGTACATTCCTTTGTGAAGTAGGAACTTAATCCCCGATAGTTGTCGTCTCTCTCTTCACCCGCTTTCCTGATACTTGAGGCCGATTGATCTCGAGTTATTTAACACACATTCCTGATACTAGGACATTCGTGTCCTGATTTGATGCATCCCGTTCATTGATGTCTCAAATTAAGGTGTATACAGGATTATGTATGAATGTGTGTCATAGTTACTCACTTGTTAACGTACAATTATTATTGATCTTGGGTTGTTTTAACACTCATTTTTGGCATTAGGACATTTGAGTCCTTGTCTAATGTATCCCCGTCCCTGGAGATTTGTGTTCCAATATATGTATATTGCATTTCAGATGTGATTTTTTCATTTTTATTTCTTGGTGTGCTAATCATTTCCATACCAATATTTTACCTTAGATATAATTCTGTATATCCATGTAGGTCTTTATCAAAAAGATTTTTTAATTAATTAGAAAAGGGTGGGGATTTTAGCACGAATTATATTTATTTAAAATTTTCATTTAAATAAGCCCAAACTTAAATATCATTTTGATAAAAAAAAATGAATGAATTTAAAAAAATTACATGAATATGTAAAATTATATCTTATCTGAAACATACATGTATTTATAAAGAAATGTTCAGGACACAAAAATATTGAAAAATTAGAAAAAATACATATATTAGGACATAATTGCCCTTTGGCTGTTGAGTGATTCATTTACTGTATATCCTAGAACATAAATCAGATATTTACTTTTCTCAAAAAACTACACAAATATATCACTTTGTTCTATGCGCTGGTATTAGACGAGAGGGCTGTCTACTGAAGCTTCATATAGACTCTTAGAGGGATTGGATGACTTGCAGTAAGCTTAGTTCTCCAAATACTCTTGTAAATAGTATATTTTATAGTCTGGCATCTGGGGCATCTGTATCTGTAATGAGATTGGCTCTCTAAGTGTAGTTTTTACTCAAAATTCTTGGATAAAAAAAAACTTAACTCATCTCAGTGAAAGAGTCCATTGTTTCTAATGGAGGGTAGGAGATATTTTATTTAGTAGAAGAGTCCATTTTTACTGATAGAGAAACAGAAAAATTCACACTGTACATCATATTTAATTTATTACCTTGAATTGATTAACAATAGTAGCATTATCAGAAATAGAATTGACTTTTTTTTTCAAGTAATTCTACTCCTGAATTTATGGATTGCTTTTAAATGACAGTAGAACTCTCCTGTAAATTGAATAGGAAAAAAAATCACATGATAATCAAAGGGAGATGATTCTAATCAGGAGTTATTTCCCTTGATAATAACATCCAATTTTTCTTATGTATTTAAGAGTTAAAAAAAATTCAATCTTTAGTGTTTTTCTTATCTGACCCAAGAGAATTAAATATAATAGATTCCAAAGAAAGTAAATCAGATATTACTGATCTACTGAGCTCATATTCTGGATATCGAATTCTATTTTCCTCATGCATGAAAGCACGCTCAAGGCACAATTTGCTGTTCATGTCAGACTCTATAACAAATGGGTTACAAGGGTACTGCTTTCTACAACTCATCTAAATCCCAGAACTGTCCATATCAAACTACAGTTGAGGGCTCCCAAGTCCCAAGTTATTTGAGGCGTTGTTTTAGTTTTTTCGAATACAGTAACTGTCATATGCCAGCATATACAGTAGCAAAGAAAGCCACCAAACATAATGGTGGCTGATTACCAAACTGTCAACTGGAAACAAATGAAAAGGATAGAATACGACAAAATCTATTTTTAAGGCTTGCTTTAGCAGCATCTCATTCTACTGATCATCGAGTACACAATACTATATGATAAGTACCTACCATAGATTGTTACTTAGTAAGCTAGTCTTGCAATGAGTTCAATACTATGGTGGCCTGAGTAAGCTAAACTAGATAAATATCCACAATCATTCTACAAAAATTTTCCTGTCATTGAAATTTTATCAGTTGCTTTATTTAATCACTGTCCCACCACAGCAATATATGACACAGGGTCGAGTTTAATGTGGGGAAGATTAGACAAACTCTTTCAAAAATTGGCTACGGTTGAAAAGCGCATCGTAATGGCTAGACGACCTCCGCCACGAAAGCTTCCACCAGGGGACCTGCTCCTTTAAGTACAATGGAGCAGTGCTGCCCCGGGGTCACAGATTCCCGGCAGCTGGGCCGAGTAATAATTGAACAGATCTGGAGACCAGAATAAACCGGAAACCAGAGTTTTCATCAGTTGCTATAAAATTCTGTATTGAACTTTTTTCTTTTTTTTTTTGAATGCTTCCTTAGAGTTACAAATATGATATTTTTCTTGGTGATCATGGATAAATATAATCAAAAATTGAAAGAGAAGACCTGTTACGAATATACAAGAGCATGTGTGAGAAGTTCTAATGATCCATATAAAATACAAAATACGTGTGTCCCAGTCAGTGGCATCCTTGGACATCTGCATCCAAATATATGCATATTTAAGTCTAAGTTTAATTTTTAATCTTGTTACTACTCTGAGGAAAAATGATCCATATTCATTCATAAGTGTTATTTTTCTATATTTCTCTCACTCTCTCTTTCTCTCTTACATTTATGACTGCTTTGCAATTTTTACTTGTCTTCTCATTTTAAAATCTCTTCCATTTCAATTCCTTACATTCTGTAAATTATTATTCCTCTTGCCTTCAATCTTTTATCACATGTTACAATCCCAAGGACAAAGTTTCTTGTAGGGTCTAAACAGACTAATATGATCCATTAGGAAAAATACTTGACGCTTAAAAAGTCAACTTATATGCTAGGTTATATGATAGTTTTTAAATTTGGATTTACAAGCCGAAATTTCAAATCAATAAAATGCATGCTACACCCCTTCTTTTTTTTTCTGATAGAAAAATTACTTGAATATGTAAAATTATATCTAATATGAAATATTATACATAATTATATGCATATATTGATGTAGAGATGTTCAAGACACAAAGATTTAAACCCCCCAAAATTACATCTAATATGAATGAAATATGCATATATTGGGACAAGAATGTCCAGGACTCATTTGACTGGCACAGTGTTGTCCAGGGCACAAATTTTTTTATATAAGATACTTTTGACATTGAATAACTCAAATAATATAGAATTAGAAGATTTTAGAAGACCTCTTTGTAAGAACTGTATTTGGTTGACACCTCCCCCCCATTTCAGCAACGAATATTAAGAAAATTATACATTTCCCTGAATTCTTCTTATCTATCCAAGTTTTTTTTTAACTTCTCAAATTCTGGACAACGATTATTAAATTAAGGCGATGGAGGCGGGGGTCTCATGCTATAAAATATAGTATTATTAAGTGTAGAAGTAAAGAACTTGTATTTATATCTTCAGACTCCTATTGTATAATATGAATTCATTTGAAAAAATCATTTGTTATTTCTAATATAAACCCAGGGGAATTAAACATGAATTGTTTAAAATTGAATACAGAAGAAATGTAAGCTGTTAAATATAAGTAAACTGGTTATTACCCATTAGAAATTCACAGATATATTTGAAATTCAATGAGATTTGGCGGGGGGGTTCTGAAAAAAAAAACTAAATATATACAGGAGGCTATAATGTACTTGGTATAAACAATTACTTGTGTTTCTGTGAAGTTCAAGTGGTTCCTTCATATCTCTTGCTTAGTTTGAGACTTAAAAGTTCACCATTTCAGAACTGTAGTGTTAATAAATGTTCACAATCTTATCCATTTCATCTGAGGTTTTATTAAAAGTGACTGGACCTCTCTTAGTGGGAGAGTCCATTGTTACAAATGTTGGACAGGAGATATTTTTATCAGCAAAATGAATTTTATCTTGCTTTCATCATGTATTATCTGATAGAAATATCTCCTACTCACCATTCAGAATAATGAACTTTTCAACTTGAAATTATGAACAGAAGAGGTCATGCTGTTCATGATATAGATAAATTTCTATTGTTTCCTTGTACTTGTTAAAAAGGAATTGGTCTCTCGGCTGTTGTTTAAGATTGACCAAAAACAGAAGCAGTCCAGTTTGAAACATACCAAGTTGAGTTTCCAAATGCATACCTCATGGGAACTAAAAGATAAAGTTGTCCCATCTGATGGTTTGAATCGGGTATAATCTAATCCTTTCCCAAGCTGTTTTCATTTTCGGTATCATCAGCAAAGCATCATGAAGCCAGCCGTAAAATATCAATCACAAGCATTTTATTCAGAAAACCTTTTGTTATAAATCTAATTTTTCCAAATCACACAACAAAGCTCCTAAGTAATCAGATATTTCTATGTTCAAACTTCTTTTTAAATAGCTATTAATGTATAGAATCAGCTATGAATGGTAAAGTTTAGGGTTTTTACTATTGCTTTCTATCCTAGGCAGTTTTTTTTCTCTATATGTATTGATATGTCTATATAGGCTAGAATTTTGAGGTACATGCCTTTTAAAGCATTCATCAGAGAATGATGTTTAGCCTACTATAAATGTAATGGGTCTGATACTCATTGGATTATGGTCCAATGTTACATGTAATAAATATTTGGGCAATTGTTGTAGAGTAATAATAAGTATGCTAGTTCCATTTCCGCTGAGTGTCCCTGTGCTAAATGGCGCAAGGTAAGTATCTACTATGGTGCCAGTGGTAAGGCAATGCTTAGTAATTAACTTTCCTAAAACTGAGTGCAGTTGACTCACATTATTACAACCCCCTTAAAGAGTATCATTATAATGAATTTGCTATTATAACAGGTGGATTAAAAATAGGGCAAGCAAGTTATTTACTTTTCAATTTGTGGAGGAAAAGATATAATCTACAATAGTCTTGCGAGAATATGAAAACAAACATTCTGTTGAAACAGGTCATTAAAAAGTGCCATTACTATGAGAGTTTTTTTGTATTTATAGTAAGACTGACTTCAGCTTTTTAACGAGATAAGTCAAAATGGTTGTGTTTTTGGATAAAGGGAAAAATTCAGAGCTTCTGGAGGGTCCAAGTGCAAGAAGAAGAGAATCAGGCAGATGATTTGCTTCTTGTCTGAATTTTGTTAGATGGGGTGTTTTAATCATTGTATGTGAATTTCCTCATCTTGTTCTGTTTTGTTTTTTTCGCAACATTTCAGCCATGCACTCTCAAGTTATCCCAGGTGTCTATCATGTTCTGAAATGTGTGTCAGATCTTGCACTCATACGTGTCATGTCTGGTTTTTGCGTCTCTGTGTTCATGAAAATCTCTCCTCGTGACATTCCCAATAATACTTGAGATGCAAATCCAGACGTGACCTGTAATGAGAGGGGATGTGCAGGCTCCCACAGAACAAGATTCGGAACACAAAAGGTACCTGACCTGTGGAAGGCCAGAGGGTAGACTGCCGAAATGTTTAAAAAACAAAACAAAGATGAAAAAATTTCAGTCTACATGCTATTTTACTATACGCCATAAGCCCAATATTTCTGGGTGAGTGCTATTTCACTACACACTGTAGAAGGAATAAAGGGTTAGCTAAACAAAGATGTTCGCACCCTGTACCAGAGTTTGAATGTTTTATCCTTTTTTTGTTTTGAATTGTGAGTTTCACAATGGTCGAGACTGACAAAAACACTCTTAATATTAGTTGAGGAAAGCTGAGTAGAGTTACTTTGTTTACTATACAATAAGTATTGTGGGCGCTTGTAAATAGTAACTCTGAAGACTCTTTTGATCAGGATTATCCATTAGAAGAGCTTACAGGGGACAATGATTTTCAGAACGTGATAGTGACGGTTTGAATGCTGAAATACAAAATCTGATACTTATAACTTTATCTATGCTACCAGTACTGTAGATGGATTGTAATATCTAAACATGACTATTAGAAAATCAGTTTATGAAGGTAAAGAACTTCACTTGGTTCACAAGAGAGGATCTAATGCTCTGCCCAACCAGTGTCATATATGGATTGTGATGGTATCTAAAGAAGAAGAAAAAATAATATTGGTATCAATACAACCATCCAGGTTACTTTCTGGTAGTATGAATATAACACGGCCTGGGCATAAGTCGATCATTATGAGGTAAGGTGAAATTGAAATATGTGCACTGCACAAAAGATACTATGACATACACATATTCACCTAAACCTTTATATTGATTTTCACTTTCCAGAATGAAAGGAACAAATGCTATTTATTTCATTTCTTTCACTGAATAATTACTTCAACCTGGCAACCTATCTTCTCTTTCTCACTTTTCCTGTCTGGAGAACTTACATGACATATACACTGTTATCTCCTTAGTAAGCTAAAATTAACAATACAGAGATGTTTATTATTCGTATTAAGTTATAAAACTGCAGTAACTGAAATTCCTGTCATCTGCAGGGTTTTAAGCTCTATTGGGATGTATTTTCGATCGGATGAAAGTAATCTTTTCCTAGAGTGCAGACAACCCAGTCTCCTTTACACAAGATTAAATCCCAATCAATAACAAGCATACATCAAATGCAGTACAATCACTTCTAATGTCTGGTTGCCTACTGTGTGTCAATCGAACAGTTTATTAGCAAATATTGTTGAATGTTTACTTTATTGAATTCAAAAGTGCTTTCTATCTGTGGACTAGGCAAATATATGCTGCTGTGTTCTGGGTTGATAACCTCAAAGGTTATTGGAGAATCACCAGCTTCCAAGGAATTGTAGCTGGTTGCTTCAATTGATAAAAAACGGAAATTTGGAGACTTGTATTGTGCTTGAGAAATCTATGATAACCTTATGCTTGAAAATGGGTTGGCAAACTTTGTGGGGTGGGCTGGATTAGAAATGTTTTTGTCTCTTGCAATCCAAAGCGAATAAGAATGAAACTGATTATTCAAAGACATAGAAAACAGTTTGCTTTTTCTATAAATTTAAATGCTTTTCATTATAGAAGTATATCCCTATATGAACTTCCACATACTATTAATCAATGGGAAGTATAAAATTTATTTTTTGAACAAAATATTGTCAAATTGTGGTTCAAATTTTGTGTATATCAATGGAATGTGTAGTATTGATTCATTTGAGGCCACAACAAAAATGAGACTATTGTATTTTTCTGATTTTTATTTTTTGCCGAACCAAGATAGATAGAGAAAACAGAAAATTTCCATCATCGCATATTCAATTAAGTCAGCAAGCCAGATGAAATGAGACTATAACTAAATTTGCTAATCACTGCTCTGAAAATTCTTCATTTGGTGGTGCTTAATGATGAAAGTCTTTGGATTAAAAGTTTCAATTATCAGTTGCTCTAAGCTTTGATCTTCAGAAGAGAGATGATGTCCCTGATTTAGTTTGTGTGGAATGCAAATTTTAAGTATACACTGCTATCTTGGATAGCGTTACAAAATGAATATGTTCTCTCCTCAGTGCTACAGAAATAGGGTTAAGTATGTCACTGTAGCTATTTTTATTGCCTCAAATAAAACCATGGAATGGACATGCATATACATCTGAGGCGGCTACATGCCACTCATTGTACGTATTGTGTGGCTGTGAATATGTTAACATGGGAAGTAGAATTATGTTGCTTACCATGCAATTATTAAAATATTTCATGGGGAAAAAAAGATAATAATCTAGATGAAGCAAAGATATAATTCCACTTGTGAAAACAATTGTCAAAATACTTGAAGTTTTGTCTTCTAGTATACTGATGTTGGAGTCAGCAAACAAAAGCCTACAGACTAAACCTGCCTTGTCTTCATCAAGTATATAACATTGCATACAAGATTTCTTTGCATTGCTTATCTATCTTTGGTTAATGAACAATAGAATTGTTCAATTGAATTATTAAATCTGTTCATAGGTGAGTATTAACTGATTGCCACTTTCAGTTTTGATCACAGAAAGCTCAAAATTTGAATCACAGTTTGGCAATAGTTTATCCTCAAAAAAAGAATTTCAGTTCCTATGGATTAATAGTACATGGAAATTGTTATCGGTATTTACTATTGAAGTAATTGAAAAATTGAGCATTGTCAATAGCCTTTGTTTGATGATCGTTTGATTTTTATTCATCTTGGTCTACAAGACATGAAAACATTTCTAATCCAGCCCACTTAAAGTAACGCCTGTACTAATATGGACATCAAGTAACAAGGCTGTCAGCATTTAGACTGATGTATGTCGGGTCCTTTTAGAGTGTCCGCTTTGAATAATTGATCCGTTCAATATTGTACTTTGTATCACATGGAGTGGAGAGCACACATTAACGCATTAACTGCGGCAGGTGGTGAAGAGCAACAGTTATCCATCGCAAAATGGTTCACAGATAAAACTGAGTTGCCATCAATCAAAATGATCTGCGAGGACTGAAGTTCATGTAATTTACAGTTAATGAGTTGAATAACTGGCTTTGTGACATTTTACATTTGTGTGGTTCCAAATAGATAACAGGCTGTCTCCTTAGAGATGCATTAAACCATTTTTAATGACAATTTGTACATAACTTAGTATCTAGTATTTAATCTTAATTCATAGTAAGGACTTTGGGAATGATCAAATTTCAACAAAAAAATTCTAAAACCATTAAAAGAAAAAAAAAACTTACATTTACCATATATACTTAATGGTTTGGTTTTACTGGTTTTTTTTAAATTTTGTTTTTGATTCAGCTTTTTCATCATCCATTGTTGTATATAGACCTTTCCTTTTCAAGACAGGGGTAATGGGCCTCAGTAGTGAACACAAATTGTCTTGGTTAGGGTTTGAAATCAGCTCACATATCTCATTTTATGTGCTATCAACTACCACCACACACATCCAAGTGATGGTTTTTTAATTGATTTTTACTTGGTATCATTTTCATCTGTACTCTTCATGGAGTGTATCGAAAACTGGATGACAGTACAATGTATATTTAATCCATGCTAATGCTTATGCCTTTGTGAATTTAACCCAAGATCTGCCACTAGGCTAGCAATAAGGCTGTTTCAAATGGTTGCAAATACGTTTGTCTCTTCAGATACACTTCCAATGGTATACTGGTTTCTGTTGCATGTATCAGCTCAGTGATCTTTTCTAGCCTAAGTTTAGTTGAGACCAAGACATCATTTCTTATTTTTCATGACCACCCCTTTGCCAGGATACAAATCTACCAAAGGGATACCTTCACCTTAATCATAGTGTACTCAATTGGCTGCTGAGTGCTCAGGGGAAGTAGTCCTCTGTGTGTGCGACAGACATGCTAACCATTTCACTATCCAAGAAGACATGCAGATGCCTGGACAAATGATGCTCCACTGTACAATCCATTTTTATCATTTACAATTGAGAGGATCTATTGCTTATATATACATAGTATAGTTGATCCACATGAGAAAAACGCTCAGATGTATTTGGATTTCTATGAGATAATCTTCTAGTCGAACAGAATCTACTGAACTCACTCCAGTGGAGCAGTCGATTGTCTCAAATGATGGGTAGTAGATATTTTTACTTGCAAAATTGTAACCTGTCGGTGGAAGAGATCATTGTTATGTACATCAAAACAGAAAAGGTCACACTATTTATTATATAGATAAGATTTGCCTGTTGTTTACAAAATGAAATCAACTCTAGTGAAATTATTAGCTTTTATATATATATATATATATATATATATATATATATAAAATATGCTATTATGCTTTTATACATATATATTTATATGCTTTATCTATATATGTGTGGATGTGTTTTTTTAACATATTTGTTGAAAAAACTGACAAATATTTTTTTTTTTTTTCTTGCGATGTCTCATCTATATCAAGTAGGTTATCACATTATAACATTTGAAAATAGAAATTCGTGTTTTGATGACATAGCAAAAATGCTGAATATAGAGAATAAACTTCAAATTCACTGCAATGCAAATCTCTATTATCTACATATATGAACGCAATGTGTATTATGCACTCTTTTTTGATGGCTCAAGTATATTTATAGTTGGTGAAAACCTGACCATATACTCCTGTCATATATATATTTACTTTCAAATAATTTCCAAAATTTCAATAAAAAGCTGTATCTTCACAAGTGTTAATCTAGTGTTTCTCTTTTTTAAAAACTTGGATCCATGTCAGTTTAAATATCACTTCTACAGTATATAAGGCAGACATTTTATTCTTTTGATGCATTCACTCATCTCTATTTGCAGTTATGTTAAACAAGGGAAATAGGAAGGAAGAGGTTTGATGTCATTAAAAGAACACTATTCCAATCAATTCTTCTTCACCACCTGCTAATGATATTATAGAATTTTTGTTTTAAAAAAAAGTGGCCTCTTATGATTTTGAAAAAAATAAATATTTGCAGAATATTTCTGTATCATAATATATTTTGCAAGTCAGAGAATCAATTCACTCAAAGAAAGACTAGATGCTCTCCCTCCTCCTCCTCACAAAGATGATAGATACATCAGTGAATGTATGAATCTTGTTTTTTTTAAATATGCAAATATCTCATTGTGTCCATTACGCTGGTATAGTGATTAGAGGTTTGTTCACCTTTCAACTTTGACCATTGCAAGAGAATAATGTGTGAATATACTTTTTCACTTGAAGGACTAACATTAGAAAGAAGCAGATTCACTGATAAATCTGTGCCTAACACCTTTCTCACTGGTTTGTGATAACTATAATGATTCAGTATCTTTTTCTAGGAATAAATCTCTAAATGAGTACATAACAATCCCGTCAAGGTTCAAATAATATATTTTTGTCTTCAAGCTTACTGTGTATTCAGGAGAAAGTAATTGCCTTTCAGGAAAGTTTCTTACGGCAGATTCCTTGTTTCCATGTGTAAAGTGGAGATTAATTCCTGTTAGCCTTGAATTAAAGTAAGGATTGTCTCCCTCCTTGAAAGGAAAACATAAGTAAATACATTAATCATAATGTCACTTTCAATAAATTGAATAGTTTTTGATTGTGTGCAATTTTGAGCACTGAGTTGGCAAAACACATTAAAGATTTGTATGGAAATTAAGCTTTCTCTCAATTGTTGAAAAAGTATATATGATCAAATTACACAAGGAAGATAATGCTCAATTCATTTTAAGGCTAAAAGGAGTTATCTCAATCTTGAGCATGGAAATTAAGAATCAATCGTGACTTCTATTCTATTTCAGTTTTATCATTAATCATTTGCCAATACATTGATTACCTATGAAAGGGTTGAATATTTTCATAGAGTAACGCGAATTCAATACTAATCAAAAAACTTTTTTGCATGATATTCATTGTAGCCTTTTTTTTCATATTTTTCTTAAATCTTCATAAAAACATTTTCAGATTGCTGTCCTCAGAAACAAGATAGTTTTGAACCATGCATTGAAAAAAAGACTTCCATTTATCAAATGTTGAATTTCTCTGTATATGAACCATCTTTGAATGAAAGATGAAATTTGTATTAATGATAAAACCTCTTATATTGTTCTACAGGAGTAATTCATTAGGGTGTATCAAATTTGGTTAATATTTTACAGACTTTTTTTTTTTTTCAAAGCTTATCTATGATCCTGAAAGCTTTTGAATGCCGGTGATTATGTTCTCCTTTGCCGTGTGTTTTACACCGTCATAATCATCCACCTCTGAGCTTTATTCAAAGGCACCCTTGAAGTGCTTTGACCAATTTTAGGTAGTACGTTCAGATATTGTTTCATTGCTCTCCATTTTCCAAATTCTGCAAGCAACATCTGAAACGAAAGGTACAGCTGATTTTGTTAAAAGGATATGATGTATGTAATGATAATGATATAATGGAGTCATAGTTTTTAGGCATATGCATGAAATAAGTTTTGGAGTAAAGGTCTGTAAATATCAAAAAATACTTTTGATACACCCTAATGATAACAATGATAATAATATTAATCATTCCACTTATATTGCAGAATGCTGTGTTTTACAGGAGCAATTGATTTCAAACAGGACCAACAAATTATTTTAAATGCGGTAAAAGTATTTTTCAAACCCCAAAAAGCTGGAAATAATTTTTTTTTTATTTCTTCTATTTGCAGAAAACATGTCCGTCATTATTCGTCTACAAGGCCTGCCATGGTCGGCCAGTGCGATGGACATTCGACAGTACTTTCATGGACTCAGCATTCCAGATGGCGGGGTACACATTGTTGGCGGGGACCGGGGTGATGCATTCATTGCATTTGGTTCAGATGAAGATGCGCGGCAAGCGATGCTACGTACAAATGGCCAGATAAACGGGCAGACAGTACAACTGTTGCTAAGCAGCAAAACAGAAATGCAGAATGTTATAGCTCTGGCCCGCGAGGCAGTGCCCAGTCAAGCATACGCCAAGCAGGCCACAGTACTCCCTCCGCTCCCGCCGCTGGCAACGGTGCCACCCACCAGACCCCCTAACGACCACATGCATCAAGTTGGTCCACCAAACCACAACAATTTTGTTCCAGATATGAGCGTACCACCCCAGAGAAACCTAGATTATCCCAATCGGAGGGACTTTCCACCAATCCCTGTTGACATGCACTCCAGTACAGCCCCTCCTTCAAATGCCATGGTACCAGGTATAGTTCCTTTCCCTGGACCCCAACCTGCAAACTTCCCCAACCAACCGAATATGCCACGGGAAAACTACTTTGTCTCCTCAGAGCAAGATAACAATGCCAACCGACAGAACATGGAATTTCGGCCTCCAGATGGCGGCACTAATGATTTCCAAAACAGAAGACCAAACTTTCCTCCCGGTCAAGATCCACAGGGAAATGACCAGAGACGCTTTGGTAACACAAACGCAAGCGGTGGATTTGGCAACATGCGACCCCCTTTCCATAATTTCCCACCTCCTGATGGACCAAGGAATGCTCCTTTGCCAAATACAGCTATGCAACCTCCAGACATGACTACTAAACCTCCAGGATCAGACATCCGACCTCCGTATTCTGCTGAGCGACGTGCTGAAGAAGATTTTGGTGTAAATAGAGGAAACATGAGACCAGACACTGTTGGTCATCATATGCCACCAATTGATATGAAAAGACCTGAGCCAGGACGTCTTGACTACCAGCAAGGACCTCCACGTTCTGACCCTATGAGACACGGTGCTGGTCCTCCTATAGGAAAAGATATTATGAACAGACAAGATGCTCCTCGGCTCAATGAGCCCAACCGACCAGATGGTAAACCTGATCAAGGTCCACATCTTACTCTAGGTCGAAACGAACCTAACAGATCTGAGATGGGGCGACATGAACCTCCAGGAAGACCCGATATGGGTCGCCATGAACCTCCTATCAGACCTGACATGGGCCGACATGAACCTGGGAAACCAGACCTGCGACGACCAGAAAGTGGGCGACCCGACATGGGTCGCCCAGATGCAGGACGTAACTATCCCAATAGATCTGATGGGGTGAGACATGAGTCAAGATTTGATTCCCCTCGGCACGAACCACCCCGACCAGATGCACCCAGAACAGAACATGTTCGGTCAAATATAGAAAGAACTGAATCTCTCAGACAAGAGACAGCACGACTGAGTGCGACTAGATCTGATCCCAGTCGCCCTGGATCGTCAGGAAGACCCGACGTACCAAGAAGTGAGACAGCACGATCTGAATCTGGTAGAAGTGATTCAGCCAAAGTAGATTCCACAAGACATGAATCGAGTCGGTCTGAATCTGGTCGCCATGATTCCAAATCAGAGTCTCGTCACGAGTCCCGGTCCGAATCTTCAAGCAGATATGAATCTGGGAGCAGGTATGATTCCGGAAGACATGACAGGCATGACCGAAGTCGGGATGAAGGAAGCAGATATGACCGACACGAGCGGAGCCGTGATGATGGAGGCCGTTATGACCGTCGAGATAACCGCCGAGATTCAAGATATGATGGACACTACGAAGGTGGGAGCAGACACGAAGGAAGATATGATGGAGGACGATATGATAGCCGACATGATTCTGGTAGTCGATATGAATCTAGAAATGAATCGCGACATGATAGCAGCCGCGATAAGCCAAGAGGTGGACCGAGCTCGAGAGAATTCGACCGCCCCGGAAGAGATGAGGCTCCAAAATCTGATCCATCAGGGCCAGAGCCACACTTGGGTGGACCAAGTGGCTCTCAACCAGACTCCTACAAAAATATGGGCTCAGGGAATATACCACCCAGACAGGGAGATATGAACAATGCAAGGAAAGGTCGTATGGACATGGGAGGACCTATGAACCGTGGTGGAGACATGAACCGTGGTGGGGACGTAAACCGTGGTGGAGACATGAACCGAGGAGGTCCAATGAACAGAGGTGGCAGACCTAAAAATGAATATGGGGGTGATGGTAGAAGGGATTATGACTATGGCCCACACCCGCATGATCAAGGATATCCTGGTGATGGGCAAAGATTTGGAGACAGACCCCCTGGTCACCATGATGGACCCCCTTATGGTGGACCTGGCATGAATAAGGAGTGTGGCATGTACGAAGGGAAGCAAAATATGTACGAAGAAAATGATACAATGGGATTGCCTAGAGGGCTCTTGGGTGACGCTCCCCCTGGATTCCATGGGGCACAAGGTGAACCAAATGATGGAAAGTGGGATGAAGGGTACGGAATGAGGGATGATATGAGGCCAGGAGACCAGCCACGTGATGACTACCCTGGCGATTGGCACAACGAAGGCATGAACATGAGACCCCCATTCCCTCGGCCTGGTTCGTGGAACGATATGCCTCCAAACCAACCCCCTTATCCTAGAAATGATGGTCCCCCTCCCTTTGGAAGGAATGATCAATATGGAAGATATGATGGTCCGAACCGGAATGATAGGGGCCCACCTCCTGGGCGAATGCATATGGACGACAGAAATTATGGGCCCCCAAATGAAATGAATTATGGTCCTGAACCTGGCATGAGGCCTGGTAATATGGACGAGAATCCAATGAGAGGAGTTAAAAGAGGTCACAGAGAATCAGATTTGTATATAGAGGTTGTAGGTTTGCCCTTTACAATTGGTTATAGAGATGTGCGGCGTTTCTTCTCAGGTTGTGTCATTCCAAGAGACGGACTAAAAATCATAAACAATGAGAAAGGGCGACGTGCAGGAAATGCTTTCATTAAATTTGCTTCCAAGCAGGATGCAACTGAGGCATTTAAACGCAATGGAAACTTTATGGGTAACCGTTATATAGAAATCTACAGCTGCACTCAAGAGGTCTTTGAAAATGCTGTGGACTCATATGTACCCAAAAACCTACATGGGCCCCCTCCCAACAAGATGATGAAAATCGATTATGATAATGATTCGAAGGACAATATACCATCTAACACGAGGACACCACCCAAAGAGACTGAACCAGCCCCGACAAAAACAACCAATCCTGCGTCGGATACAAGTGGTTCTGGATCATCAAGTGTTATTCAACTCAAAGGCATAACGCTTAATGCAACGAGTGGGGATTTGGTGAACTTCCTCAAGGATGTCCAGATTAATGACCCCAGCAGTTCGATTGTAATTGAACATGACTCTCGAGGCAAGAACACCGGAATAGCTTACATTGAGGTTGCTTCGCAGAAAGATTGCGAAACGGCACTCACGTTTGATGGGCGGTACATGGGGGGCAAGATGATCCGTATCGTCACCACAACAAAGAAAGATTTGGTGGCCCTCCAAGAGAAAGAGAAAAAGAATAACCCAGACAAAACCTCACCCACTAAAAATCAAAAGGACTCACCAAAGACCCCCGCCAAAACAGAACCAAAGACAGCTCCAGCCACTAAAAACGATGCTCAACAGCCTGGAAGCAAAGGCCCTGACCAGAAGGCACCTGAAAAAAAAACTGAAACAAAAAAAAACGAGACAGTAACCAGCCGCACCACCCCATATTACTGTGTCAGTCTCAAAGGTCTCCCGTTTGCTGTGACCGTTAACGAGATTAAAGAATTCTTCCAGGGCCTAAATATTGCACCCCGTGGAATACAGATTGTCTATGGGAAGGATGGGCGCACAACCGGGCAGGCATTCGTTGAGTTTGTGACGAGCACTGATTGCGAAAAAGCCCTATCGCGTGATAAGCGGTACATTGGGAAACGTTATATTAATGTCATGGCCATCACAAAGGCAGACATGATAGATTGCTTGAAACAGGCGCGACAGGGCAACATGCCAAATAACATGGAACCTTCAGGGCCACCATTCATGATGCCTGGTGGTAAACAGTACCATTATTTGCGAGGAGAGAACTTCCCCCCGTCAGTATCTATTGGGGAAATTCTTAACTTCTTCCGAGGGTATTATCCAGTGCCGGAGTCTATTCGACTCCACTATGCTGAGGATAACCGACCAACTGGCAATTCCCTGATTGGGTTTATCACCTATGATGAGGCCATGAAGGCCATGGAAGACTTGAATAGGAAGCCCTGCCGGAAAAACATAGTTACATTACGTCTGGCATAAAAACATTATCAACATATAGATAAAAAAAACAAAAGAACATTCACCATTTCTTTTAAAGGAGTAGCAGTACTTCTGTTAACCTATCCACGTATTTCTGATACAACTTTTTTAAAACTGTCAACAAGATCAGTAATCTTTTTAAGTTCATAGAAAACAGATACTAAAAAAATACACCTGGATGAATTTTAATGATGAAAATCAGTTTACACCTGTCCCAATCTATGATACTTCTCTTATACTTTAGTGGAGATATTCTAAATACCAATGGTGGGCAGCATTTTCATAGAAATACAGACCTTAGGTTGGTGACAATCATTATTAGAAATTTCATTAAAGGAGAAAAATGATTTTGAAGCCAGGGCTAGCTACACCTGTCAGTTGTCAGTCTAGCGCTTGCGAAATCTCTGATACCCGTGGAGTATGTACTTCTGTTGGGTAGAGGGATCTTGCATTCTGAATGAGAGAAACAAATTCTCTCCAGCCCTGGGTGTTCACTTTTCAGTTTCATTACTGAGGTTCATTTGTGCCGATTTTCTTTGTTCTAAATGTCATCATCTTGGCCTTTGCTGTCAACTGTCCACTATGTTCCTGGTGCACTCTTTCTACTGGGCTCTGTTGACTGCCTGATCTTTCAGAGTTGTCAGTGAAGTTGTTGGGTTCTTTCCTTTTCTACCCCAACCAATCGAGGCACTGCAACTGACAGCAGCAAGATGACGGCCGACCTTGTGGCACTACTTCTTTGAAGTCATCACGGGAACACCTCACGATCCCCCCGATGATGGCTTTTTGCCGGCTCATAAAAGTTGTGAAAGGAATCCCCTCAGGCGGCATCTGTAGAACATATCCCAGCCATTTGAAATTTTCTTCTGGTGATAGCTACACTGAATGGAGGGGTGGTTTTCCCAAAAAAACAAAAAAAGCGCCGTCGAACTTCTGTATGTTTGAAAAGGTTGACTTATATGTATCTGAAATATGAGGTTGGAGAAAAAAGTACAGCCTCCTTTTTAAGAAATGGAAAGTGGTCATTCATTGCTTCAGTGTTCAGCTGTCAATCGATGATGAGATCTTCAGACCATGTTGGCCATGTACACAATTGCGGAGAACACTTGCATCTGATTAATATTTTCTTGTTTGATTGCTTCAGCAATGTACTTCCATACATGTACAGATCAACACAAACTATACAGTCTCAGGAAGGAGCCAATGAAATGGGTTCAAATTCACTTCTCTTGACTAATCAGGACCAGTACAGAGTAAATGGCCACAACAGCCAAGTGAAAAATGCAAGAGTTGGCATTTTAATGCATGGTCTACACAAGTTTAGCGGTTCCAGCTGTGGGTTTTAATCTCACTTTGAGTTATGATATTGTTTTTGTATAGAATTCTATGCATATACGGAAGTACATTTATGAAATAATCCCCTGTCAAAAGCATTCATTTAGAATCATTTTTTTTTTTCATTTTTTTTATAATTTTGTACTTTTTGTTTTTCCATTTTTCTGTTTCTTGAATGAACATTAGATAAACATACACTCATGCACCTATATAGATTGGAACATTGAAGACATCTCCAAGACTTTCTGGTGCCTATATCTCATTGGACAATTTCTTATTCCACAGGAAGATCCATACACTTACATTCTGTTTCATAATTGGGTGCAACTTGGATATCATACAGTTGCATATTTGGCTCATGGGATAGATTAACAGGTGGTTCTCTCTTCAGTGCCAGCTTGATGACACTCATTTCCATAAGACTTAACTGGGGAGGAAAACCCTTTTTATTGGTGGTTAGTGTAAAATCTGCAATGTTGACATGGTTTGAATTTCTCCAAAGAAAGGGTCCATTCATCCAGAAATCATATAATATCACTTTCCATATTTATATATATATATATATATATATATATATATATATAAAGGCCCTTGTGAACAATTTTTTTTTTTTTGTGAGTCCTAACACTACTAAATGCCAATTGAGATACCATAGTCAAAAGGGAAAAAGAAAACATGGTTGTGGTTATAAAACTTGTATGAAATCTTGTCTATAACATTGAGAAGAGTTCTTGACATTCCAACTTTGCTTCGGACACTTCAGTCTCTTCTTCTCATCTTTAATGTCAGCACAATGTTCCGGCTGATTCATTCTACTGGAGAAAGAGACTTTTTTTCTTTAAGGATATTATATACTACACCTGATGAAAGCCATAGAATGAATCAGCTGAAGCATTTTGTCTGCATCAAAGATGTTAAGAAGAGACCGAATTGTCCGCACTAAAGTTTGAATTGTATTAAGTCATTCTGAAAGCTTGACCTCAAAATCAACAAAACATGACCGAGTAATGAAAAGTTTCTTTTTCAATCTGATATATTATTCCATTTCTTGACATTTTTTTTTTAAAATTGTACTTATTTTTTTACAGATAATATTTACCATATATACTTGGATAATGTTTGACTTTTTGTGACCGATTAGGAGATCGAGTATTACACAAGATTACTTTTGAAGCAGTAAAAGATTTTGCTCTAGGCTTTCAAAAGCATACCTTGTGCCACATTCGACACCCCAATTATAGGTTGAAAAATTGGTCTAAAGAAAGTGAAGTATTATAAATACAGTAATTTCTTTCCTTGGTTATGCTCCAATTATATTTCCTACCTTATACATAAGAGCTACAGAAAAATAAAGTTTACTGAGTTTTAATTTTTTAGCAACAAAAAAAAAATGATACTTGTCTGCAATCATATTGTAAAAAATCCTTTCATTTTATTTGTTGTTCAAACTTTTCATTGCGTTTACAATTTTCTCAGCATCCCAAGAGATTCATCCTAAATAACCACACTGAATAGTTTTCAAGATAGCAGTGGAAGATGGGTTTAAATATGTCTTGGAGTCAAGCAAGACGCCAATTTACTAACAGTATGATGTTTTGCCAACATTGAAATTTTGTCTGAATATTGTTAGATGGGTAGCTTTAATCATTGTATGTGGTTTAGTCGGACCATTTTCATTGTCTATGTTATACATTTTTTTCTACACATTTCTGTTGTGTATCCTCTGGCTTCTTCGAATGTTCTTTGTCCTAGAATGTGGGAACTGGTTCCTGTGACCATTTTAGAACAAAGAACATCTGAGAAAGGCCAAAGAGTATAGGGTCAGAATGAAAAAAATGAGCAAGATAGATGAAGAAAATTATCCAACCAAAGCTCATACAAACAATCATGTTATAAGCTGTTACCCAAACCCTGTCCTGTGATTAAAGCATTTGCCAAACTGACGCTGTTGAAAATGACTGTCAGAATGAGATATTCAAAGGTCTTTTTCACTGTTGTTCCATGTCCAAGTTGTTTTTCAAATTTTGAAAAGAACCCACTGCTAAATTCACTAATCTTGTCCAGCCAACTCTTCCTTTACACTGTGCATTTACCATCTAGCACTATCTACATTTGTATCAAATCTAATCCTTGATTCATTTACTGCAGAGGTTGGCAAGTGAAATAGTTATCCATTGCAAGACAAAAGCCTTGACTCACAGTCGCCATCAATCACAATAAAATGAAAATTTTATTAAGTTAGCCATAGAACTGCAATGACAGAAATTTTCAAACAATGCTGCACGGTGTGTCTCCGGCCTGCCTATCTTGTAAGCTGCTCTTTCAGTCAACTCTTTGACCTCAATAACACAGTGAAGCTTCACTGTATTTGACACAGACGTAGTTATTCCTGTTCTATCACTAAAGATCAGTAACTGACTAACACATCTCTCTCTGCTAACCATACATCGACCTCATTCAAACTAATCTATATTGTCGGTGGGGGTTGAATTATCACATATTCTGGAGTTAATGGCTGAACAATATTGGTTGATCTGACTCTGGATTCTAATCCTGCTATTGGCTACTTCATTGGTATTTATTTACATAATTACAACAATACAAAGGCTTTCTTGAATTGTGGTTACATTGGAGCATTTTTTAAAAGGCCAATGGGGCAGAATGCTCAGATGGAATCTGTTAAAATCATATGAACAATTCCTGGCGGCTAAGTACACATCTCATGTTACATTCATTGTATCGCAAAACTTGAAACCGAAGTTCCAACCCAATTGACTGTGGGGCATACAAGTGTTCATACCATCCATACCACCACCACCATTACAGTCATACCATTTTCCCACCTCTTAAGCTGTTCAAGGTTTGGGATATTTTTTTTTTTTTTTTTTTTAATAAAATAATTTATTTGTGCAATTGAAAAATCAACCTGAAGACAAGCCACAAAATAAATAAAATGAAATAAAAAAAAAACAACTTTGGTCTTGTTAGAGAAATAGCAATTCCAGTTTGACTCCCCATTTAGACTGAGGACACATTTTTTTAGATTTAGGAGATGGTATGTGAAACAGCTTCTATTGTTGTGTATATTTGGAACTGATGAATAAAAAGAAATTTGAAAAAAAAAAAGGTGCGTATGTTTATTTTGAAAGCTAAAATTTAAAAAAAATTCAGATCTAGAATTCTTTTGAAATGATATAGTCAGTGCCTGTCAGTTCAGGGACATGTTAGTTGAACATTGTTCCGATACCTGTGGCTGTGCAGAGATTTTGCGTAGCTACCTCTGCGTGATTTTTTTTTTTTTTTCCCTAAGTGTGGGGGCCATTGCACAGGGACTATCCCTCACTCTCTCAGCATCCATGGTTGTTTTTCCAGTGGTATAAGATGTCACAGCTGACAGCCTTTTTAGTTGCAGAAGTTGCTAGGAAGAAGGTAGAGTTTACCATCAGTCTGTCTCATGGTACAACCACTTTTAAGATGACTGAATATTTGTTAAAAGGAAGAGAAAAAAAAAACACTGCAAATATTGGGTGTAGAGTTGTTTCAGTAAAAATATGGCACATGAGATTTTGAGAGAAACAAAATCAAGAGACTGCAAATGACCACCCTGGTGTTTTGAACAGAATTTAAAAAAACAAAAAACAACAGTATCAGAGTCTCTTTTTTTTTTTTTTCACTGGTACTATAAAATAGCCCAATCGGGTCAAGCCCTCCAGGAAAAGCAGCCTTTAAAACATCAGATCTCTTGAGAAGTATTTGCTTTTTATTTAACATTGGTCAAGTTAAGAATTGAAACAATTCTGATTGTAAATTGTGTTTCCTCCCCCCAATAATTAGAAATGTCCTCATTCTAGGTGGGAAGGTAGGAGTTCAGTTTCTCAATCTATGGCCAAAATTTCTACTCTTGATGTCATTGTCTGTGCTCTATTGTAAATAAAAAATGTTTCTTGTAAGTAAGCTGTCTGAAATGTGCACAGTTTGTATAAAATTCAAAAATAACACTAAAGCCTGAGTTATTCTTTTTTTTCTCATTTCTTCATTTTGATTATAACACTATGCAACACTTCTTTTCTTTTCTGTTCCTTGGTAATAAGTATTATTTTTAATTGACTATGTTTAATAAGTACAGAACATGCTTTTGTGAACAGGACAGTGATAATTCGAAATCTTATTTCTAAATGGACAATCAACGAGATAACACATTTCTAATCACATTAAGTAAGAAAAACGACTATTTGAATATCACTATCCTGGTCACAAAAGCGAAGTTTGATGGGAATAATAGCCATTTTCTATACTTTTTACACATGGGCAATTAGGAAATAACACTCACTGCCCAGGAACTATAGTGTGACATGGTGTTATTTTTTTCCTGTTCATTTTGATTACTGTATTTACTCGTGTGTAAGTCGCACCCTGATTTTTATCTGGTCTAACATTTTTTTTATTCATATTTCATTGATTATAATTCTAGCGTCATATTATGGAAGCACAAAACATTCACTTAGTTCGGTATGAATACCATAGACACGCACATGCATACTTGTATTTAAAAACGAAAGAACATTTCTAAAATGTATGAAGGGGAGTAAAGTAAAAAAAATTATAGCAAAATACATTGCATAACTGTTTTGTAAAATAACGCCTTCAAAACAAAGGTGTCATCTTATTGATTATGACTCTGTTTAGGATGTGCTGATCAGATAGTGGATTGACTTAATTAAATAAGTAAAAGTCGCTGCTTAACTTTTAAAGAAAATAATATTGGTGCAAAAAAAAATGCGATTTATACATGTGTAAGTATGGTATAATTATTTTATTTTGTTTTCAGCTGTTAAAACGTTAGAATCCCTCTGAATGTCTTGGGTTGTTACATATGAAAAGTTTTCTGAATGATAAGGTGAGGTATGATATCATCAGCAGAAATTGATAAATATTTAATCCCATATGAAGCAATAACCTTCCAATGATAATGCATCATCTCTATAATTTTGTTGGGATTTAGAGGTCAACAAAGTCAGCAAAAGCACAAATTATGGCTTCCCAGACATCGAATCTTTTATTACGGATATGAAGTTTGAAATAACCCAGAAGAGAAATGTCAGGTGAAAATGGATGTTGATGCAAGACTTCATATCCCAATACTCTGAACTTGAACACGGACGTTTTTTTTTAAAGTCCTGTAGGTTTGAGATGACGTGACATGGTCGATGTCCTTAAGTCTCGAGAAAGAGTTAGAACCATTGTCCGAGGGTTGTTGGCCATTTGCTGTCAATAGTCCATTGAGAACGGGTTTAGGCCTCTATCAAAATTTATTGTTGATATTCATATTTGCAGACTTAAACCTATTGAACAAAAGCTGAATAGTATGCATTGTAGCAATGGTGATCACTCTAAAGGCTTTGATGACATTATAAACTGCAACATTGTATCCTTATTTGAAATTGTACTTGGTAATGAGTCAACATTTTAGGGTGGACACCGTGGATTTTACAAACTCAAAGATCGTCTGTGATAACGAATTATATCTTTATTTAAATTGAATCTGCAGAAAAATCCAATTATATTAGTAAATTTTTCATTTTTAGCATCATTCTCAACGATGTTTAAAAAAAGAAATTTCATGTGTAGCAACCTGAGATACAGAATATAAAAGAATGCAACCATCGTTTTGACATGTATTTTAACCATTTTAAATCTAAAAGAAAACTTTTTAAAGACAAATTAGAAAAATAAGCTGATAACTCAAACATTTAATCTTTACATCGGATGTTGGAAGCTATCTGCGTTAACCTAGATGCAGGTTGGTACACATTTCATTACATGAACATTGGAAAACGACATTGCTAATACCACACAAAGGAGTGGAAGTGCGAACGATGCAATCATTCCAACTGCTAAATAGTGTTGTCTCTTTGGCACAGTATTGCCAAGTGACTATTAATGTAGAATAATATTTACGTGCGTAAATTCTTTCCTTTGTTCCTTGGGGTTGCACTCTTCATGAAACACCCTGTATACATCAGTGCATGCATGCAATACAAGTAGCCGGTGATGGGGGTCAAATCCACAAGCAATCCATTCCAACCAACATTCTTATTGTGTTGAATGGTAGTAATTAACTGAACTAACCTCAATACACGTTTTACTACAGAGATATCAAACCTTCATGTGTCGAAAAGCAGCACTTTCAGGACTACCATTAGTGCGGCTAGCACCATTTACTTCTGAAGTCAAATTTGTTTTGACTTAGTATAGGTATATGCATGTTTTTTTTTATCAAGATGACAAAATGCAAATGGGCTCGTGCGTTTCCCCCTTTTTTAGTGAAATCAATAATGATAATCGAGCTAACATCGTGTTTTTCACTTCCTGCGTGCCCACCGCCATCCGTCTCGTCTTGATTGTTTTTCGATTCGAGGCATTCTTAATTGATTTGTTGGGGTACTTTGTATACAATAAAGAAAATCTATGCTGGAACAAATACATATTTTGTGACCATCTAAAAATGAAGTAAATAGTACGCGAATCGGGTCTCTCTTCATAGTTGTCATTTGGTAAAGAAAAGATTTTCTACGACGCTTAGAATTGAAATTATTTGCGGTTTCCGTTCAATGAACGCAACATATTTCTTGACGTTTCTCTTCCTATCACTGCAAAATAATTATATTTTATTGCTAAAGACATACCTTTAACTGAGTGACTTTATTGCAGAGGTGGTTACAATTAAAAAATAATCTAGCTGACTACTTTTTTTTATAAGAACAACGAACTTTTTACTCAGCCTCAAAATTTTCAAACTTTTCTATTGTAAGAGTGCAGCCTCAGTGACTTTCATTTACTTATATTTAGTATCCATTTTATTTATACCATTTTCATTAAATCGTATCACAGTATGCATGTCTTGATCCTATTTCTGCACGTCGTCAAATGAACATTTTGCATGGGGCTATGTTTCAAGAAGGACACAACCACGTGCAGCCCTTACCTCTTCGAAGAAAACCTCCAGAACAGCATATCCCCGATCGGCAATGACAGCCAAGAAGTGTTCATCCTACGATTGGTGAACATCTCTACCCAGAGCCTCAGAACAACATATCGCTGGTCAGAAATTATTTTACGAAGACGAACAACATAACCTTCAAGCTGCCCTACTCATATCAGTTCATCCTTTGTTCTGCATACACTATATGATCCCTTATGGGCCCTGAGGGCGATGATGATTATCTGATTTCTGTAAGTCTATCCGACTAGATAATACAAAAAGTTCGATTCTACTTTTGTGTATATGACTTCTAAGGAGTCAAAATAGTGCGTTGTGAGCCAGTGTTACAGAATCAAGTGAAATTGAGGAAATAGATTTCATCTCTCATTTGGACTAACGGCCCCATCTAGTCCTTCCGCAGGAACTTGCTGAGAAAGAAAAAACGACTATAGGGAGGGTTTTCACATCATCATCATCATCATCATAATCATAATCATAATCATAATAATAATAATAGTAGTAGTAGTAGTAGTAGTAGTAGTAGTAGTAGTAATGATAATAATAAATAAAATAAAATATATAAATCCTATTAAGATGTTACTACGAAACAGCAAGCTTTTAGAAATCGCTTATACCATTATCGAAATAAATCAAGACAAGTTTATAGCTAGACTCAATAACGGACGTAATGGCCGATATAACGTCTAGTCTGTATGTCAAATGATGATCATAATACACAAAATAAAATCAATTTAAATAAACTAAAACAGAAGGGAAAACTGGGGGGGGGTCAAGAAGTGACCAAACCAAATGCAGCTGGGGTTTTGGGGATGCTGCGTGCCCCCACCCCCCCACCCCTTGCAATTTCGAGTTCCATAGCATCTCAGGACCAAAATTCCTTACATTGTAGCAGTCTGAGATGATAAATGTATTCTCTTGGCAAAAAAGTTTCTCTCCTCATTGATAGTCACGGTCCCGATAAAAAATGTAATGCCAAAAAACTCTAAATAATTGTGATTTTTTTTTAAATTTGTGCAAATGTCTTTGGTAATCTCAATGCAAATTCATTGTTAGACGAAATAATGAAAATAAAACAAAAATTTTTTCTTGTATTCTCTACTTTGAGGGAAAAACCATTTTTCTCTTTCAACCTTACTCCAAAAGTTCTCGTCTGTTTACAAATGAGTTTAGAACAATATCATTCTGCAGTTTAAAAATCTTTTGTTTCAGATCTCCTGTTTCTACTTGAATGAATCTTTCAATGATTGTAGCTTTATATGTTATATTAATGTGGCAAGTGAAAGGTTTTTATAAAATGAGATCATTAGCTCCATGATAGTAAAACATTCAAGTCTTTTTTCAAAGCGATTGAAGGTGAATTACAAATGGTGTCGGGTTAAAGTCACCGTTACCTATTATTTCTTCATGTGGGGAAGGGTGTGAAAGATTTCATCTTCAGGTGAGAAATCCATAAAACAAATTTTACTTCAAATGAATTAATACGGCTTATCATTCCAGCCAGTGCCGGAGTTACAAGGAGACAGAAGGAGCATCTACCTCGGGTTCCCTCTATACAAAAATACAATAATTAAAAGATTAGTTTCTTTGATGAGAAGTAGATGAATAATTACTGCTTGGAATTAATTTTGGAATTCATATCATTTTAACGCTTTCGACTGTTTTAAATAAATCAATAAAATTAATGCTTGTAATTCGGGTCGACAATAATTGGAGAATGGGTTTGGAAAATAAATTTTCTTACCTAAAAATGTACTTGGAGTTTTGATGACTTGTATTTATATGTATATACGTATTTACTTCCAATGTAAGACTCATTTCACCTTTTTATGTATGTATAACTTGTCAGTGCCAGTAACATGCAATAAACCGACTTTGATGTGTAAATTTTGTGATTTACCCTGTATTTCAATTCCTGTATATGAGGGGCCCATCAAACCTGGAGTGTCCCGGGGATCCCAAGGTCTAAATCCGACCCTGGTTACAAGTATGGATAGGGGGCAAACGGGCATTTGCATCAGGCTTTATAATAAGGCAAGTTTGTAAGTTAAACCTCTTCCGGAACCTTATAGACAATAAAAGATAATGGTACAGTACAATGATTTTATGTAAACCCAAATCAATGTTCTATTATAAAAAGACTATATCATTATCCACTGGTGCTCGCTCTATCGTGTCACCCTGGAGTTAGGTCATGCATCTCCGTCAACAGCCAAGTGTACCATCAGACCTTCAGATAATACAGTGAGTTGTACTGGCTTACACTACAAATGGTAGGTGGGACGACAAACCTCTAATAGGGTTGCTACTAAGATATATTGCGTTTATACCCTCTTGCCACCACTGGAAATATATGCTTTTGCCACCCACAGACACTCCAAAAGAGGTGTCAACGAACGCCGATGAGTACAACGATACTGTAATATCCCAAATAGCGCTGATTCATTTAGCTCTACTTTTCAAATAATTTTATCAATGAATTTAGTAATATTGAATTTCCGAAAAAAATAATGATACGAGGAATCATCGTGGACAGTGTTAGAAATAACTGTATACTCTAAAGTTGGGTTAATTTGTATGAGAATAAACACACATACACAAGAATGTGTCATATCATGATATTCATCGACACCTGCTGATATCTCACCTGACCTGGAAAGTAGTTACCAGATGAAATAGGCAACACTAATCTATTCCATCTCGAATTCTATCATTCGACAATGACATCAAATACATCGGGGGCATAAAAAAAAACAAATGTTCGTGACAAAAAAAATACGTGTTTTGGGGACACTACCCTTTTTGGAGAAGGAAATATGTTTGATGATAGAACATTTTGGGAGAAAAATATTAGATTTCACAACCACATCTAAACATCTTAACCATGAAATATTGTGAGAATAATTATTTCTTCTAAATATCCTATTCTTGAATTCTTGAATTCTGGTCAAACACAAAATTTTGAGACAAATGGTTCTAAAATTCCCCACCTCAAAATAATGATGAATAACAAGAATAATGAGTTTCAGTTAATTAATGCTGATTACTTTAAGTTTGGGATTTATGCGTACTTTGCAAGCGCAGTTTAAGCACTGCGCATGCACATTCGACCTCCTAAATCACAAAAAATTAGCTGTAATATTTTTCACCCTAACATATATAGAGATACAAAAAATTGTAAATTTCGTTTGATTAATATGAGTTTTATTGAGTTTGGGGCCTTGAAATCAAAATAAAAAAATGCCCCGTTGAGAAACTACATTCCAAATTTGGTATGTCTTGGCGAGAAATTCTAAACATATTTATCGGACAATTTTTTGTACCGTATTTAAGGAGATTATCTTTAATATTAGTGAATGCACCTGTTGGAACTTAGAAATCAAAATTTTCAAAACTGCCACATCGTACTTACAGAGAGGGTTTACATTCCCCAAAATGAAGTTCCGGGCTCAAAAACTATGGTCTCTGCCTTCTGGACACAAAATTTGTAGTGTGTCGACTGCACCTCTTAGTTATGACGTCATTTGGGAATGAAAGGAAGGTCAGAAGAAAATATCCCTTGGCACAAAGATACCTCGGACATTTGCCTGGGTTTTGAGAGTAGTCCCATAATTTTGCGCACAACGGCCTTAAAGTCCCTCAAAAAGTGAATTCATCACCCTCACATCAACAAAAATGGAGAGCCCCTCGCCCTCCATATGGATTGGATATCTGAGAAAGGTCGAAATATGAATCTGCCCGAACGTGGTGGTACAGGTACCTCCACTTCTCGGAGTTCTTTTCGCGCCATTTTTTCACTGGGAACGCTCGAATTCGTTTCTTTTTACGCCATTAGGGCTTACGAAAGGTTTTTATGGAAACACTCTACAAAAAGATGGTGAGGGAAATCTGTATCGGTGCAAGACTCTATCCAAACCGAAGTGAGACGCAGTTTTATTTGGAGATGACTGCATAAAAAGTGAAGTAGTGCCTTTAAGCTGGCTACGGCTTCAGCCACTCCTGCGTAGGCTCCACATATCACATTTACTTACTCGACCTGTTTACGATATGTTAAGTAGAATTAGAGACGACAAGCAGCCCGAGGTAGCGTCACATACTTCACTCGGCGCTATTTTACCCCTAGCTAGGGAGAGATGGATTCATGCATTTCCTGGAGGCGTTAGTGCTAAGTGAGCACTAACTGTCTCAGCCTTTGAACTCGACTCGTTCAGTTCCATTTTCCGTGTCGGTACCCACTCGGCCTCCAGTACCTTCGAATAACCGCTAAACATCTCATAATTACTTAGGGCAAAGAAATATCTAAAGAACAATAGTTACTAACCCCTTTCCTCTGTTTGCACCCCTTTCAAAGTACAATAAAATTCCTACCCCGATTTCTTCCGTTTAAACCCTTTCAAAGTACAGTTATACATCGACCATCGTCCAATCGCACATTCGTCCCCAGAGGAGATTAAAGCCCACTAAGAGCGGATGACGAATATTTCAATTTTAAGGCTCAACAAAAATTTCATTTTATTGTTAGCTTGCTTAAGATAATGCAGTGTACAAATTATGTTGTGGTCAAGTTCTCCAGACAGGAAAGGCAAGAAGGGGAAGCTAGAAGAGTAAACACTTTGCTGTGTTGAGCTAATGACTTTTTTGAAGAAATGTGACGGATGACAGTTGATCGTTTTTCTTTCGATAGACAAGAAAGACGCATGTACAATACAGAGGTTCAGGTAAAAATGCATGTGTCATGGTATCATATTATGTTGTGCAGTGAGTATGCTTCACTTCACCCTATAGTGATCGACGTATACCTAAATCAGCTTGGGTCCTTACAACTAAAACGCTGCCTGGATAGGTCAACGCATGGTTGAACAATACTGTCTTCGTGTTCTCACATTAAATAATATCATTTCTTTGAGAAGTTTGTGGAGCGATTAACCTCGTGGTCTCCAGGTTGGTCAGATACTTTCCCATTGGAAACTCCTGACATTAGAGCTCCAGACGCCTACAAAATTAGATAAGGTGTGAAATACGTCGAAAGTGCAAACAAAAAGAATTGTCTCTTTTTTTCCTTCCTATCTTTTTTCTCTCCCTCTTTCTCTCTCTCTCTTTCTCTATCTCTCTGTGCTGGCGCTCCTACTGCACGAATTAATCTTTTTAGCACGTTGACCAACATAGCTGCATTAAGTCCTGTTGTTTGAACAAGAGATTTGCTGTAACAAGCTTAAAATTCATTCATGTTACGTGACAAAGAGATCAGATATTACAGATATTTATAAGATGAGCTGAGCTTCGTCTTGCACGCAGTTACGGGAGTACCTGCGGTGGATCGTGAGGACTGAACACACTCGCATAGTTCTCGCTAAGCTGTGTGCGTTGCAAACAGTGCACAAAAGAAGTTAATACGTGTACAAAAAGTTAGTTACCTAAAATAATGAACTAATCAATAATTATATTTATATATGATGCTGTATTTATAAACATTCTAAACCTATGAAAAATAAGCTCTTTGCTGTTTTTGTGAATTAGTCAGTTGGATTTTCAAATACTGCAATTGGACATCTCTAATTTCCTGTCCCGGTTTGTACAGCAAGGTCGCAGTCGTGTTTAGTGTACAGGGTTCATATCATAAAATTTATCGTGATCTGTTTTATGTTCTGTAGATAATTTACAGAGTTTTCGGTGAAAAAATACCAATTCACCGAGTAGAATTCAAAAGTAAGCAAAGAGCACGAAGCACAAAAGAACTGAATGTTAGTTTCAAGTTGAACAAAATAGAAGATACTGTTACACCGAAACCTTGTGAGGTCATGAATATTCAGCTGTGATGAATATTCATGTATTTTTCGGGAACTGGAGATATCTGTTTGTATTGTCGTGGAGCCAAAGTTGCTGGAGAATTTGATACTGGAAGGTGAAATGATACTTGGAAACTTGACTTTTTGAAGCGTCATTCAAACAAGCATTGAGTGCGCACTTACTTTTGTCAGAGGAAAAAAAATCATACAACATAAGATTTTTGTGCACATTGACTACTGAATATTACAGAGAACATCATTGCTAAACGTTACCCTACAGCAGATGCCATACAGTACCTAGGTTTGCCAACTTGCCGTATATTCGTATATACCCTGACATGGCCCATAAATTAGGTCACGAAATCTTCATCCGAAAGGATTTTTTTCGAATTCTTCATTAGTCCGTAATTTCAGCTTCTATCATTTCGTCCACAAAAAAAAGAGAATGAAAAAAGAAAAAAAAACCCTCATAACTATAATGACGAGAGGGATGGGTCACCTATACGGTTTTATCAACTTAACAGTTTATGGCTAGCATATAGAGCCACGTACTGCTTTTTCTTATTCTTGAGCCACGAGCATTGATTTTACAGTCATAAATGCAATGATGAAATTATACCATTTTTCCCTATGAGCTTTTTTCTCTTACATTGTTGCACTTATTTTTCTTTCCCTGCATTTAAGGCATTTTCGCAATTTTCAACCATAATGTAGCCACTGTCACGATATCATTTACACATGTTGACAGCTAAAACAGCGATCGGGAACGTCCTCTTTTTTGAATGTTCAAATATGACAACTCTAACAGAAACCCAACTTTGGAAACCTAGACAATTATACTCTAATCATTTAGGATTAAGTTTTCACGATGTCTTGTCGGATTCTCGTACTTATTAACTCCTGTCAAGGTTGGTTATAGAATTGAAAACTTTTTACACCGACAGCCCCTTCTCACTCGTCTGTCGAGGAAGGGAGACAAAGGGCCCGATTTTCCCCAAATTTAACACGTTTTGCCCCAATTCGAAGTGAGAGCTGCTGTCTCCTACGCCCATGCTATTCGATACCATATTTTGCAAACTTCTATGCTTCCTCATCGCTGCAATCCTCGTGTATCGTTATTTAATACCATTTCAGCGTTTTCTCAAGGAATGTTCTGTAGATGCATTATTGTCATTGTTCAGTACTTCTCATGTTTTCTGCTGCAATAAGCCCGGCATAAACTTCATGTTTTTTTTTTCTGCAGATTTCCTGAGAAGCATAAGGTTGCAACTATACCAGGCTGAGTTATGTCGCAGCGATTTCAGAAGCAAGTAAGTTTTTATTGAGCCCCACGCCCAACCCTCTTAGTTCTACCTATGCTTGGGACCGGTAGGATAGACTTTGCGATTTATTCATAGCAAAGGAGAGAATGGGATTCATGCCTTTCCCAAGGGCACTAGTGGGAAGTGAATGCACGCAGCCTTGACCCAACTTCTCATTACTGACACAGAATCCTTAAAAAATTTCAGTCGCACGTTCATTTTCAGTGAACATTGTTTTAGGCCAAAGTTCGTGCCAAGTATTTTCGAATGATGATTAAATTACATCTTTCAAATGATTGTTGACATTCGCTTGTTTCTCTCTTGTTAGGATCAAGGAAGGATGGCCCGTCTATCTTCTACAGACTTGAGAGTTTCTCCAAGGCCCGACCCGCGCAGCGTTGATCGTTTTACGCTTAGGGCAAGGGCAGCCCTAGACACTTTCTTTCCACCAATGTTGGTTGTTTGAAGTGGAGTTTAGTTTTAGTGTCCATCTTCAGTAGCTCAGCGAACCGAGACGGCCAACATGGCTGTCAAGTTGCAGGCGTTTCTGTAGCCCTTCCCTCAGATTCCAAATGAATATAGTATATAGATAAACATGAAATCGCATCCGTTAAAAACGATTGCTTCCTTAGAGCAAGGGTCGGCAAATGTTTTTGACGACGGGCTCGATTAAGCATGTATTATGTCTTGCAAGGTAAGGCGTGTAAAAAAATGAAATAATGATACTATACGGCTATCAAAACATTACGTGGTGTTAAAAAATTCTCAGCTATAAAACACTGATTCATTCCCGGCCATTGCGAACATAGGAGTTTTGCTCTATTTTTCGATACTGAATTTTATTGTTCGCTAACTAAAGATAGATAAGTGTAGTGCTCCCATTCTTTTAGTTAGGTAGTGTCACGGAACCCGGTTTCCACGTATTATCTTGGAGCAGTCCAACCATACGGAATCCAAGCAGTTCAGACGAACTCCTCTTCGACACCGACGCCAGTACTATCAAGACAAGAAAGCTCCCACCTTTCACCATCTCTTCTTCTGCTCTTCTCCTAACATTACTTCTCACAATCGATCGTATTTATGTTATCCTTACATGTACCTCATCTTCATTCTTGTGTTAAACGTACGTCTCTTGTCAGGCCATAATTCTTGTATGTGTTAATTCCTCTTTATTTCAATGCGCGTCCAACTTCATATTTGGCACGCATTCCATTCTCTTCGTACAGCATCCTTCCTTCAACATCTACAGGCCTGCAAGCACACTACAGTCAAACCAAGACGAGGATCAAATCTCCTCGTCCCTCAAACAATCCATCACGCTGTTCATTTCAACAAAAGAGTCGTCACCCAATATAAGGGGAAAAAAAAGAATTCAATGCTACGTATTATATCCAAGAAGTCGGCGGGTCGGATGAAGTAAGGAGCGGGTCGTAAGAAAAATGCAATATATCGACACCTAGTGATATTTCATCAGCGCCGGAAAGTAGCTACCAGATGAGATACAAAGTACAAATCCATCCCATGTCATTGAAGTAAAACAATTCCATATATCTTGAAATTAAGAGAGTGACACTGACTGGGAGCGAAGATGTGTTCTGGAAACGCCGTTAATGCTATGTTTTAATGATCTCCCGAAGGGTTGCATTTCTCAGTAAAGATCCTAAAGCGCTAACCGAGGTTGAACATCAGGCCTCTCAGTCTACAATCCTCTGCTTTAACCAACGAGCAACACACAGGCCTGTTGTTAATAAAACTACAGATCTTATGAGTTGATAGTCAATAAATTGGTACGAGCTGTCTTGAATTCCGATTATGAATCATGAATACTTGAAAAATACTAACAAAACATTGTTGGTCAAATGATTAGGTTCAATGTTTGTTTTTCTGAGCAGGAAATCATATCTTCTTGTTGATTCATCGGCACCTGTTACCTACAGATCAGTATATTGCATTAAGGGAAAACGTGTAAGGAATACGCAGTGTTTTATAACAGGTTTTAAAAAAGTTGGAATATATATATATATATATATATATATATATATATAATAGAATGTGGATTCGCTACACAAACTAGTTCATGTTTCTGCCCTCTCCGGGCCTCATCCGGCGAATGATTGTCTATGTTTTTGGATTCTATTTTGGGGAATTTGGTAAGAATCTTGTGGGTGTTGCTGTGGGTGGGAGGGGTTATTCATTTTGTTAAAGGATGTGAGCTAGGTCTAGGGGTCATCTCTGTAAGAATTCTTAATTGTTTTCTAAGGGGTGTTTTTATCTTGACCTTGGTATTTGGCACTGGGTTTATTGCCTATGTTGGTATCCTTTATGGCTTTAGTGGATAGTACTATTCCTGATTTATTTGGGTATATTTGGGAGTAGATAATGGTGATAAGAAGTTTTTTTGGATGATGGATATGGGAATGGACTGTATACATTGCCTTTGATTTACTATTATTCATTAATAGGAATTTAGAATGAAGCCTGCATTTTAGTATTATTCAATTTTTTCTATTTAATAAATGTTCTTTGTAATTTTAGTAAAGTTCAATATTTCAAATTTCTCGTTTAGGCAGAGATTGCAAGAATTTTCTAAATTTTGGCATGTATTAGATTGTCTAAGGATTTTCCATTTAACAGTTGGTTTGTAATTCATTTGGTATAATATCCAATAAAGAGCTGATAGGAATGTGCTATTTTTGTATTTTTCATTTGTGAATGATAACGTATGATTGGCTAATCTGAGTTTAAATGGTGGGTTTGATATTCCGATATAATATTTTATTTCTAAGGGTTTTTCCTGAGTTGATATCTCTGCCTGGTATATTATGTTAGATCTGAGGCATTTGTTTTGCAGGGGGCAGTTATTATTTGGACAATTGCAGTTGTTTCTTTTGTATTAATGTTTTCTTTACTTTTATTATTTCTAATAATTTTATTGTGGTGTTTAGTCATAATTCTATTGAAATTTTCCGTACAACTAAAACTAATTTTCAATTTATTTTTATTAAATATTTTGTTTAGTGGGTGATTTGGTGGGGTGGGGTAGTGTTTTTCAATTAGTTGAATAGATATTTTACCTAAATTAGTACTTACTTGTAAGTTAAATGGGGGTGTATACCAGATGATCTTTCAACTCCTGTTTTTTTTGTTCTGTTTCTTGCTATTGGATTTAACTTTATCATACTTGAGGTTTGTTTCGGTGAGGCCGCCATTATTTAGGGCTTTGATGTAGTTATTTTTAATTTTATTGGATATTGTTTCATTGGAAGAATTGTATGTTAATCTAGTTTCTATGGATTTGGGGATCTTTTTTATTATTATATTTGGATGGTTGGAACTGGTACTGATGTACTCAACTATTGAATTTTGAGGCCCATAGAGGGCAGAAACATAAACTAGTTTGTGTAGCGAATCCACATTCTATTATTTATTTATTTATTTCCAGCTCTATTCTAAAACAACTTTTCTCCTTTTTCTCCCATCACACAATTCACTTGATAGAGGACCTTGCCCACCCACCAAAAGGGTTTCCATCTTTTTACATCACAACCAAGTAATCAAAGACGCTTATTACATCCAGCTTGCTATTACTAGACAAGGACTACTGTACATTTTAAACGTGATTAAACCTCTGTTTGATACCCCCCCCTTAAAAAAAAAAAAAAAAAAAAAAGAATTGGGATTCTTTCTTTCCAATTTTAAGTACATAAGATTTTACCAATTTCTCTACATAGCACATTTTTTTATACCCAAGAAAGGTCTTCATAGTAGTATTGAGTGCCAACAAACTAATTTTCATACCTAGAAAACAGATTTTCTATTGAGGTGTCCTTGTTGAATCTCTAGAATTTCCCAGGCTGATAATTAGGAAAATTAAAACAATCTAATCAACTGATCCAGGTGTAATTTGTGATCTTAATCTCCAGATAGGAAATTCACAATCTGCCTAATTTGGACAAGCAAAATTGCAAGTCATGCCCCTTTCAATTTAATGTTATTTCCTTTTCAATTAAATAAAAATAAAATGAAAATGATTAATAATAATGATTTTTACATTATTAAAAAAATTTTTTTTAGAGGTTATTTACAATATTTCTGGATGTAAAACTTTGACATATTGATGTCTTTTCAATAATGAAAATTATGATAAAAGTGAATATCGAATTAGAAAATTGCCAATCAATAGTTTTGTACAAAAATATATTGTTTGTATTATGGTACCAAACACACAATCAATTTAGATCTAAAATATTGATGAACAGGTATGCAGAGAGAAAACGTTTTTGTTAAGATTAATAAAAATTTTATTTTACAAGGGGTGTTTGAAAATACCAAAAATTACTTGCAAAATTTTTTCCCCTTATTCATGTTCAAATATTTGACTTGACTTATTTTTTTTTTTCTTACAAAAACATGGTTTTCATTTAGTTATCTTTGTCTTGAATAAATAAAATGAAATAAAATTATAACCATCTTTTTATTTACATATTTATGGTCACATGATAGACTTTTCTACATTGATTGAGAGTTGAGTCATAGTGACAGGAGTAAAACACATCTCAATCGACAATTGAAAATACAAACCGGCAACACTTCACAAAAACTGACCAACTGGGAAATTAACTGAAATATTATCTAAAAATACCGAGATGTTCCAGGATATTATTTAAAAATACAGTACATATTATTGAGCCTTCAATCATTGAATGCTATATCAAAATATAAAAAAATGTTTTGAATGATTATGATTTCACTGGAAAATTTTTTCATTTTTTTGAGAGATATTCAGTTTTGAATTTGTCTAAAAATGATTATTAGAAAAACAAAACCCAAAAAAGAAACAATAATAATAAAGATAATTCATGTAAGCTGAACCTCCATATAAACTTTTAAAAGACTTTTCTGATATCCAACAAATTTCCAGAAGGTTTTAGAGTCTAAGGAATTGAAAGCATTAAGAATTTTTAAGAAAAAAAAGTTCCATCAGAACTTCGAGGTTAACCCCCCCCCAATCTTTACCCTAAATTTCAATCCTATCCCACTACATTTGGTACAGGTTCAAAAAAGCTGGGGGAAGGAGGAAAAAAAAAAAATCAAAGTGAAAAAGAAAGAGGGGAAAAAAAAAAAAAAAAAAAAAGAAAAAAAAAGAAGGAAAATTTAAAATGATTATTATTTATCCTGAAAATAAAAGCTTTCTTAAAAAAGCAATGCACAATTTGTATAATGGGGAACATTTGGCTCTTTAACAAAAAGGCCTGCCATCAACTAATTATCAGAGACAAATAAGTTTCCAGTTTTTGAGCCCAGTTTAAACTATAATTGAAAAAAAAAAAAAAAAAATTGTCTTATTTGCATTTGTGACCTAATCAGGATATTGGTGCTATACAATCTTACAAGATCATAACAGCCTATACAACAAAAATCAAGATTTTGCAAAAAAAAAAAAAAAAAAAAAATATACATAAAGATTTTGCAAAAAAAAGAAAAAAAAGAAAAGAATCTGAGCCTCATTAGAAAAATATCAAAACTGATCTCCAAAATCTAAAAAAGGTTTCTTATATCTAAATTTAGATATGAAATAATAAAATATCCAAGTTGACAATGTGCATGCACTTCCACACATGCATACATGGTTAGCGTATGCCCCAAATCAAAAAATCATACATATCAGGGATCAGTTAAAATAAGGGTTTACTGTATTTACAAGTGAATATTAAAATACAGAGGGAGCTGCTTATGGAGATCACTTTGAAACAGGGTCTATTGGATAACATTCAGCAAACTATATGAAAATTGGAACAATTTACATTCATTGTTATAAATTTACATCATGTTATTGAATTCATTGTTATAAACAACTTTATATCATAAAAAAAAAAATCAATATCAAATCCTTTTTAAATAAAGTGTTCAGAATAGTGGATACACTGATTTTGGTAACAATAAAAATGGAAAAAAAAAGATGTCATTATAAGAATAATAAAATTTAATGGAGAGGCTATAAAGACGAATTGTAAAAATGTAGATTTAATCCTTTAAGAAAATACAAAGATTTTAAGTTTTTAGAAATGTTTAAAAATTCATTAGATTTCTGGACCCTAATTCTGAGATATTTACTTTCCAGGGAATCAAAAAAAAATTGTTAAATCTTGCACTTGTATTTTTGCTGGTTGTGTCTTAGGAACGACAATCATGATGTAAATATGTGAAGAGCATAATGATAAAAGATGATTGACTGCCAGCCTTTTTTTTGCAAGATCCGACAGACTTTTGGGTTGATTGGTTCCTTTTAAATCGTTTTACGTTTCTTGGTTGCTGGTTCATCATCATCATTCTCGATTTGTCTCTTATTTTCTGATACGGCTGGAACACTAAATCCAGGAATCTGAAATTACAAAGGAAAAAAAAAACCCAACTTTGTAGCCTTTTCTGGAATTTCATGTTAAAATGTACTTGTTCAGTATTTTTCAAGTTCTAACAATTATATTAACACATTGTGCAGGGACACATTTTTCTTACTGGTTATGTACTAAGGTAATTCTGGTTAATTTCAACAAAGCAAAAAAAAATGTACTGTGGTTGGTTAAATTTTAGCCACTACAATAGACAGACATTCGTTTGTTTTATTATTTTGTCAGTTTGGGACAGGAAAGCTTTAGATTTTGTTCAGTCGTTGTTTTTCCCTTCTTTCTTTCCTCTGTGGGCCTTCTCCATTGCCATAGACAGAGACAATTAACATCAATGGATTTTCACACAAAATTATCTAAGCTTGCCTGAGCTTTTCCCCAACTTCGTGCAGGTGGAAAGGGGTGGTGTACAGCGGTTGGTTTTGGAGTTGTGACAGGGAAGCTTCAGATCTTTGAGCTACCCCTACTCCCACAAGGGGAACCAATACTTTTAACATAATTCTCACTTTGAAAGAAACAAATAGAGCAAATATAGACTGTGAATAAACAAGATGAGAATTTTGTGTTGAAAAATCATTTGGGCCCTTTGCATTATCAACGACCGTTTAGCTAAATGGTAAGAGCAATGCTACATTGAAGCTGTTAATCTATCGGTCACAGGTTCAATTCCAGCAGTAGCCCCATCTTCTTTAATAGTTTATTCTATTTACATTGTTTAGGTCAGATCATATATCCATTTCTTAATAATATATATATATATATATATATATATATATATATATATATATATATATATATATATATATATATAGAGAGAGAGAGAGAGAGAGAGAGAGAGAGAGAGAGAGAATTATTTCAAATCTTTTGATATTAACTTCATTGGATGACATATTTGCCATTTTATTCCACAATAATATCTTCCCAGAATTTTTAGAAAAATACATGGCAATGAGATGCACATAGAATGTAACGCATTGAGAAGAGTTGTCTCACCTTGGGTTCCACTAGATCTAGGTGGAGCTTCAGATGTTGTACATTCGATCTATCAATGTAGACTTGTACAGTTACATGATCAAACACTTTTAGCACAACATCCCCAGCAATCATTTGATATTTCTGAAAAATATAAATATTAATTAATAAAAGACATTAAAAAGAGATCCAGGCTTCCTCTTTCAATTCTAACTGGTACCATCTTCTGTGGCATTATTTTCATCAATAGCTTTTTACGAAAACAAAACAAAAAGAAAAAACCAGGAGTTGTGTTGAAATTAACTTGGCAATAAACAGGTTTAATATGAGTCCTTATGTTACAAGTAACACCATTGCAGATACTAAAATTACTCATCAAATAAATCTTATGTCATCAATAACATTGTCCTAGGTATTAACAATATAAAATCGATATTAAGAGTAAAAATTTAAAATCTGTACATTGCATTTAAAAATAAATAAATAAATGAATAAAAGTCTTACCTCTTCATCAAATGTGAAAATGGAACTTTTTTCTTTGTTGCTTTTGGTGACATAGATTGTTCCTTCCAAACCGTATTTGGGAATGAGCACTTGGATTGCATTCTTACGAACAAACAAAATATAACCTTCTTCATCACATTTTTTGTCTTTAAAGAAAATCTGTCCAAAGAGAACAAAGAACATTTGAATGAGACAAGATAATGATTCGTAATCTAGTAATTATAGACTTATGCTGAAAGTTTTTTTTTGGTAGACTCCTATAACTCTGAAAACTCTTGGGGAGTGTCATTATAACAGGTGGATATGATATGAAGTTTTAGTTTGGATTTTTTGGGCAGTAGGAAAAGAAAATTTTTCATCGGTTTGAATCACGTGCAAAAAAAATTAGCAAAATTGTTAAGTTGAAAAATGAGATAAGAAAAAAAGAATTCTTACGTGGGTGTGTAGATTTATAGATGTACGAGAAGCATCCTGGGCCATCTTATGTCGATAGTTACAATGGTTGCAGATGTTCTTAAAAAAATAAAAATATCAAGAAATAAATAAAGAAAAAAGAAAAAATCCCAAATTTTATTTAACATAAGAAATACAATCTATATCAAATTCTAAAACTAAAAGGTTCTGAACATTTTTTCGATAGGAAAAAAAAAAAAGAAAAGAAAAGAAAATTCATTTTTTTTTTTTTACTTAAAATGATAAGTAATTTTTCTTATAGTATTAATCTACCCAACACAGTTTAAATATTCAAAAGGTTCACTATGGAGTTATTACTGTTCCTTAACAATCAACTTGTCTAACTCATATACAATATCCGTACGATCATTTTAGAATAAAAAAATTCTGGATTTGGATAAAAGTTTGTGTATCAGAAAGATTGTGGGCGTGTGTGAATATACAAGATTGGACCTTGTTAAGGGTAAGGTTGACTATGAGGGTAACAGCTTTTCTGTTGCTAGATGCCTGGGCATGTAATGTTATCATAGGAGAGTGGTTTACCTAAGCGGTCACCTACAGTTCTCCATGAACTATTATTGCATGTTTGTGATGAAAGTCACTTTATCAAGATATTGGGTGATGAGGCAGATCGCAAGGATCATACCCTTCCCAAGGTCATTAATTTGAAGTGAACATAAGCAGCATTAATTGAAATTTCAAATTGGTTTATTGATTTCATTTTATGAGCTGATATTTATAATGCCACCTCGTGTATATATATATATATATATATATACACACACACACACATACATATTTGTGGAGATGATTGATTGTATGTGTTTCAGTATATTGTTATGTCATGAGAATGTGATAAGGTAGGAGTACAACCTAGATAGTATTTTATAAGCTTGCAGTTAGGCAGGTTAAATAATCATCGCAAAAGATATCTACAACTCGACTAGATAGACTTTGAATGATATTTCAAACAATGAAAATCAGGTCAAGAGAAAAAGCGGGGAACAATGGACACAAAAAATGATGGCAATCCTCCACAAGTCAAGAAAAGAGAAACGCCCACAGAGAGAAGGAATTGGAATTACCTGCATTTTTAGGTTTTCCAACAAATCAGGATATGACGTGTCAGCACCAATGGCTAAAGCAAGCAATCGGTGCACCAGAATATCAGGATATCTGAAAAGAAAAGAAAAGAAAAAAAAAAAATTTATTATCAGTTTTTTGATAGCATTTACCTACATCTGAATTGTGGTTGCTTTTTATTGATACAAAACTCAAGCTGGGTTCTCATAACTAGTAAGTAAATAAATAAATAGTAGATTGGAATAGGAAATAAGTTCAAAATGAGAATTAAACTCATAACCGGTCTATGCCAGAGGGTGGTCCACTTAATGCACAACCATTCTTACAACCAGAACTCACTGGCAAGTAGGAGTCCAAATTAAACCATTAGACTCATTCCAAACCCCAATCTTTTCTGCACCATGTTTGTTATTAACTGGTAGTTTAGTTCAATCCAATTTTATTTCATTCTGATATATTTTAATAGATGATTATTATTAGTAGCAAAAAAATCAATGATTTCCAATACTTCATCAAATAAAAATAAAAAACCAAATCTTTTTTTGAATAATTTTAGTTTACCCTTGCTGTCAAAGAATGACATCAATATCCAAGTAATTTTGCAATAGCAATAACATTAATGCTTAGAATATTTAGAGAAGGTGTGAAACTAGTTCAATAGTGAAATTGTCACAGAATTCAAATATTATTGAATACAATCATCTTTCTCTTACAAATAACTCCTGCATAAAAATATGACAGTTATTATCCTAGGGATTTTACAGACAAAAAAAAAATGAAAATAGGCATACATCTGGTGTATTGTATGAATCAATATTGAATGTCCAATTTATAAGAAATACTTCAAGCAGTCAGCATAGGCATTTGGCTGCAACATTTTTTTTTTCAATCTAACACGATAGTGCAGCATTGTAAAGCATCATAATTGATGCACATATGAACGTGCAGGAGTTCATAAAGTGACTCAAGAACAATTAGACAAACAAATCCTGGTGAAATCTGATGAAGTTCCTAGATTTCTCATTCTGACGCTTCTTTCTTGACATTAGTATAACAAGATTAAAGAAGGGTTTATAAGCAGCCTTGTCTGAAGCTGCAATATTCATGTGATAACTCAAGAACATTGGGGAAAAACAAAAACAATATTGGGGTTAGGTTCCCGAAAACCACAACATTAAGTGAAACTAATTTTAAAACACACACAATTACATAAATAGGTAATTCAATTCATTACAATAAATTAAATAATCTATTTATATATATGTGGGAATTTTGTGACTAACTTATGCCAATGTAGAAATATCACTCAATTTTGCAATTCCATCAACAATATTTATATCATCATATCTTTAAACCTTTTTTTCTCAACATTGATTAAAATAATGTCAATGGATTGTTGGTGTATATCATTAAGTTTCAGACAAAAACAAAATTGACTCTAATCATGATACGCCCTGTATTGTGTGATATACAAGGCAATGATTTCGTCTCCATTCCTCATTTCTATTGCAACAGTGTGTTTTTACTGGGCAGAGTTGCTAACCCATTGCCCAAGATGGACTGGTTTACAGGGTCAAAGGGCTCTACCTGCATAGCTCGGGGTAAGAAGTGGATTGAATTGGCCCTAAGAACAAAAAAAGCAAAAACAAACAACCAAAACCATCTTACCTTCGGATTGGAGATGTGAAATGGGTGTAAATGGATGTGGCCAGACCATAATGGATAAATTCTATTTCTTGGAGGGTGCCACTGCTGAAATAGACAGCCTGCATCATACAGCGTGTGGTCATCATTCGCAACATTGTGTTGGAATTTTCATCCTCAGAGCCAAAGTCAGCTTTGTCCAAACTTTCAGCAAGGGCTTTGCTTGTAGTACAATCCATGTCGACACCCTGACAGGAGAGAGAGATAGAGATAGAGAGATAGAGAGAGTGAGGAATCTGGGGCAATACCTATCCAGAAGCCAAATTTTCAAATACATCAAGCATTACAAATTAGAAGTATAATTGGTTTCAGGAAGTTTGTAAATATTTCCCTTATGCAAGCTATGGCTTCAGTCATCCCTGATTGGGCTCCAGTACCATATTACCACTTACTTGGCCCATTTGCAATACGCGAATTAGGCATAAAGGCAACAAGCACCTGAGGTGGTGTCACACACTTCAGCCTGCACTATTTTATTCATAGCTGGGGGAAGAAGAGATATGGGTTCATGCTTTTCCCCAAGGGAATCAGTATGAAGTGAACACAGACTGTCCCTGTCAAATCCATTCTCAATGCTGTTAACCACTTGGCCACTCTGCAACTCTGGTTTCAGAAAGGCTTTTAGGAATTGAAAAAAAGCGAAATCATGATTGATTGGGGTGAATAGAATCTACTAGATATTTATTTACTTTTATTCATATGATCCAAAATCAGCACCACTTGATGCTTCATGGATAAAACAATGATCTTAGGCAGGGGGATACTGAAAACTCGAGGAACCCCATCAATAAAAAGGAAATATTCTGGCAAAAACTCGCAATTTCAGCGTTTAGCTTTCAGGCACTAATTAATGGACTATAAAATATTGAGATGGACTTGATCTCTGACACAAGATTTGAAACGTCAGTTTCAATGTTTGAAACAAAGCAAAAGGAAGAAAGCCTACTCATAAAGATAAGTTGTACAAAAAGAAAGAAATTGGTGAAAGCTTTTTTTCTTAATAATTCTAGATAAGTATTTCTCAATGATAACCAATGATAAGGAAGACGTTTAAAAGCAAGTTTCAAGGTTACTGTTACTATTGAGCTCAGTTATTTTAATTTTGAAGTATCAACTTAAATTTCCAGCTGAAGACCCCGGACCATTATCTGACAGACCTTGAACTAGTTCTAAAACCACTGATCAAAGGCACTTGAATAAATCTCCTTCATTAAAAATTTGACCTTAATGAATCTCAAGGTGAGGGAACCTAACTTGGTGTTTTGGTTTTATCTAATTCTAACAGGAGGCAGAAAGCACAGGAAACCTGTGTTATGGGAAGAAAAAAAAGAAAGAAAGTAGTTTAGGGATTAGAATCTTCTTACCCTGGAGGCAGCTGCTTGAATCAATGGTTTGAAATTTGATAATGGTGGGGCAGGATGTCGTCGGAGAACAGCGCAGTTGGGGAAAGACTCAAAGATTTTTTTAGCAGCTGAAATATTTCCGAGCAACATGAATTCTTCCACCATGGAATTGGTGTCTCTGCAAAAAGGGGGAAAAAAAACATCCAATCACAAATGATTTTAAATAAATGTTTACATTAGGTTGTAATAAATGAAATGTAGTTTTTTTAATTTTTTCAACACATGATACAGAATAAGGCTAAATAATATTATGACAAAATTATTTTCAATATCAAACATATCAACTTCCTTTACATCCCAGATCAGTCCAAATTCATATTAATTAGATATAATTCATTATTATCAAGAGCTTTCTGAGCCCTTAACTGATGCAGGAGGCTGCCCTGGATCTAGCCATGATTTTCTCCATTTAGGATTCTCGTAGTCATCTCATCCCTTTACTATCTTGTCTAAAAATGAATATTTTGTGTGTTAAGCTAAAAGAGACAGAGAAGGACTAATTTTTACTGTGGAAACCATTTGTAAACAATCTCCTACAGTAGACTGATTGCACAAACAATAAATAATGAACTTTGAAGGCTCTTCCGAGTTTTCTCTAACATTTTGCAAAAGATGATGCCTGGAACTTCTGCATTCACCCGAAGTAAAACAATCTAAAAACTTATTCTATTGTATTAGTAACCTCACATAATGAAACACATAGCATGTGTGTGTACCAGAACTTATCACCAAAAATAAATAGATCTTTCATCTAACATAATCGAAGACAAATGGATCTTTCATCTAAAATGATCTGAAAAAAAATATTAGAAGAGATTTGGGCATTGATGGTCCAAAATGACCCAAAAAGCACTTTGAAAAGAAGAAGAGTTTTTAGACGGTACCTAGTGGGGCTACAGTAATTCGATACAGACTGGGGCTTTCCATCTGTAATACAGTTCTCTTCTATGTAATTATAGAAGAATTACAGGCCAGATTCTCTGCAAGAAGTGAAAATCAGCAACCAATACCCCCCCCCCCCGGTTATCTTGATGATGTAGAGGAAGCCACTTATTGTGATCTTTTCAGGACCGGGTTTCTTAGATAACAATAACCGGCTGATTACAGTAAGCAAAGGATATAAAAATTGGAACAATTTACACACATTTTTATAAATCCACTAATCTACCCTTTGCCATCAAAAAAATAACAATAATCAATTGCATTGTACTTATAAAAAAACATTATGTTGCACAGCATTTTCTTGTTCACGTTCAGTATTTACTGAATTCAAACTAATTAAAAGGTTAATTTTAAAGATACAATTTATCAAGTTTAACGTAATATAAAAATCTATTTCTACTATGTGATGTCACTGATGACATAAGCTTGACAAATAACAAATGCCTATTGCTAATTACTATGGGGTTATATGTATTGTTATAAACAACTTTACATTATAAAAACTTATAAAAAAATTAATCTGAAATTCACGATATTTTAAAATGATTTTAAATAAAGTGTTCGAGATTGATCTTGATTAACATAATCCATGATTATGATAAACATTTTCCTCCATATTTAATCATCAAGTAAGAATTCTTACCGAACTTCTTTGGCTTGTACATCAATAGGTTCATGAGTTGCACTGTCAATGTGGAAACGAACCTCACTCGATGCAAGAACCAGGGCACTGAAACATACAACAGGGAAAATTTTCAACAGATTCAACAGAGGAAAGAAAGGATTGTCTGCCTAAAGGAAAGAAAGATGGCAGTTATAAAAGAAGAAGACAAAAAGAAAGAGTAAAGAAAAGTCCATACTGATATGTTGGGGAAAGTGGGATGGACTTGTTCAAGAATTAAAAACTAATGCAAAGGAAACAACAGTCAGTGTAAACTCGGGTGGATTTGGAGAATGTGGTTGATAAAAAGTTAATACATTTCTTGAAACCATAAACATTGTAAGAAAGTGAAAACATGAAAATAAACAAAACGAGGGAAGAGAAAAATAGAAAGTGAATGAAAAAATAGAAAAGGAGGAATTGATCACAAATAGTTTGAAAAAGAATAAAAAGACAAAAAAGAAAAATGTGAATGAGTAAAATGAAAAAAAAAAAAAAAAAGAAAAGGCCAATTTTACTAACCCATTCAGAATACGTTTTTTCTTCAAAATTTTAGCCAGTTTGTTGAGTCCCCTCAAACTCTCAGTCAGGTCATCATGTGAAGCACTGTCAATTCGATTTTGGGCTTCTCCATAGGTTAATGAAGCCTAAAACAAACAAAAGATGAGACAAGTTTCAAAACAAGTACAAATAGAGTAGTCCAAACAGAGCATTAACATAGTATTATATTAAGGTGAAAACTTCCATTTTACAGGTCTTCATATACAGGACTAGTGTAGCATTGCTGGATGTAGGAAAGAAAAGCCTGTGTTCAAGTCTTTAAACATAAGAATCTCTACTTATCTGCTGTTGGGGGAAAGGGACTCACATCCTTTTGTCTATAATCCTAAACTGCTATTCTTCTGACAAGCTCTGACTACTTTTTCAGTCATCATACTGCTTGATAAGTTGATTCTTTTGTGATTTATCACCCTAGTGATCAATTGTGGCATAGATCTCTAATTCCCATGGAGTTTTTCAAGTCCTACTTTTGGTCCTTGGGAAGAGCAGTAGCTTCATCATAATGCTCCATCCAAGTTGACTTGAATGGAAATATAGAATTTTCAACTTCAGAGATTATGGAGTAAAGTGGTATTTTATGAGTTTTTTACTTGGTGGATCTCAAGTATTTTCATTTCAATTGACGCTTTGTTGATGGGTAGGGTGAAGGTGAAATATGAAAAAAAGCAATGATCTTGAAAACAGGACTTACTTTTGAACGAATGACAGATTTATGAAATTTAGTTTTCAGTACTTCAGCATTGTCGTTCATTTCCCAAATCACAGAGAATGCAAACCTGAAAGAGAAAAAAAAAATTTTTCTTAAATTAAACAAAAATAAAATGCTTAAAAAAACAAAAAAAAAAACAAAAAAAAAATGGTTATTTATTTGTACCACAAAAAATGAAACGCTTCAAAAAACAAAAAAAAAATTCATGGCAATGTTAAAAATCAACATTTGACAAAAGAGTAAAGCATTAAAAATCATATGGTTAGTGTGTTTTCAATTTTGGAATGTCTTGATAATCAGCAAAGTCCTTGTTCTTTACTTGGCTTTGAACACTAACTGCTGGTACAACATTCTAGCCAGTTTTTTTGTTTTATTTACTTGTGGTCACTCTAAGCAAGTTAAAATAGTGTAATGATGTTAAAATTGTAAAAATTAGAAACACTAAAAGATTACCCGTTTAAAATGTTGACTAAAAAAGCAACAAGAGAGTTCAAGTGAATTATGAGAGTTGGAAACATTAAAATGAAGAGCAAAAAGAGACTTAAAAAAGTCTAGCATTGAAAAGATCTAGATTTAATATTTTCCCAACAAGTTCAGTCAAAGTAAAAGTAATTTAGTTATCCACTCACCGATCACCATCGTCTCGTAAAGAACATAAATTGGAACTCAGCAACTCTGGGACCATGTCAATACGCTGAAAAAGAAGTAGGAGACAAAAGAAATAATTTGAGATTTCCACATATTATTTTATAACTAGCTCTACATTAAAAAATGTAGAGATCATTTATGTATAGATAAATTATGCAAATGTATATTTTAGTATAAATGTATTCATTACAAAAAGAAAAAAAAAATACATACATCAAACGAAATTTTCAGGAGATTTTCTTGCCATTAATAATTTGAAAACATTACGGCAACAGAATAGAGTGAAAAACAATTTTTCTTTTCAACTATGAGAAAAACATCAGTTTTATTCTTATGATTATATTTGTTTACTGTTCTACTATTAAGACAGCAGTAGTAATAATGTAGTTGTGAACACACAGACAAAAGCTTTGCTTTACCCCCTTCACTTACCTCTTGATTTTTTTGGGGAAAAAAAAGTGAGTTTTACATGTTGTCAAATATGGTGGGTCCCTGACTGGCTGACTAACAATGTCTTCTTCTATTACTTTCTAATGTACATAGATTAAAATAATGTAGCCCCCCCCCAAATCACTAAACGTTTTTTTCTTTCAAATTTAATTACTGTAGCCATTTCACTTTGTTTTGTTCCTTAAAAAAAAAGCAAACTAGTTTTTTGAATTTTTCTTTCTCAAATTTTCAATGCTAACTGTGAAAATTTATAACAGCTTTATTTTTTTAAACATTAGGACTTGGTTTAAGGTGTTCCATTCTGTTGAGAGTTTAAGGAATTCATTTCTCATAATTATTTTTACAGGCAAAATATCAAAAATGCCTTAATTTTTTATATTTTAACAAATGAAAACCCAAGAAATTCAGCTCCTTTCTAATACACTTATTCAAATACTCGATTTTTTTCATTTAGATGTAATAAGGTAATGTAAATTCTAATCTATTCATTTTAGGCTTGAGAGACCACACCAAAGGAATTAAGCACTTGTCACACTCCAAGAAAGGACAGATTCTCTTATTTTATGGTGAAGATAGTGGAACACAATGGTAAATAAGTTGTTCAATAAAGTTTAATAATGTTGAAAATCAAAAATTTGTTTTATTTTGATAAATACAACAAATTTTTGATCCTATTCATAGTTTATAAAAAAATATGCACAGTGGAATTTCAACAGGATCCACAAGTTCTCTAATATGAGAATTAATCCTGATTGAAATGAAAGCAATAAGTGTAGATACTGGTTTGAAAATGAAAATACTTCACCTCAGAACTTCGGATGAATTCTTTGTGTTCAAAGAGCTTTTCAGACAATTGAACCTATTTTTCTTTTTTTTTGTTGCTCACATGTTTGGGTCGACCTATTCAATGGCAATCTTCAGGTGTGCTATTCGTATAATAATCATAAAGTGAGGGACTCATTTTTCTGGTAGTGTCAAGTAACAGTAGCCATTAGAATTTAAAAAAAAAAAATATACAATCAGCAAAGCTTAATCTAGACTGCAGATATTTTTACCTCATTCCTTTGTTTGACAAAAGACTCTTATCCTGTTTAAACACATCTGCATCCAATAGTACAAGTGATTATCTAACTAAGAAAAATTAGAAATCTTTTTACCACCAAGAGTCCTCTCTACATACGGATAATACGCCTCAGGAGGGCTGTAGAATGAAATCGGCTGAAATGTGTGAGCAGCAAAAATTACAAGAATGAATTCACTCATCTGGAAATTCTTTCGATATTACAAACTCTTCTCAAAATGAGACAATTTTTTGTGTTGTTTAGAAGACTTACTTGGTCTGTCAAGTAAACAGTTGTTGCTCGGTGCTTGGCTTCATCGTCCAAGGCTGTTCCCGGGCGGATGAAGTGGGAGACATCAGCAATATGAACACCGACCTGGGGGTGAGCGAAAAAATAAACATTTTTAGACAGGGATGAAGGATGCACATGCACAGGAGGGGTCTTCAGCTCCAGCCCCGTTTTATTCTTCACATCAGAAATGCCTTTCAAGTCAAAATTTAAAAAAATACTTTGATAGAAGACACAGTTCTGCCAATAGAACACGATGTTATTGTAATTAATGGTAGTAGTTGGAGTGGTAATAAAGTTAATTTTAGTATATCTAGTGCAGTTATATAGTTGTCATCTCTTACTGTAATTAGTGGAATTTTTTCCAATTGAGTATACATGCCTCTTATATTAAAGTTTTATCTATTTTTATTTACAAATGTAAAAATAAGTATTTTGGGTTTCACATTTATACGTGGCAAAAAAAGCAGGGCGTAGCTGAGGGAACCTTTGTGGACCCTAAACGGTCTTATGTTGGGAAAATGTAGCAGTGCTTTTTTTTTCCCCCCCAACTTAGCCCCGCCCTTCTGAAAGTCTGTGCACGTCACTGGGATGAAGAAATATCAGGGTTAACGATTACACACAAAGAATTTACACATTCTGTCTAAAGTGTTGGGCTGGTAAAAATTGTCAACCCATCAATTGCAGATAAAAGCCCTGATTCACAGATAGAACTGAATTGTCATCAATCACAATAGGACAGAGAATTTTATTGTGTCAGCCACAAAACTGAAGTTTCCGTCATTTGAAGTTAATGGGTTTAAATACCAGTATACAATTAATAATATAATACTGATACAGTTCAAACATTTGTTAAATTTTATCTCTCAACTTATTACAAATCCCAAACAGGCTCTCGAAGAAACAGGATGCAATTCCAAATCTTGTCTGTGGCCAAGTTTTCATTTTCTGATCCAAGCAGCTCAATGGGAGTATGATGTTAATGGCTCCATATTTGCTAGTAGTAGTAGCAGTAGCAATATTAGCTTTATTCATTTATCATCAGTCAACCATTGTTATCATCATTATTTGACCAATATCTAAATTTCATTTTTATCGAGAGAGATCGAGGAAGAACGAAGGGTAGGTTTAAGAGTTAGATTGGATCTTCTGCCAACTGTAGAGTTTCTGTAGCTTAGCCAGGATGAGCAGCTAGTATAGTTGACCAGGCTTCATTGAAGCAAAAACAGATGCAAGTTTGAGTCTCACTGAGAGCTCATACTTCATTTCTGAGCTGTGCTGTACATTTGCTAATCTAGATAGACAGTCTCAGTGAAAGGAAAGATGAAAGTAAAAAATAAATAATGACAATCAACCATTATCTCAGAAAATATAAAGATAAGGTGCTCTGAAACAACAACAAGAAAACGTATTCCTTCAAGTCGACATTAGAAGATTCAAAGAAAATAAACAGCCCACCCTCCAAATCTGACTGAATTCTGGTACCAACCTCATAATTTCCATTTTCCAATTTGTGACAGTGGAGGGCATCGTCAATATCTGTACAGCCAGGAGGATCCACACTGCAAATGTTCAGGTGACGAATGTCTTCACGTCGCTCAAGATCCTGGGGAAAAAAAAAAAAAAAAAAAAAAAAAAAATTTATATGTTTGCTTTTAGTTCCCTGTTTATGCAGCTTGTGATATCACAGGTAGGATTTGTTAAACAAAGCCATCAAAACTTTAATTCACTCTAATGATAACATATTTAGCTACATAAAAAATTATGCAGGAAGAATATCCATACTATCAATATACTCGTCACAATCGCCATATGTAGCGCTTTGGTCAATTTGTCAAAAAACTGACCATAAGAGAGAGAATTTAGAATGCAGAAATTTGAATAGAACAGATGACTGAGGTGATGGTTTCTGTGTTACTTTATGGAATTACAAGTTTGTAAAAAATCTGGGTAAAGATTTGATTTAGCAAATCAAAGTGAATTTAAAATATTGGTCATTTAAAAAAAAAAAAAAAATCCTTAATAAGAAGGTAAGAATGGAAAGGGAGGAAAGAAAATTAGGTAGTTTACGGAGGGGTAGAAAAAGAGAGAAGGGAAAGTGAAAGTTAGGTAGTTCATTGAGGGAGTAAGAAAATTTTTGCACATGAAACTAATCCGTGTTTGTAAAACAGATAAAATCACAAACTGGCAACGGAGATTAGAAGATAAGAAGATACAGGTATAGGGTGAGAAAAGAACAGAAGCATGAGATAATGGAAAATCTTAGTAGTCAACACCCGTGGAATTTCCCCAGGTCCAGTAAGTAATAATAATGACCTATCTTAAAATCTGTAGAGAAAGCAATATCACACTGGAACTTTTTCGGTAGGCAATGGATTATCTGAAAGAATTGTAGTAATAAGAAAAAGAAACGATAATCCAAACATTTGAGATGACCATGATTCATCTCAAGATAACAGAAGACTTACCTCGTCAGTTATGAGCCAAGGCAATTTGGGCAGACAATTCAACACTCTTTGAGAGAAATCACTATGAGGAACATCATGCTCCAAAAGAAGGACTTCATTTTCTGTATCTTTGTCTCCAATTGGACCAAGTTTTTTCACAAAATGTCCCTGGAAACAGAAATTATATTGGTAAATAAAAGAAAATTAGTTGAATTCTTAAATAACCACATTAAAAGAGGTAAACAGAGTAACTTACTACCACTAACTATTAAATTGCTTACCCCTGTACGCACTAAAAAATATTCAATCGTCTGATGCCACTCCCACACAAATTGTTCAATTGCTTGTTTTGTGACCACAAAAAAGATGAAACATTTAAATTACCTATCCTTGCCCATCTTCACCCCTCAAAAAAAAAAAAAAAAAAAAAAACACAAAGAAAACCAATGTCCAATTGTTTGGAGCTCTCCATAAAAATTGTTAAATTACTCATCTCCTCCTCAACCCCCAAAATATTAAATTGCCTACCCCCCCCAAAATGTTCAATTGCCTGGAGCTCTTCACACAAATTGTTGAATAGCCAAACCCTGCTCATCCTTACCCAATAAATGTTCAACTGCCTGTCTCCTTCCTACTAAAAAGGAAAAAAAAAATGGTAAATTACCTGCCCCTGCCCCTCCCCTCAAAATGTACACATACTCAACTCCTTACAAGGTCTTAAATTGCCTACTGCTACACCTGACCCAATCGTTAACAACACGGAAATTTTAATGTATTTTAGTTATAATTGTCAAATCTCAGTCAAGGTTACTCAAAAATATTTTTCATGGAAATAGCATTAACAGTTAGTACACACAGAAAATAAAATAAAATAAACACAGAAAATAAAAAAGAAATTAAGAGGATTTAACATTGTGCTGTTGTGAAACCCGATACAAAACAGGTCTTTCCCTTTTTGATTTTATCTATTTATTCTATTTCATCAATATAATTTATATTTTTGTAAATGTCAGAATTCACTGAAATTTGCTATTAAACAACCCTTTCAATACATTAATAATATTTTCTAAGCTTAGTCTGGCATAAGGCCAAATAGAAGGAGTCTTTGATGTAGGTATGCCCTGTCTACCTGCCTTGAAAACTACAATTTGAAATCTTGTTTTTTATTTACCAGGGCATGAACACGGACCGATAGGATATATGCGACTACTTAAGCCATCAAGGGGGTCCTTTAAAAGATAAAGGTTTGGCACAATACTGACCATCGGGTATCGAGAGTGAATTGGCCATTTGTCGATTGCAACAATGATCCGTTGACCTGCCAGTTCTTTGCTTTGTTCAGTTCGGATGTAGATTTTCGGAATCTGTTTGTTGGCAGGAATAAAAAGATGATTTCGACTCTGAAAATAGAAAAACAAAATTGGAGAAAAGAAAGCACTCATGCGCACATCATAAAAACCTTGTCTGTCACACAGAGTATCAGTAGCAGCCATGAGCCCATCTTTCCTCCTACCCTCTTATTGAAATACCAACCTTTCTTTTCTCTCCCCTCTCTACCTATTGTGTCTATCACACTTATAGTATCAGTAGCCTGTTCAAGTACATTTATGATAACTATCAGTGAAGCTAGGGGTCATGGACCGCGAAAACTTAGAAATGGTTAAATCATTTTTATATGTAAAAAGATGACAAAAAATGAATGAGTATCTCTCTTAAATGTAGGCATGTTAATCAGTATCATGTACTAATTAGGGCTCAGACTTTAGTAACATGCATTTGGTTGGTTTCGGTAATTACTGAAATGTTTGTAAAAATCAATAACCAGCAAATATCTTAATTATTTAAGTAAACATTATGAAGTTCATATTGAGTCCATTCAAATTATATATATTTTTTGAACACTACTTATTAAACTTGAAATAGAAAATATTGCCAGATATATTTTTTTTCAAATTAAAAAACTACATATCTGTTGAAAAGTTGTGGAATTTTTGATAAAAGTTATTTTCATTGATATTTATCAAAGATTTTCTAATCAGTTCGTTCATGATGCAAAAGAACCTTAACATCTTAAACATCTATGACTAACTAAATACAATAAATCAAATACCAGATAGTTCTAGTCATGACATTTCCGTGGCAAATTTTCCAGACTTATACTCTGTATAATGACTTCAGAAATACAAAAGACTATTTTATCAAAATTCAACTGAAGAGAATGTTTTACCTCTTTCCTGTCAGAGACTTTCAAAATGCCACAGTAATTTCTCCGGTTGGGCCTTATAATACCCACGACACGACCAGTTGGTTGACGCTTCTCTTTGGGAATGACTTTCTTTTTTATCTCCTCCTGCAAAAGATAAATCATGTCACATTCAAAAAACAAAGAGAAGTTGTTGTGTCTTGAGTGAAGGACAGACTTGAAACAAAACTAACTTGGTTCCAATCCTGCAGTCGACTGAGGGTTGAAATTCCTTACTGAAAAATTAATTCAATTCTTCAAACTTTCAGAGATTGCAATAATTATTGTAATGAGTACAATGTGGGTTGACTTTTCGAGTCACTCGATTGTTTGTTTGTTTATTTATTCCTGTAGACTCCTTGTAGAGCATAGGGCCACAATCACTATGCTGTGATTTTAGGACCAAGTAGGATTTTTACAGAATAAAGTTGCTAGCTGTATGCCCAACCCTCTTCCTTCATCTAGAAAAACTTCTGGATGCAAACTAAAAGACCAATTTAGCATAAAGTTACGTAGTAAATTGCCCCCTCCATAAAAACCTATATAAAGGGGAATTAAAAAAAAAAAAAAAAAAGAAAAAAAAAAAAATTCTTTCCTAGACAACGGAGAGTAAATGTTGAAATTTTCAGCTAACTCCATTAATGCGTCCTGTATATGTGACACATGCATACATAGGTTTCCTCAGTTTTCTAAGTGGTTTTGTCAAGCAATCTATGTCCACAGTTTTGTTTGGTTTCTGAAAAGCTACACAGGAACAATATTGTGAGACTCACCTCAACTTCATCCTCTTTGTCAATGTCAGCAGTATTTTCCATTATCAAAGATGAGGGGCAAGTCCATTCTTCCTCCGGTAACATCTCAATTGCCACTGTATCATCTTGAACGGCTCGGTTGAGATTCTCACGACCAACAATCAGTACCTGGGGATTACAAAGCAGATTTCTTAGTCGCAACACCAATCATTTTAATTCTATTTTTGCCGTTGACCACAGGAAAGGAGAAAGAAAACAGTGAGAGAGACCAGTTAATTTATATTGATATTTGGGCTTTTTGTTTGTCTGTGCCTCTTTGACGCAAGGCCTATTGACAAAATATTCAGCATTTAGACTTACAGAAGATCAACTTGTGACACAAGTTACATGAGGTTAACCTCAGAGGTCATTCAAAGTCATTATGTTATTTCTATTCAATATCCAGTTCAATACATTAGAAACAATTTTTACACTAAAATTTTAGCAATCATTTTTTTCATGACTGGCACACAGACCTCATGCAATAAAATCAATTCTTAGATAAGTTTTAGGCATTTTTTGTAACATCTTTTCTCAATAACAAGATATAACCCAAATCAGGTCATTTAGAGGGGAAGGTGAAGCATAGATATACATGGCTTTGTGTTTTACTAATGCAAAAAAGCAAATTCTTAATGATAAAATTAAAAGTAATTATTCTATTATCTATCTTAATTGGATAAAGTATTGTAAACTATTATCATTTATTCTTTAAAACTATTTACCTTTATTTTGATTTATCGCAACTAAAGCCATCAATTTACAACAGAGAGTAAACCATGCAGATCAGAAGTAAAGAATTGGCTCTTTACACCCATTTATAGAGTTGTGTAAGGAGAAATATATTGAAAAATATTTCTTTTATTGTGTTTTCAAATTTGAAGCTGCCACTCAACTATATACAAGGGCAGATCAATAAATCTGGTACGTAGTTAGCTGAATTTCGATCTGAAATGTTCATCATGTTTATAAATCATTGCAATATTTAAAATTTAGAAAAAAAGTCCATGATCATTGCAACAGTTTGTAATGAGTGACATGAATTATACCATTTTATGTGGACACGTTTTGGGGTTATGTATGCAATTTATGAAAGATGAATTTGGTCTACACTCTTAGATATGAATAAAAACAGCATAACATGTACTGTGTATTACAGAGCAACGGACACTGGTTTTTATGTTCAATGATACCTTGGTTAGCACTCTAGATACGTTCCTGAAAAAAAAAGGTAGCTTATAAAAAATAAAAAAAAATTTAAAAACATTTTTGATAAAATGACCAATTTTTCGATTTTGAATTTGCTGGTATTGAATCCAGTAATACTGTGGTTAACACTCAAGATATAATCCTAAAAATGTAGAGCTAATCAGTACTATTCAGGGTCATAATAACACAGCTTATAGATTGTGCCAGCAATCTTTTCAATTTATATGATGTTGTTGTAGAGACTAAACAAGATAGAATGGATTAGTGCTGTATATCTCATCAGGTAGTTACTTTTCAGGTGTCAATGTATATCATTATATGAATAAATATTGTTGATGTGTATGTGTTCATTCCCATACACATGGCATATTAATCAGTATATAGTATAACAGTTGTTTCGGAGATAGTCCATGGATGCTGTCTTTTATGATTATTTATATCTGAAATTTCAAATAACTAAATTTATGATGAAAAATATTTGAAAAGGAGCACTATAGCGAACCAGTACAAAGTGGTATATTACTGTATTGAGTTTTGAGGTTTGTAAGACTTACCATTTCCTCACCGCCAACAACACTCACTCTTCCTTCTAGATAGTTTTCTCGACTGGCTTGGAATTTTCCCTGACTGTATTTTCCTAATTTCACACCTCTATTGATTTCAGAAAATGGCAGATGTTCAGGAAACAGGTTCTTACCTGTTGACTAAAGCAAAAAAAAAATAGTTAATTTAATAATAGGGGGGTAGTGATTCCAGTTCATAACAGTAAGTTTTCCCCTCGTATGACATAAAAAAAATATGTGCAAAAATTTTTGTTCAAAATTTTCACTAGGAAAAATGAAGAGACTAGTATAAACATAAATTCTAGTATAAACATTGAAGATCATAAATCTTAATCCATAAAATTATTCTGCTTGCTCCAACCTTCTTGTATTCGAATGTGACACATTTCTTTTTCAATAAGTGAGTAGTAAGGGAAAGGGGGAGAAAATAAAGATAGTTTATTGACAGGCTAGTTCAGTAGGTTGTGGGTTTAATTCATGGTAATCATATCAATCAAGATTTTGAAAATGGCACTCAATTCTTCTGCTAAGTACTCAGCATAAAGAGTAGGATTGAAGCAGCCCGATGAGGGATGGGTTTCATCAGGCTATCCCACCTAAGACACACCTGTGATAGGTGTCCCAACGATATAATACAGGAGACTGAAAAAATTGTACCAAGTTACGGGACTGTGTACATCAGCTTGGGAGATCAGCATTTCTTCTTGCTCTAATCTACATAATGCAAGCAGTAGAGACATAACAACAGATGGGGTTATGGCAGTACAGGGCATTCGACCCTCCTCTCAAATATAGCATGGAAGCCCTCTTGTTACACCACTGAACAGCAGTAATGGTTGCTCTATCCCTGGCCATTTATGACATTCTCTTGATCAAAGTTTTTCTAACATTTCCAACTGAAGGCCCCTATTTGATGACATGAAAATTTTTGAGACCTCTAATTCATTGTTATAAGGGCAATAGGTACTTAGACTACACACTAGTCTTTAGTTGTATTAATAAGCTAACTGTAACTAAAAATAGAGAGAATAAAGAATAAAGAGAATAGACCAAAAAATCATTGGAAATTGCTATGTTTCATGGTATTTTTCATGAAAACAAAAGTAAAAAAAATTACTTTTTGAAAATACATTAAAGAAAAAAAAAAAAAAAATGGACAGCATTGAGCCAATTTTACAATAAGCACCAGAAAGAGCAAATTTTGTACAAAGATAGAAAAAAAAAAGAAAAAAAAGATTTTCAAATAGAACAAGTGAGTGTCAACAATTTTAAATTATAAAATATAGATAACCAACAACAAATAATATTTACATTATATCAATATTTTTTTTTTTATATCAATCATATGGACGGAACAAATTTTGGAATTTGTCTAGTATTCTTGTCCAAACCCTTGAAATGGTTGTATCTAAGAGAAGTGTCATTTGGGCCATCAAGCAGGTAAACACCAGTCATTATCAATGAGAAAGTTGAACAATTGAAATGCGATGTATCCCTCAAGCTCATCAAATGAAAATAATCAAAATCTTACTTTTTCATGGTCTTCATATGCTGCTAGTTTATCAAGCAGGTGTGTTGCATTTTGCAAATTCTTCACATAACAATTCACTAGAAGAAAAACACAAAGAAAAGAAAGTTAGGAAGATAAATTGTGTATTAGCTTTGAAAATCATTTATTAATAAGAAATTTGATCAATTCCCAATCACTGATAACCCTTTTCTTCTTGATTTTCAATACTAGCATAGTGCCCATCAAAAATGATGGAATTGTTCATGTATAGATAAATTATACATATACATATTTTAATATAAACGTACATATTCATTTGAGTTTACCTGAATCCTAAATGTTAGAAAAAAAAAAAAAGAAAAAAAAAAAGTCCCAGAACAAAAAAATAAAATATTAGAAAGCACCCAGAGAGGCCATACCTCTCACAAGGCCATTATCTGGGGAAGTAATAGAGCCTGGATCCTTCCAAAAACTCAATCACTTCTTTCGTAACCTATTACCAACCCTTCCAGAAAATGTCAAAATTGAGAACTTTCGGGGATATCATATAGACAGACATGGACTTTTGGCAATAATATGTGTTGTGGACATAACTATGACAAGAGGGAGGTAATTGCATATTAATTTCCACAAAATTTCATTGCAAATATCGTGCGGACAGACATGAGCTTATACATAAATGTACAAACAAACAAACAAATTATATGGAAAAAATCTCTCGATCAAAACAAAATTCCTGGAATGACCCAAGATTTAACCACTTATTCCTTAGTTCATTACCCACCCCTTCCACAAAATTTAACTATCCATAGAGTACTTTCAGAGACATAGTGTGGACAGACAGACATTTTGGCAGGAAAAAAAAAAAAAAAAAAAAAATTGCATTTTCACTAACCACTATATGCCAAGAGGCCATCTTCTTCAGCCCGCGCTCTGTTCTCTTTATCATCAGACAGCAGTACCATTTTTATGTCGTCCTTGTTGTTGCCTGCATTGTCCAAGTGCTCCTGATACCATTTCATGGCCTTACGGATGGCTCGGTCATTTCGATCATTAGAAGACTCAGCAGGTTTCCGTTCAATATAAGTGGCCCTAGAAGGATTCAACATTTCTCAAAAATGAGGAGTTACGAACTTTGTGAACATTTAGATTGAGAAAAAAAAAAAAAAAAAAAAAAAAAAAAAAAAAAAAAGGAAAAGAAAAAAAAAAAGGTTTCTAATAAACAAGCTAAAAATTCAATTATCATACTATAATTCAACAAATATCTGACATCACATAACTCAAGCTTACTAAAGTGACCCTCGACCATGTTTTTAGTGTATAAGTAAGTAATAATTTCAAAACCTTCCCAAGTTTTTAGAGAGGGGGATTCAATTTACATATAATGCTAAACTGGGCCCTTACTCTAGGTCCAGCAGGTTGATTAAATCAAATCTTGAACTCATAAAGTTGACATCTAGATGAAAATCCAGCCAGTGGGTTTTTGCCAGCTGTCATAATATCTCAGATGATTTGTCAAGAAGGCAGACAAGCAAAGAAAGATGAAAAAACAAAACAAAAAAACCCCCACTAAACCTTACAATACATGTGTGAACACTCTCCCATGAGGTTACTCAATCAGCAGCGAATTACCACTGAGTGAACTTGTCTACTGTGTGACTGTCCTATTCACAATAAGCAAGCTGCTCATTTTTCATGCAGGATTTTTGGTAGATATCACATCACCCATTACAGTTCAGATTTGTCTCCTTACAACTTCTAGCTTCACCAAAGAGATTTCAGACCATGGACAAGGTTAGGAAGAATGTTAAGAGCCAGGTGATGGCAATCAGGATAAGGGACTTAACAAAGTTTCTTGAAAGGAAGGGATGCTAGGATAAATGTGAGGTCCGCAGGAGAGTACTCAAGGTGCCATTGTCCTAGGTAGGCTCTTTCATTTGTTAATATCAATAGGTTGGATATTTTCCAAACAAACCTTGTACATACATGCACACATACACTCCAGCAAAGAAAATTTTATCTACTGTCCATCTGTTATTATGTATTAATGACAAATCTCATTACTATGGTTATAAATATGGTGACAGGTCAACAGTTGCTTACTTTTTGTAAAATTGTCTAACATGCCTAAGTTAGAAGGTTGTCTAAGAGATGAGACAATATTACAGCCACGTGTCAACATGCTTCTTGTTATATTCTGGTAGTATGGATGGAAGTAGAATATACACTAAAGAAAGATATATGCACTGCACAATATAAGATACTATGATATACCCACATTCACCTAAACCTCTATATTGTACACGTCTTTCTGAAGAGGAAGGAACGAATGGCATCCATTACGTTTTTTTCACTAAATCATTAGATCCACCCAGCTAGGTATCTCGTCTTTTAACTTCTCACCTGCTGTATCCAGAGAACTTGAAACAAACATTTAGCAAGTTAATAACAGGGGAAATCTCTGTCATTTACAGTTGAACCATAGAACTGCAATGACTGAAATTCCAATCATCTACAGTTAATGGGTTTTAAGCTCTTATGAGGACATATCTACAATTGGATGTATGTCTTTATGTGACAGTATTTTAGATGTCAAGAAATTTAATTCAAATAAATATTTATAACAATGAAAATGTAGTATACTTAAACTCTTTTACTGGATACACTTTGGCCAATCAAATTTCATCGTCTGAGTGAAATTAGCTTAGCATTCTTTTTATTCAGAACCCTAACTTCTCTTTGTGTGCCATGACATACAATAAAATTTCTTCCTCCCAGAAAATGACCAACAAAACGGATAAGAGAACAAGGTTAATTAGAGTTGATTTTGAAGAAATGAGAATTCGACTTACTGATGGAATTCATTGCTGAAAACATAGAAGAGCTTTGCTGGGTTAGAAATAACTTCCTGAAGTCGTTTATAAGCAGCAATATTATGATTCTTTACCTACAAAACAAGGAGACAAACTTGATTGTTACATTTAAAGTATTGGGTGCTCTCAAAATTCTTTCTCGACTTCAAAGCTTATTTCATGCACACATCTAAAGAGCATTTATGACTTCACCATATTCTTAGTAGTACAAGCGGAGACATGATGCAAAAATTTAAAATAATGAGAGGTATCAACAACACCCCATTAGAAAAATTCTCTAAAATGAATAAAAAATGTAATTTTTCCAAATTATATATATATATATATATTTGCATTATATCATTTAGAAACTCTTATTCGAAATGATCTCCCATCATTACACAATAATGCTCTTACCATTGAGCTAAACAGCCGCCAGTAATGCAGTTTGGGGTAAAAGCAGTTATTTGGGCCTTTGCATTACCGGTAACTGTTCAGCTCAATGGTAAGAGCATCGCTATGTTGGAGCTGCTATTTTATCAGTCACAGGTTTGATTCTTGCAGTAGCCCCATTTTCTTCAATTGTTTATTCTATTTATGTTCTATGCTAAATGATACATTGTGTAATGACAGGAGATCATTTCAAATAAGAGCTTTTATATAATATAACGCAATTTGTAATCATTCTGTTGGATCATATATATCCATTTCTCAATACATTCATTAGATATTTCATCTAATTTCTGAGATGAAGAGGTATTACAATTATCACTAGATTCTTTAGGACCAGTCTCCTTGATTGTGTTATTTTTATCATAACATTTTTGCTGCAGTAGCCTCAAATCTTCTTTCAGTCAAAATTTCTGAAATGAGCCGTTATCAAAATACATTGATTCATTTAAACCATTTTTCTTACCTTTGTTGTATTCATCACAATATTTCAGCTGTTGTGCTTTCCTGGATTCATTTCTGAGTCAAGGTCTTCTTACTATTACACACTGATTTTTCCTAGACATTTTCCTTATTGCTGTCCATTACAACTTTTTGGCTACTCTACCCTCCACCTCTCTACAATGTTTGTTGAATTTGATAACTTTCAAGGAATGATGGACAGAATTCTTTACTTAATCGACAATGTATATTGTTCTTATTTTTAGCCCCTTTCACATTCGGCGTCTTTCCTCAGGAACTGCAGAACCATCAAAAAGCACAAAAACAAGGAAAACTGGTCTGAAAGAATCAATGTATAATCGTAAATGTTTAAAAATGAAGACCAAAATATTGAGATAAAGATAATGAAGATGAGGGAACTGGTCTGAAAGAACTTAATGTTGTTACTGGGCAATTATTGCTCATTTGAGGTAGATTCAAGAGTGATATCACCTGATTGAAATGAAACGGTCATCTAACAAACAATAAGGTAAGAAAACAAATTACAGTCAAGACCAACTTTACCTCTTCAATAACAGTCTGAAGAATGATAACATTTGTGATGAAGGAATCTTCTAGAATATCCAGCTACAAAGAAAGAGAAATGGGAAATTTTTATTCACAACACAAAGACAAAAAAATGAAACTTAAAAACTTTGGAATTAAACTTTTTTAAATATTTGTTATAATCATTGGTGCAACCATAAATGTTTCATGCAATTTAGCTGTCCTATATCAATTTTTATTTAAAAGCGTGGATTCATTGTATATTCTTTGAGTAATCAAATTGAAAGTAAAGACAAAATCCAGCTTTAAAAAATTCTATGGCTATCCATCAACTGCAGATGACAGAAATTATTGCAATTCTATGGCTAACTCACTAAAAATTTTCGTTTAATTGTGATTGATGATAACTTAGTTCTATCTGTGAATCAGAGCTTTTATCTTGCAATGGATAACTATTAATCTTCGTCACATGCAGCAATTAATGTATTAATTATAGGAATCTGTTGGATAGGATTTGATGATTTTGTTGTCTAGCAGATTTATCATTTGCTTTCATTAACAAATTTTATGCATATGAAGATGTACATCATTGAAACAATTGAATAAGTTTACTCCCTTCATGTTGAAATGAAAACGCGAGACTGAAGAGGAGGGGAGATAACTCTGTTTGACAAAGTTTACTCTAACAAAACGTCAAGGCGGTATTTAAAGTTACTTTGCATAGATTTAAAATCTAAGCTTTTATCATCGCCTGAACGATTTTGAAGTGTCAAACCTGACCAACCAATAGTAACATTACATTCTAGATTCAATAACTTATTTCGATTTTCATTCATTTTTTAAAATTGATGAGACGACATGATATGAAGCACTCTTTCATTTTTTACAACCACCGTTTGGCGTAGTAACGTTAATTTTTCAAAATCATTTTCAAATTTAAACATCAGAGACCGAGTAGTTTTGTTTGTTTTTAATTTTGGTAACTTTATACTTTAATATATTTTAATCATTTAACTTTCTCACTTTAAAATTAATAAAGAATCCATTAGAATAGTTTATTTTCATCAATAACAGCCAGTCTACAACACACATCAATTTTCTGCAACGGAAACGGTTAACCAAAAGGAAATCAAAACAATGAATGATTAAAATTTCTTAGAAAAGAAAGTTTTCGCTACGTAGGGGGAACAAAGTCAGGATCAAGGTTAGTTTACAACTGAACACGGAGAGAAAGAGAAATTAACAGCTCCAGGTTCGTATGACAGACAGAAAGTAAGGATCCAGTTTAGATCTAAGCTAGCATTAGTATTTATATATTGCATTAACTCGAGACTCCAAATCGTCAATATTTCTCAAAATTGACATATTTTCAGAAAAAAAAACCCCGAAAATGTCTTATCATTGATAAAAAAAAAACGCATAAAAATGATTTTTTTTAACCAAAAAACGGCAATGTAAACTAAACTGTATCTTAACCATTTCCAATAACCTCTGGCGATGATAAACAAATCATTTATTAGATCAAACATGACTAGACTTACTTGATGCATAACAACATTGGTATCTGGGATCAAATAATGTTGAATGTTTTGGTTATGATCGGTTAGGACAGGAGTCGATTTTTGTAGGACGGGGTTAACCCCAAGACGACCACATTTGTCGCATAAAACAGATCCACAAGCGATATCATCCCGAAGATAATGTTCTCGGTTGATTTTAGTCACTCCTCCTTTCTTTGTTTTTTTGAAAAATGTCTTTGAAGTAAGCATTTTTGAATCTTTCTTCTCTGTTTTTGACTCGTAGACCAGGATATCTAGTCCACGTGCTGATATATAAGTAGAAACATGAACTGGATTCGAACTTCCGGTTTGTAGTGACATCAATAATCACATGTGTATAGGACTTCCGGTATATAATATTCTCTTCTTGTAACAAATAATAAATAAATAAACAAACAAATAAATAAACAAATAAGTTTTTAAATAAACAAATAAATAAATAAATAGATAAACAAACAAATAAATAAATAAATAAAAATGAGTGACCAAAAATTGTTTAGCTCAGTTTAGTGATATTTTCTGGAATAGGTTTCACGGTAAAATTTTCCCCAAGATTCCTGTAAAAAATAGAATACATATACAGAGAATTGATAAGCAAAAAAAAAACAAAAACAAAAACAAGAACAAAATAAATAAATAATGAAATGAATTAATAAATGAAAAAATTGAAAAAATATAAACAAAATGAACAGTAAAAACAAAATAAATAAAAACCAAATAAAAGGAAATAAAATAAAAAAATAATGAAAAAATGAAATGAATGAAAACTTGCTGTTTTTTTCTTCTTTCTTTAGTTGGAATTAGCGTTTCACTAAGAATAATTCGAAATGATCCAGTGATGCGTGCAGTGTGATGGGAGAAGTTTTTGTTGGTTATCCTTACCTCTAATTAATGTTTTATCCAGTAATATACACTTAATAATTATACTAATATGAAAAAAAAAAAAAATCAAATTTTTTAAATTCATTTATTCAAAAGTGATTAATTCTCTTTGTTTATATGTGTGTGAGTATAAATATATATTATAAATATATATAATAGATTAATCTTTTGTAAATTTTTCATTAAATAAAATTGACATTCTTCTTCTTCAACATTGAATATTGAAATTAATCTACTTATACAATAAATAATGTCATTTTTTTCTGTTTCTCTGTCTGTAGTAACGGGATTTTTCATAAGAGGACAGGGCCCGCTCAAAAAGTGCATGTTTCGATTTCATGGTGTGTGGAGCAGCCTACCATAATTGTGATGTAAAATAATTATCTGTTTGATGTATGAAAGTACGACTTTGAAGTATTTTGGCTACTTCTGTTCAGTGTCGCCAATGTAGAGTTTTTATATCTAAATTTAGATATAATTCCAAAAAGTGGAAATCAAGGGAGATGATAATATAAACTATGAAGAAAGATCTATAATTTGTTATCTTTTATTCATTTTTATTAGATTTCTCGAGAACTGGTGATCCTAAAAACTTAAAACTTGACATTGCACTGCTTTGTGTACTGACTAATATTAACTTTGTACAATAGCCAGTTGTTGAATAATAGCGGTGCACACACACACACACACACACACACACTTCTTTAATGTAGTTAGATGTAAGAAAGAGTGAAATATCAATCGCAAAAGAATCTTAGCACACCATAACTCTGGCCATTCAGAGCTCAGTGCAGAAAAAAACATTTTTTAACCAATCAGTCTTTGCTGTTTAAAACTCCTGGGATTTACTTATTTAAATATTGATAGTTGCATCAAATCTTGCAGTTGCAGTCAGGGGAGTTAGTGAACAATTCAACGTTGGCTATCTGACTACTTAACACAATTTGAAGAAACTAGGAAAAGTGTCAAAGTTATGAAAATGGGTCCTACCCGACCTGTCTACAGCAAATGCCGATTGTTGCAAGTCATAGAATTCTCAGCAGCTTCAGGCGTCTTTCTGACAGAGTTGTTACTGTGAGAATCCTTTTCTACAAAGTCAAGTTGTCAGAGTCTCAATTGCGATGATAGACCTGTGCCTCAACCAACATGTGACTGTCATTCAAAGAAGATCTGGTGGAGTGTTTGGGGGGATATGTAAGATATCATCCATTACAAACTTTTAAATGACCATCAAACTGTCACAACTGAAGTTTACTGCCCAGAACTTTGGTATTCAAAAACAACTTTGAACAGGAAAGGCCCATCCTTAGTGAAGAGACAAAGAGTGACCAAATATCTCATAAAGGCATTTGGCTGGAGGAAAACTGATTCATCCACCATACTCTCCTGACCTTGATCCAACTGACTATCATTTGTTTAGGAGTTTGATCGACAGAGAAGAGGTGGAAAATCAGTAAGTCCTTCAGAGACAGAATTTTACGAATCTGGTATTGAAATACCTGTTGATAGCTGAAATAAGGGAATCAAAAGCTAAGGAGAGTATAAAAAAGAATAAGTTAATCAGGACTGCATTTTGGTTTCCAAATCAATTGAATATACATATCTTATAGCATTTGGCTAAAGTACTTTTATAGACCATATTTGTCAGCCTATAAAGAGTATGGTTTACAAGGATATTTGAGGGATTATCACTCAGTGCAACTCATCAGAGCATCTTAGTTATCCACTTCGAGATTTGGTAGATGGGCTCAAAGTCCTGATACCAGTACATTGGATGCAGTATATTTTTCATATTTTTTAAAAATTTAGATGAGCGTCCTATATACAGGCAAATACAGTAGAGTGATAGCAAAAGGATGATAAAATATAGAGTAAATAAATGAAGAAAAATAATAAAGAAAAATCTAACCCAAACCTCAATTTGAATGTGTAGCTTTTGGGAGCCATAGTACTTCCTTTCCTTTCAATGCTTAGCTTAAAAAAAGACGCCTAGCTCTTTCTATACTTAGCTAAAAAAAAGTATTATCAAGCTAGTTTTTCAGGGGCTCACTCTAACAGGGTCTTAGCTCTTAGCGAGTGCACCAAAATGATAGATGATGTGCATCTGATCCTCACAATAGTATCCCTGTGCCAGACCAAGCTAAACTTCGTAAATATTTAGGTGCTTTCTATTGGATGATCATATTGCAGGCTATTGCTTGAAATGTACCTGATCTCAGGAGATTCTAGTTTGTGGCTGCTCCTTCCCATTGCATTAAGAGGGGAAGACCGTGGGAACTGGGCAGTTTTTGCCTCTACACGACATAAACATTAAAACAAACCTTGTGTCATATATGACTTGGCAAAGAGGAAAATAAAAACTAGATTCTTCATAAGATTTTCTCACCCGTCTCACCAAAAAAACATGAAAAGATAAAATGTATTGATTTTAACTCTGAAGATGATGGGTACTGTCAGCTTAAAAGTTTTCATGTACTGGTTTCTCCCCCAATCCAGAAGTAGATCGTCCCTATAAAACCTTTCTGAATCTGAGATAATGTAAAGCGGAGAAGTGATTGCCACTAATTTATACGGGACATTTCCAAAATCTAAAAACAACGATGATGGTATGTTATGATGAGTCGTTGGAGGTACAGGAGGCTAGAATATAGCAGCAGAAGAGTTGTGTGATGCCTTTGTAACAGCTTGATGAAAAATAAACAGAATGTCATTTTTGCAAAAGTGAACTTTCAAAAAGTGAGGTACTGTATAAGGTCTTATGATGCAATAACACATACATCTCTCTCCATATACATATGTGCGTGTGTATATCTACAAATAATCTCCATATATATGTATTTGTGTATGCAGTTACACGACACCCAAAACAATTTACAAAAAGTATTCATCATTCCTTCCTATTGATATATCACCCCATGTAATCATTCCATCCATCCTTCTGTTTTCCTATTCGTCCGCTGATCTTCCTTTTCATCTCTAAAAACATATCCTCTGGGCCTTTCTTCTTTTATTAGAAAATTATCTCAATGCATCTGCTTTACGACTAATTCCGTAGTCTCTTCTGCCTAATGATAGCAATTCAAAAAAATCTGTCTATTAAGGTAGGAACATGCCCGTGGAAATCAACACTTCATCGGACTTGTAACACGACATTTACCATCAAGGGGTCACTGTCTCAGTGGGTGAACACTTGTAGAAAAATTCATCGCTTTGCTTAATAAAACAAAGTGAAGGGAAAAAAAGTAGTTCAAAGACATCTCGGTGCAAGACTCCCCCCCCCAGTCATGCACAATAACTCCACACAAGGATCAACTAAAACAAACTATGGAATTAAGAATTTGATACTCAAATTGAATTTTTTCATTTTGCAGCATTATATTTTATCACTAAATGAGCTTTTAAACATCCAAAGTATGAGTACCTGCAAACTAGGAAATAATTCCATTTTTTTTAAATAAATCAGTTTTGGTTGGTTTACAAACTCATTCAATTACAAAATATAGTACAGCAAACTAAAAAGTAATTTTAATTTTTATAACAGTTTTCACTCAATTGTTTGTTCCTACAAACTATAATTTATCCAGTTGAACTCCAGAAGTAAAATAATCATCTAAAATGAGTCAACTCAAAAAATAATTTCAATTTTCATATCTCAATAAATGCTTTGAATTCCAGTTCACTTTTGTTGGTCCTTGTGTAAAGCAGTCATGTGCTGAGTAGGTAGTGCAGGGTTGTCTTGCTCAGAGAAGTCGGGTCATTTAAAAAAAAAAATAAATAAAAAAAATAATTAAAAAATTTAGGCTTAATGACTTCTACCTCCCACCAGCATTTAATATCGCATGTTCAGAAGACAACAAGAAGAATAATTTACTGTAAAATAATTTTTATTTCATTACAGAAAAACAGTGAATGAAATGTTGAATTTTTTTCTTTAACCCTTTTGAGACTCTAGGGACATACCCCAAGATGTCTATGACTGCTGGAACGTACATGTCCTGTAGGTCTCTTTTCAAAGTCTACTTAGACATTTTACTTCAGGCATTAAGTACCAAAATAGTTAGTCTTAAAAGGGTTAAAAATGATGTCTTGATGAAAGAAAAAAAAAATGAAATGCATTTCAGTTTTTTTCTTTATTTAGTTTGGTTTTCAAGTATAGTCTTTGAGTCAAGCTTGTGAAAAATACTTAAAGGGTAATGTTTTTTTTTCTTCTTTTTTCCATTTAAATTGAAGTCCTGCCAGTAGTGGTGGGGACATTTGCAAAAGTAGCAAATTGTTTTCTGTGAGTAGTGGAAAAAAAAAAAACAAGAAAGTTTACTACAGGTTGAAATATAATAAGTCATAATACCAATGCATTGGACACAGTGTAGTATCTGCATAATTTATATATTTTATTTCAATGTGTCTTAAATGTTGGCGAATATGGTATTTGTTGAATATACTTTTTTCCAAGTCTCACATCTATTGACCGTCTTCTCATTTGTCACACTATATGGCAGCATTTAAAGCTTTTTCTCTTAATTTTTTTTTTGTTAAATATTTTAAATAATTTCATGGTATTATATTGAGTAACTTTTCCTTAGTCTCATATTGACTGTTTTCAGTAGGAAGAAGAAATTATGGCAGCATTTATGGTTTCTTTTTTGAAGAGATTGTTGAATTTGTCCATTATGAACGCGACTTTCAAATTTTTTTACTTGCATAAAACATGCTAAAAAGTGATTGAAGTGAAGTTTAAACTCCAACAAGGGAGTTTTGGATTGATTTTTTCTTTTTTTACATTATCAGAAAGAGCAACTTCGGAGACCAACGAAGTCTGAAAAAACATTTTATCAATTTATTCTTAAAATTGTGGTTGAAAATTTTCTTGTAAAAAAAAAAAAAAAAATCATATTTGAAAGTGCCACTTTGAGAGGTCAGATCTATTTTTTTTCCAAATTAAAGACTAAAGAAATGTTTGCGTGGTAGGATTTTTGAAGAATTATTCTATTCTATCACCAGAATAAAAAAAAAAAATCGAGATTTCCCACGACATTTACAGTAATTCATAGGGTTTTATAGGGAACGAGAAAAAATCCTCTCAAAAACCACGTTGTTCGTTCCAAAAAGTGTTAAAAAAATTTCTAGAATTCAATTTTTTTTTCCGAGTTGTCGATTTACACGAAAATCTAGTATAATCATTTCTTTTTTAGTACTAGCAATAATGCTGCCAAGAAGAAGAGTTTATAGAAAATAAAAATACTCGTCATATCGTTTCTGTTGTTTCATTTAAAAATACTGTGAAAAAGACAATTTGTTGTTCAAATCTTTTCTCTCCTAAGAAAAAACTGATCAAGATTTTTCAGGTCTTTTAAGGATATCGTGTATTTCTTTAGCGGTGGTAATCTGGGCTCGAACCGTCGCTTGATACTGAAGATAAGATTGACTTTGTCCGTCGTGAGTGTCTGTTTTGTTGGTGATCATCGGAATGGGGGTGAACCTGGCCCCGTCCAAAATTTGTGACCCAGTCTCCAGGGCTAGACGTAAATTCACTTCCATCTGGTCACATAGGGCGAAAAGGTCCTCCAGGCTTCTCTCGAACCTGGCTTGCATCATCATGGAGTTTTCTCCAGAGACTTTGCTTCCAATATCGACATTGGCATTTTGTCGAAAAGCTTGGGCAGAAATTTTGATCAGGTTCATTAGAGATTCCCTAAGCCGGGGTAACATCATCCGGAATTTGGATATCGGGTCGATGTCTCCCTGGGGAGGGGCAACTTGGGCCTGTTGAGGCTGAGGAGGAGGTCCCTGTGATTGAGGTGGAGGTGCAGAGCCGCCTGAAGCCATCAGAATAATTAAATAACTTTTTTTTTTCGGTTTAAATGTTTCTGTTGAAAAAAAAACAGTGCTCACCGCTATGAAGTTTTTCTCACTTATGGACGACTTTGTTTTCTTTCGCACTTCCTGTCAAGGAGTTATCTGTCCTTGTTGAAATTACAGGTGGCGTTCAATAGACTTCCGTTTCTCTAATCTTTAATTTTTAAATTACCATGCAGAAGAAGCCGTTTAATGTTATCGAATGTTTATTGTCGTCAGAATCAATTAGTGTCACACATTAAAAAAAAAAAAAAAAAAAATAGATAACCATAAGCAACTGTCTTGTCCGATATCATTCGCTTACTGATAGTTCTCTTTGTAAGTTGCTGAAAGAATTATGTACACCACCACTGACCAGTGTTTGGTTCCCCAGTCTTGTTTGCACCGCAAGCCGGTTTAGTATGGACGTTATCTTTGTTGACCGGTCGATTGAGGTAGCGTAGGGGATAATCACGTTTGGAATATAGGCGATAAGTGTCTAAAACACACAATTATGTTTCTAAAAATAACGGTTTTATCCAACGAATTTATTATTAAGATCCAAGGAAATGGATTTGTCTCTATTTCACAAAAAATATCGCCAATCAATTAATATAGTTTCCACGTGGTTCGATTGCACTCGCTTTCTTTGTCGTCCGGTACCGGTCAGCGTCTCGGTGGTTGGGGGACTAATGATGTATACCATGCACTGAGATGGTATTGGTAGTTATTTAAGGGACACAACTCAATTAAACATTTATAGTTACTTCCCTTTACCTGATAATATATTTCCTATTTTGAGCAGCGATTCCTAGGGATATAATACTATTAATTCCTAATTGCACAATCCTATTACAATAAAACCTTGCTTTCATGAACGTTTTGCTGCATTTAATGATTATCGTCAGGTAAATCCAAACACAGCTGAGTTGCCATTCGTCCTATTTTCAACCTTATCATACATCGGTAAATAATAATAATTAAGTTCATGGATCTATCTAGTTCTGTGGCAGTTAATTCAAGGTCAAAGTGTAGTGTCTATTCCTCTCTTGTCAACGAACCACCGTTTTCAATTTTAAACGTCATTACAGCAGTATATTAATCGCTTTCTCCCACATGAATTTTAATTTAATTTTTTCAATTGCCAAAAAGAATAGTTATATAAAGGTTGCATTTTTATCGTTTTCTTGAATCTTTTTAAAGCAATGACAACTTACGTACAAAACTCACTATTTTGCATCGGTGATGTGAGAAATACAGATACTACACTTTAATCTTCGTATTTACCCACTTCCCCTCAAGAGCAAGACGTGGTTCCAGTTACGGAAGCTCTGCTAAAATTGCCCCAGTCCCCGCAACTAGTGTTGCAAAGGCGTCAGGGCAAGCTCCATCCATCCTTATTAGTGCGATGGGACGGTACTGCCCTGGGGCGTACTGCTCCTCCGAGACTGGGCCGAGTAATTCTTTGAGGCTATAGGACGAATCTTAAGCCTCTTGCACTCAGCAATACCGAGCATCAGCGAGCCATCATTGGCCACGGTATTTCACCAGCCCAAAGCTAAAACGAGTTCTATGGACAGATACTACGCTTGGATCTTGACCTGAAAGCTGCGAACGGTTGGGACATGAAACTATGATAATTCAAAGTTCATTATGGTCCATATGTTTGTTAAAGCGAAAAATCGCTATATTGTAGTTCGTTACAGCGAAGATTTTAATTACTAATTTTTACTCTGGTGACCAATGCTCAACTCTTCAGTTTTGTGAGGTATAAGAGCGATGAAGTTATTGCGTTGTAGTAACTAAATCTCACACGGTGAAGAAATTAAGAAAAAATCAGTTCAGTATTCTAATTTTCATTTTTCAATTTTTTTCTTTTTACAAATTATTCATGTCTTCATGGATATTTTCAAAGTTTTAAAACTCTGCATTTCGGTAAATATCTATATTCAACATTATATTATCATAGCTTTTTCATACCAACTTTATTCTATCATATGAAATCTTTTGAATGTTGAGGTTGGGCATGGAGTAATTATGGTCAAAAACCACTGCATTAGAACTTACATTATATTTAAAAGTGAACCCGACATGAACAGGTTGAGATGATCGTCCAGTATCCGTGGCATGGCTGCTGAGTTTCTGGCCACTCGTGGCTGGAGACCTTTAATAATGAGTACGAGTCAAGCTCTCAAGGAGCCATCTACAAGGCAGCACCTTCCCATTGAACAGACAGTTAGGGGACACAGTTTTTGCGCTTGCATCAAGATATTTATATTTCGTAATTTACCAAGTTTTTTTCAGACAGCTTCGGGAAGAGTACGGGAGCGTATTCGGGGGAACATGGTAAGCGTTTCCACCGAGATGTACTGGATTTTAAACGCCGCTACCAAGAAACGTAAAACAAGAGCCTGATAGGAGATTTTATATTTGAGTCTGGTTCGTGAAAGTGAATTTTTTATATCATTTTCTACACTTTTGTCAGTTCTTAAAAAAAAATATGACTCAAATACTGTACCTATATCCTAGAGTTGTCTCTAGCGTTGCTCTTTCCACGGCTATCTGTGCGATTCTAAGTTGGTTTTCAGTTCATTTTGTTAATTTCCATGCTTCGTATCTATAAGTCACAGCTGGTATTATTCATTCATTGTATACTTAATGCCTCATGCATATCGGCAAGATGCTCTTCAACACGTTTCTATTGATACCAAATGATTTCCAGGTGATCGTTGTATCATTTTATTTCGCTTTTATAAATGATGGTATATTGATGATCAAGTTATTGCCAAACAAATTGAAACAACCAACAGAACTTCTGTTACCACTTAATACAATGCTGACATTGAAGAAGATAATACTGGAATTACAACAATGCCAAGGACTTTAAACAGTGCCGAAAGAAGTCTCTATCAATAGCTTGCGAAACTAACACGCTAACCTGTGTACTCTGACATTTACCATGAGTGCCTCACCGTGGGGCAATGGTTAGCAAGCTGGTCTTGTAGATCCTTACCATTGAGATAACCGAGAACCATGCAAAATTCACGTGAAAGAATCAAGCTCAACATCACTCAGAGATATCACAATATATTAGGGAAAAACAGGTCCGAGACGTCATAGAATCCATTAGGAAACTCAAATGGCCATTGGCTGGTCATGTTGCAAAAATAGCAGACAACTGCAGGACATCCTGACTTACAACATGAATCACTAGATATCAAATGTGAAATCGAAGCCGGCAGAATATGAGATGGCGATACGAGCTACACAACTTCAGAAAATATTGGCTCCACAACGCCTGCGATAGAGATCTGACGAATCCTGGGGAAGGTCTATGTCCAACGACGGATGATAAAAAACTGATGGTGAATGGATGATTACTTGTATATTCCACCAAATGGATAGAACTTTTGTTCCAACTTGATATATTTCCTACTGAAATAGTATAGATACTACTGCATCAATTTATGTTGAAAAGTCACTAGTTATTGATGGTTTCTATAGAGAGTGAAGGAGAGTAGTAACGACTGTTCCTTTCTGTAGCTACGAGACTGTATAGTAGTCGAGAGCAAAGAATTTTGTCTCCACGTGTTTGGTTTTTCCCCGCCACGTGCTGACATCACAGGAAGCGTTGAAGGAGGAAGTTGGATGATAGTTTCCATGACAGAATGGAGAATACGCGCGCCAAGTATGAGTTTGGACGCAAAGATTACACAAATTTGTAATTATAATAACGGCACATACGAATGTTTAGACAAATAGAACGCACATTTAATGAAGATACAATTATAACAATACAAGCCTGAAAGAAAATACATGTAAAGAAACATCAACACGATCGATCATGAAGAGAAGAGGTCATTTTAGTTTAGATGGACATTCCCATACATCAAAATGAAATATAGGAGAGAATGATTTGTTAGGGAAACACGTGACATAACGGGTCTAATGTCATTTGGTTTATCTATCGAATGGTGTCCGATTAGTAGTGCCAGAGTGATAGGTTTGATCAGGCTAGGTAATCAAAAGGCGGTCGGTTCAGTTTTAGGCGCAAGAAGGAACTAAAGGGGCGAAGTGATGAATGAATTGATTGAAGTATTTGCATTGTGTCGCAAAAAATGAGGCAAGTGAAATAATTGCAATGTTTGCATAGAGTACTCATAAAGCTCATGCAGATTCTCACATCGATGAAGATTAGTGAAAAAAGACAATATATATGGTCACGGTCAAAGAAGAGAAACTACGCCGGTCTCAATAATAGAGAGAAGGAAAGGAAGAGAAAGGAAGGAAGAAACCAACCAAGAAAGCTGCGACAAATGAGCGAGTGAAGACGTGTGTTCAGAGCTTTTATTGACGACAGAAAAAGGAAGTGACGTTTTCTACATGTGGCTAAAATTAAGGTTTCGTCTCTAAAGCTAGTATTCAATTTTCGTGATTAATTTTATCTTAAAACAAAGGAGCCGTCACAGTCGTTAAAACAATTCTCACCTTTGTTCTACACTAATACAAATCATTTTTGCCACCGGTGGAAATAAAGGTGAGGAGGGGTACACAGTGGTACAGGGTATACCTACTTCTCAATTTACGGTTTTTTGAACGTTCAGTATCTACTAATCTAGACATTATCGTATACCTAGTTCCCATAACCCACTTCTACCACTGTTTTTGCTTTTCAGAACACTCGTTCCCCATTTTTCACAAGTAAAAGTTAAAGGATAATAAAAATCTTATTCATTGTCGTGAAATTCTACTGAAATATCTAGCAAGATAATACAATGCAATGGAAGAACATTTCTGAGAATGACGACGAATTGACGAAAGCCGATTGGTCAAAGATTTATTTAGATGACGTCACTTTTCAACATTGCAGACGCAATGACCGTTAGGGTATGAGATCTATTATTTATTTAATTATCCGATGATATCTTGTTCTAGGACTTTGTATCATGAGAAAATATGCGTGAAAAGAAGTTCCCGTAGTGTTGTGGAGAGATTGTTGATTGAGTTGCTGTTGATACAAAATATGTTTCTATTGATAATTGCTCAAGGAAAACTGGATCGTCAAGGTAATCTCCGTTTTTTATTATTTCAATGATGATTGTGTTGAACTGTTCTCCTTTTTGCCTTTATATTTTTTATCCAATACCACACGAGTAAGCCAGGCGTGATGATTAATGTCACGCGAGACCAGGTGCTAAAAGAAAATGTTCAAAACTTCGACAGAGGAAAGTTACAACAAAGGGGACGTAACTCCAAACCACCTTGATTAGTCTAGGAATACAGGTATCTCCCGTTTTTCGAAGTTTCGCCAAGCGGCATTTTACCTTCACGAAAAAAGGCGAAATGCGAAAGTGGTGTCAAGCATTTATTTTTGCAGCGAACCGTTATAGAGATAGCGCACATTCGCTTCCCCTCTCGTTGCTACACCCCAGTCTCCTGTACCTCCACGAACCTAACTTCCGATAACTCAGACTAACATATCATCATCACCCTTTTTCTTGGTCTGGGAATACTCAAAATATTTTCTCATATAAATTAATGGTGATTGCATCGTCGTTTTACGCAATTTTGATTTACGAAAGTTTTTTTTATCGGAACGCCCAACTTTCGACTGCAGCTTGTTGTATGCTACAGTTGTACTACGTTAGATGGAACAATATTGTAATGTTAGTGGAGAAGGTTGCTTTCCTTGTTGTATCGAACAATGTGGCGTTAGGAATTGAACTATGTTTTTTTTAACCTTTTTCTGAAGTCGAGTAGTTGGTGTGTCGAATGTTTGGGGTTATTACAAAGTCTCTGGTCGAAGCGTCGCTGGGATACATCTTCTGCAAGAGATGAGACATGTTCATCGAAATATTTTTCAGAGGATTTTAGGGATTTAGATATGACCAAGCAAAAGGACTGTGGATGAAATCGGTTTATACAGTGTGTGTAATTTTTCTCTCATTTTGATGCTACGTATAGGAAAATATCACAGCTCTCGTTTTTATTCTGTGTCAAACGGAAATCCTTTATTTCAAAATATGAATCGTTCCCGATGACAGTGAACGTAACAATAGTTCAATGGTTTTATATATGTGTATGTGCAATGTTACACTCGGGGTGTTGGCTGGCCAGACCAAAACGTTTATTGCTTACTCTTGAAGAAATTGTTGCATGACCTTCCTGCAAGAACAGGAGCTTTATCTTGCTGAAACACACTGACAACCAATCAGAAATACCCCAGTTACTAAATTCGCATTTCTTTGCATATCCACGTATCCTCTTGAATTTAGTCACCTGGCAACAAGCTGGGGTGCCATCTTCCCACCATATCTCACAGTATTCAAACTATGACCACACTATGACCACTAGCATGATTCAAAAAAGGTTCCTTTGGTAATTGTAGATCATGCCAGTAATACTAGAAGCCATCTTGGCCATCAAGGTCGATTTTTTCTCGTCTAGGATTACTCTTCCCACTTTTGTTGAAGTCTAGCAAATTCAAGTCGACGCTGTTTGTGGATTTCCAGAGGTGGACGCTGCAATTTTTTCTTTGTCCGAATCCTGACTTCTTAATCGCTCGTTTGATGGACTTTTCGTCCGGTCTTCAAACGTGCCATGAACTGATCGGGGAATTGCTACAGCGTTCTGATAACTGTACCCTCATCATGATCAGACATCTTCTCGGGTATAATTCTCCTGATATTTGCTCCATAACTATTTGCATCATGCAAAAAGTAAATAATTGAATAGATAAAATGGAATAAAATTTTAAAAAAATAAATAAAAATGAAATCACGATTATCTGACTTTGATTATTTTGCTTAGCTATTGCATTTTGTCGTATCCTCTGATATCGAAGTTCTACAATTTTACCTCGTTCAAAATCGGACAGTTTTGACCTCTTTCTCAGGTTGAGCAGACTTGCCATAATATATTGCATACGG
>OY735226.1:23597291-23902291 GCA_963457665.1 Thysanoteuthis rhombus
TTGCAATTTCATGGGAGAGCGGAGTACCATTCAGTGAGTCGAATAGGCTTTTGTGTCGGTCAGTTAAGCTTGCAAAGGTGCAGGTGGCCTAATGCTCAACATCATGAATCGATGAACGAAGTTCAAACCCCTACCGAGACAGTTTGCACTGATTTCGCACAAATGTTTATGGAAAAGGCATGAATCCAATCTCTTCTCTCCTCAATTATGACTCAACAGTAGGGTAGATTGGACTCTTCACGATCAGTTTAGGAGGCGGACGGCTCTGAATTCAAGTCCAATCCCTTATACAGTGCTGTTAAAGGCTAGCAACTGATTAAGTAGGGGATATGTTTCCAAAATGTACGATTAAAGGGTATCTGTTGGAGCCTTCGCAGCCCTAGCAATTAGGAAATTGATTAAAACAAATTGCTCAAGTAAAATAAACTGACGGACGAAATAAAACGACGAAAATTCCCCCCCCCCCATGAGACATTGAATACAAGTAGACGATGAAAAAAAATGTAACGCGTGTATTAATATCTGACTATTGGTAATCACTTTGTTCCTGGATTTCAATGCACAACATGCAGATTGATTGCTGAAATATCCTAATGGTACCATCGGAATTTTAGCATCTACTTACTTCCTGTATGTGTCTTTAGTATTTGTTGCGTCAAAATATAAATAATTATTACAGTGAAGTAAAGTTTTCACGTATTTGTTCAACAAATCGTTCCTGTGATATCACGGGATACATGAATAGCTATTACGGAAATAATTTGCGATGTAATTCTATGGTAAAACAATTTTCCGTGAATAACTGGCGTTCCACTTAAATGACTTCAACCTCTGATAAAATTGATTAGTGTTATAATAATGATAATTGATTTTTCAGGTTTCTTTTCTGGGGGCTTATGTAAGTATGAACTTTACAATATCTACATCTATCTTTCTATCTCAGCCTGTTAATAATTATCTTTCTATCTATTACCTTTCAATTTATCTGTACATGCGCATGTATTTTTGGACCCTGTTAATGTTGACCATGGTAATGAAAGCTTTTTTTTTGCAACAGATGTCTCGATAGGCAGGGTAGTTATGAGAGAATGGTTTGTCCACACACTCACTTCCTTTCAGTTCAAACATAGTTGTATTCCAGTGACGAGAAATTCTGTCAAGAATTCTGTTAATATGACGGAATGCAGAGGACAAAATGAAAACCTGTTGAAATATAGCAAAATTTATATTCATTTTCGAAAAACGTAATCATCGTTATTAGCAATAATTAAAGCTCAATATTCCTTGTTGAAAGAATCTGGAAAATCGTGGGCGGAAAGAATTCTGATAATGTTAAATAGAACCCTTCTTTTTTTTTATTTTTATTTTTAACGTATTCCATATTGCAGGAACCAGTCTTTTATGGGCGAGGCTTTAACCAATTCGGCTTCGGGAGCTTTCGTCGAGACGGGACACAAATCTCCACACTTCAAATCTTTGGGTCATATTTTTTCTGGTTTTACTATTTGGTAATAGTTTTAAATTTGAAGTGTGATGAAGTATGTTTAATATTAGCCAAGGTGTTACAACGAAAATACCTTATCCCAGAATTTAAGTACTGTATTTACTGGCTTTGAAAGACACTTCTTCCCCCATCCCCCGAAGAAGTCTCGAAAGTTTACCCTACGTCCTACAGGCTAAAGATTTCCAGTTCCCCTTTCCCGTATCCCATTACCATTTATTAGCACTTCCTACGTTTTTGATATCAGTATTGTATTTTATTACTTTGTTTCGAATTCAAATTGTACGATTAAAATACCTCAAACTTATCGACTTGATTATTAAAAAACAATTACTGTAATTAGTCTATTTTTAAGCCTATCAACTTTCAAATTGTTACAGATGAACTACATAAGGCACTTGGCTCTAAAACGGTCCGGTTCTTCCATATTTAGTATGCATCTCTCTTATAAAAATATTATTTACCTTTTCCCAATTATTTTTCTTGAATGTATTCTCAAATGATTCTTCTCCTAGCTAACTCTAGTTACTCTAGTTATGAGTATGTAAATTGTTGCTGTTATGAAATTTTAGTTACTTTAATCATAGGCCTATCCCACCCCTAGATGATGGTAATCTATGCAAGACAGTAATCTGAACCCCCATAAATAACCTCTGAATAAAGTGTATGAATTAAAGTTCGTAGAAAAAGTAAATAGACAAAAGTATCATAGATGATAGAGGAAAAAAACATTCGCAATCCAAAAAATTAATCCTTGTATCGGCGTACTACGGTAGACAAGCCAACGGACTAGTAGTAATTTAGATGTTGCATATGAATATTACCGGTATTAGCACGTCGTAGTGTAGGTGCAGCTCTGTAGTGAGTATTTACTGGTACGCTAGACGTAAACTTCGGTTTAAACTTACCGTGTCTCCGCTCTGAAATAGAAAAATATGTTGATTATAAGTTGTCAAGAGGATGTACATGTCGCTAAGTTACCCACAAAACATGTTAGTGAGGTTGGTGAAAGTGCTGAGACCCTACTTTTATGTGAATTTTTTTTCTTGAAATTTTGCAAATCAAAATTTCCATACGTCTTCAAGACTGGAGCGTCATTAACGCCGGAAAATAAGGTAATTTATTCTGTTTTCATGATAAGTTTCCAGATGTTTCTTTTCATTTCTCAGATATGGACTGGGGTAAGGATTGTATGAAAGGTAAGCCTTCAACACCTTTCCAACACTGGAAAGCTGCCCACGAACGATCATGTCTGCGTTACGGTAGGTGCTCCAGGGATGTTTGTTTGAGGTGTCGTGGGAAAACGACAGTACCATTATTTTGTTCATTCATTTTCATTTCCCTTCCTTTTTCTTGAGCAATTTATCATAATCTACTTCCAGCTTGCTAGACCCGTCGAAGCTTCACCAAAGCCCTGTTAACTGTAAATTTCGAGAACACATTCCCTACTTGTTTGTTGCCATCCTCTCACGACACAGGACAAGGGGCTGGATTGAATTTGAATTCAGAATTTACCACATCCTATACCGGTCACCATCAGAGACGGGAGAGCCTAGTTTTCCTTGTTATTTACCAATAGCTGGAGATGGATGCATGTCTTTCCCGACAGCATCAGCGTGAAAATGTAAAACGTCTCGGCCAGAGTTTGAATTTGGTTTGCCGATTCTATTTTCCATGCGGCTAACCATTGGGCCAATTGCACCTCCAAAGCTATTTGTAATGATTCTAAAGTAGATGGTCCTCAGTATAGTCGAGGGGAGGTGTCCAAATAATGGAATTGGAGTAGTAATCATTGGCACTAAGTTCTGCATTCGATAACGATGAGGTATAAGAAAAGTAGCTATGTAATTGGTGGGAAAAGAATGAGATAACATTCAAATAAGATTAAGCAATTGATTGATCAAAATTTATAGAAATATCAATAGCAAAATAGGTTTACTGCTCTTATTTGAATTGACAGCTTCTAAGCTGAGTTGATGCACAAACAATTTGTCTAGAATGTAGTGAGTTCATATGTTGGTCAGGTCAATATTCATCAAAATCATCATCATCATCATCATCATCATTCTTCTAACATTCGTCGTTGGATAAGAATTCACCACACCTCTCTATCGTGGGTGTCGCGGAGCTAATCCTCTCTGAATTTGTCTAGTTTGTCTCTCCATGTAGTATTTTCCCAGTTACGCATTTGATCTCTGGGGATCCATGTCGTGAGTCGTGGTGTCCATCAGTTGTCTGCCATTCTTGCAACATGACCAGTCCATTGCCATTTCTCTAATGGATTCTATGATGTCTCAGACTCCTATGCTATCTTATGATCTCTCTACGTGAGGTTGAGCATGATTCTTTCATGTGTACTTTGCATGATACTCAGTTTGCGGGTCAGTCTGTTGGTTAGGTTCCATGTTTCAGGAGGTTGCATTGGTTTTATATCCTCCTTTTTAGTTAGTGAGAGTTTAATGGTCAGATCAATATGGATAATGTTGGTGCTTATCCATTGGACTACAAATACAAATATCGAAGTTGTAGGTTGATGGAAACCCGTGTGAAAGGAATCATGATGAACAAAGTCCGTGAAAGATAAAAGCCAAGTTTCGGTTGGCTGAGACACGTGACTGTAAATTGTTCCAAGAACCAGCTAGTTACTCAATTTTGGCATACATTTTACAATGGTCATGTGAATTGCAGAAAGGTCTAAGAACAATGAAAACCAATTGGATTGAACTCATTACACAAGCAAATTGGTTTGCGAAAAAAAAAAACAACTTGCTAATCAAGTCCAATTTTCCTCTACAGAGCATTACCCGACTTGTCTTCAGAAATCTGACCCTGAGGTCGAACTGTCCGTCCAAGTTCCCGAGACCTTTGCTCCATATTTCTGCGTGCGACATTGCAAGAAACATGAGTTTGGCTACGCTGCCCTAAATGAACAAAACAGGTAAGAATGCCTTGATTATAATCTTCCAATTTTAACCTATCCGTGGTGAGTAGACTCGATATATATCTATATGACACACCAAGTGTATCGGTATATATTTTGTCTATAACATGCCTTTCTATTATTCGTTATTTGTGAGGAGAGGATAGTTGTATACAATTTGAATTCTATGACAATTTCGAAATTGAATTGGCCTCACAACTTCTCTTTATGTTCTAGACGTTTACGTAATTGCAATCGTGAAAAATCTTAAATATATGCCTTCATATTTTAGGTTATAATATTACGTGAACACAATTCGTAAGTATTTAATGAAGTTTGCTTAGTCTGGCACAAGGCCACAAGGGTAGAGCACTCTGTGAGGATCGAACTCATTACACAGTAATAATGGTTTACTAGACTAGCTTGTTGACCATTATCCTTGGGCCCGAAAGATTCGAAATACAATTTTTACAAAAAATAATCGAAAAGAGAAAAAAGCGTTTGTTTTAGAGAGCTGTTATTGAGAAAGTGCACACAATCTTCTTCTCGCTCCTATACCCAAGTCCCCTGCACCTCCCACTACCTGACAGCGCAGCCTATCATACCACTGTCACCATTTGGGGGGGTGTATGGGACTGCTGTCAAATTTCTTACATGAAAATTAATGGGAATGGCTCCCATGCTTTATGTCATTTCGGCTCACGGAAGATATCCATAGTATATACATTGTCAATCTAAAAAAAAAAAATTTCATCATAACCTCTCTTTCTAGCCGATCAGTTCTCCAATTGGTTATATTGCAGGAATTCGGAATAAAGATGAAGCTTAGGATGTTGCATAAACACGCATTTCATACCTTGGCACCTTGTCTTTTATTGACGACGCCTCAACCAATTAGGCTACCAAAGCTGTCACGATTAGGCAGGATTCTCATCTGCGTGTCCACCAAGTTCATCGCGGTAAATTTGTCACGTGTATTTACATCGCCTGTAACTTCATCGTCAGGTAAATTCATCGCCATGGAATACATCACCAATCTTTTCTCACACATTATATATTTTATTCACTATTTATACACATTATAACCCCTGCTGGGTTAGGGAAAAGTATGCAGTACCAGTATTTACCGACGATGTAATTACCTCACGATGAATTTACCAACGCATGAAATTACAGGCCATGTATTTAGTACAATACTGCGATGTAATTACCCGCGATGAATCTATTGTGAATATTTTAATCTGTAATCTTTTGACACCGTCTTTTACTTCTTTTTTCCGTTCCACGTTGTATTGTTATCGTGTTTTGATGATATGCCACGAAAGACCAGGTTGACATACAACGGCGGGGCTCGCAATCTTCGTCGTTGCTCCTTTGTTGATCTGCTCGTGCAGCATTAAGTGAAAGAAATGTTCAGGAAATCTCCCAAGAGACGAACTTACAAACCGTCTGATTCAATTAGGATTATTTCTTTCTCAAAAATGTCCACGGGTCGTACGGAGAGAAGACGAGAAAATTACTTCAGGACAAGCTTGTTAATCGTGGATCCACGGAGATGCATTGAACATATTTACTAAGCTTCCCTAAAAACCACTTCACGAACCCAAACACATACAAAACTGATGGTTATATCAGCAGAGACATCCTTATATTATGTGATGTCTGTTAAAAGTTATCTTGATACTCACGGATCGTCTGTATTAACATAACGCGCCCATTCTCTCTACCCCTCGCCTAAAGCACATTGACTCTGTTGCAAGTTATGTAACTGTACCCAAGGCCTATGAAAAGGGGTGCAAGGGGCACTCCGACTTCAGGAGGTCTAAAGTGGGCCTGGGGGCTTAAATATGAAGACTAATAGAGAAGGGACAGGCAACCCGAAAGAAACTTCGTATCTCCCGATGAAATTCCTCTTGAAGACCTGGTTTTACCTACGGCCCGACAATCTTTGAGTGAAACGATGGGTTTATAATCTGGTTGGTCAAATCGCATTGAAAATACTTTTCTCTTACGATCCCCGAGGTTAAGCGAGGCTAAGCCTGGTCATAATGTAGATGGGTGACCGTCTGGGAATACCAGGTGATGGAAGCAGCTACAAGATTGTTCTGCAGCAATCTCAGCTAATGCTGCACCGCCGAAAAACAAAACCTCTTGCCAAGCAGGCACCGGCCTGTGCACTCATCGCTTTCTAAGGAGGGCAGATAACAGTGTGTTCTCCTAAGAGCATCCATACTTGTCTCGGGTGACGGCGATGGTGATGATGATCTTATTGGTTAATTAGTTTTCTTATCGGATCGTGCAACGTTACCCCCTTAAGTGAAATAGACATTCAGGAAATCTCCCAAGAGATGGACAAACAGGCCGTCTCATTCAATTAGGATTACTTTTGTCTTGAAAATGCCGACTTGAGTTAAAAGGAACGACGTCAATTTGGATGCTGATTTATGCTGTTCGTCTGAGCACGACATTCAGTCTTCAGCACAGCTTTTGAAAGACACTTTCTACGGAAGGCGCAAAGTGATATGTTCAAACTAACTCTATATGAAATAAACGCAGTTTTCGTTTTCTTTTTTTTATTTTTCTGTTTTCTATCACTCAAACAGAAAAAGAGGAAGGGGTGCAGATTTTGAAAGACACTTTCGACGGAAGGTGCAAGATGACATATTCTTTATGAAATGAAAGCTGTTGTCATTTTCTTTTTTGTTTGTTTTTTTTTTCATTTTCTATCACGCAAAAGCAAACAGAAAAAGAAGAAGGATGTGCTGTGAGCACCAAATTGGCCTCTGCCAGTAATCAAAACTCCACTGTATGTGTGTGTTCAGTGCTACCACTGTTACCGCTGATAAATTTCGTTTTTTACCAATTATGTCGTAGTGTTGTTCTAAAATCATTTAAAAAATATGAAACACGAAGAGTTGTTGAAATTCAGCAGAATGATAAATTCGGTTCGAGGTATGTTTTTTGTTGTTGTTTGCAATAGATATATCTATGCTTATATATATATATTTATATAATCTATCCAATACGTAAATAACCTCGTAATTTTAGACCGGTCCAATGCTAGCTGGGAATATTGTACAGTCATTTTTCTTCGACCATAGATCTAAACTTAATTGCTGTAGAACTTAAGTTATACCAACAGACGATTACTGGAAATATACCTGCGTATACAGAAATTACAATGAAGATCCCATGTAAATGACCTATGCTAAATACATTAATTATATAACAATAATTATCAACAGCTATTTAAGGTTCACGACTAGACAAAGGCTTTTCCCAATCCCACCCATGACGATTGTATGCCCATGTTGGTTCTGAGTAGGTAGTGGCTAATTATGCTCACCCGTTGTCACTTTTTTCGGGTACCCTGCCTCCTTGCTGATGAAGTGAGTTCGATGTGTGCAGACTAAATTAGGCCTAGTAAATGCTTATTTATATTTATTAGTTGAGCTTACTACAGCGCAAGGACACAGATTTGGGGAACACAGTGAGAATTAAACTCACTGCAGTCGTAATTATCTACAAGGCTAGCTTGCTAACCATTCCTATGGAAAGTTATTTTCTAAGCTTATCTTGGTCGGGCATTAGGATACACAGAGTGAACCGAAGTCACTACATAGGCCAACGCGTCTGCAAAAAAGCCAATTAACTGCCAGAAGTGTACAAGATAGTCAAAGACTGGTATATATAGATATGAACACACACACACACACACACACACACACATATATATATATATATGAGATAGATAGATAGATCGATTGATAGATTGATAGATAGAGAGAGAGAGAGAGAGAGAGAGAGTATGAACAGATCGGTACAGATATGTCGATAGATAGGTATGAAGAGGCTGCGATAGATAGATTGAGAAAGGCTAAGATCAAAGCCAATTAACTGCCATAATTGTACAAGAAATGCATAATAAGCGCATTAACCTTTTGTCGTAGATATGTTTTCCCTTTTTTTCCCTCTTATCGATTTATGGTTTGACCCGAATTCCTCGGAAATCCCCTTTTTTTTCTTGACTAGTCACAATGATAGCTGGCTTGGTGGTCAATTCAATTTCTGTTCATACTAATTCCATTGTTCATATCTATCTATTCATGTCTGTTCATTATCAATCTATCTGTACATCTATCCATCTATGTCTGTTCATATCTATCTATCTATCTATCTATCTATCTATCTATCTATCTATCTATCTCATTCTGTTCATATCAATCTATATATGCTAGTTAATATCTATCCGTTCATCTATCTATCTATCTTTCTATCTATCTAGTTATGATGTGTATAGTCTAGAAAGCCTTACAACATTAGACACTAAATCTATGATGTCATTATATATGTCATTCCAGTCAATTATTTCACAATCTCTCTCTTAATCCCCCCTCTCTCTTATGTATAGATAGATAGATAGACAATTGAAGATCAATTAATATCTATAAAATCACTCTTCTATAAGTAGAATGATAGAGAAAAGAGAAAAAATTGAATATATTTACTAAGCTTACCTAAAAGCCACTTCATCAACTCAAACGTTTTACTCATCCTCTATGGTCTTTGTTACCTTGCGACACACGGATCGAGTAATCGTCCATGCTAACATAATGCGTTCGTTATTTCTACTTCCCACCTAAAGCACATGGAGTCTGTTGATGCGAGATACGTAACTATATCTACGACCTAATGGCCACCGTGTGGAACAATCGATGTATAATCTTATCAGAAACCGCCAAGCAAAACTTTCAGTATCAACATAGCTTTCTTCAGTTTCAAAGTGGGTCTGGTTGAATGGCTGTCTATGTATGTGTTAGGTGTACATGGTGCATCAATAGTGGTAGAGGGTTGACAATTCAAAAATATACTCCTAATCATGTGTATTAGAAATGTCTTTTTTGTAAATCCCTCAAAAAAGGGTTTATATTGAATAACTAATCTGATCTTTTCTCGCAGGAAGTGTAGCTGCCAAAAAGCGATTGGAAAAGCACCCCCGTGCGATGCTACAGAGGAAGAAAGAAAAGTCTTCATTACTTATAGTCACTACCATGGTAATATTTTCCCCCATCATTCTATTTGATTTTTGTTACATCTGCGGTTCTCCTCGTCGCCTCTATTATATCGTCGTAATTCTGGCTGGTTGATTGTTGTGTATATCTGTGACCTTTGTTGCACAAAACAACAAAGGACTTCTGGCTACTTGAATCGCAACCCTAATTCACTAATGTTTTCGCCCACGAATGATTTGCATCTGTATTGTCAATCTTGTTCACAATGCCTACCTCCTTTGTTTCCAGAGCGAGTCTCTCTCACAATGTAACTTAGTACAAAAGCGAGACTTAAGGCTCAAGGTGATACATGGCACTAAGGATGGGTAGAAGATGACGTAACAGTAATAGCGGGGGTACCCAACAATTTCATTTGTTTCGTTTACTTCAATTAGATATGCATTAAACTGTATCCTTGGAATCAAGCACTAACGGATAAGTATTACATAAGCCTGAAAATTCAAGGTGTTCAAAAATGAAGACAGGATGACAGTTTATGAAAATATAGGCATATATTTTTATTTGGTACAGTTCCAAGTGGCGTCTGGTGAACGGATTGAGAGAGTAGTTCTCAGAACGACGGATGGGCACACAGAAGCCGTCTTGGTGTCTTGTGGTCTGCGATCATCGGGAATCTAGTCTGCCCAAGACAGCAATTATCACCGTCTTATAGGGGATATACGCCCAGACGTTCGGTGGATCCACCCACGCTTTTTGGGTGTCTCTGCCTATCCAAGTGTGGCTTCTTCCGATAAAAACACCTCTTGTTTTCCGGCTTTTCATTCAGGAAAACAGAAATAGCACGTCCTTTTGTCAACACACTCGTCAGGATGTTTCTCGTCAACACCTCACATCCAAGTGTCCCAAAGAATACTTTTCTGCATTTGCACATCCTGTTTATCTTTATCAGTGGGCACCGGATATAAGATCAATCCCTTGACCTTTGCCTCCGCTATTCAACATAAGACCCAGTGATGTCACTAGAGGCCTGAAAAATTTGAAAATTTACTCTTTATCATGTATGAGGGGAGTTGTAGATCCGACAGAATATTATGGAAAAGAGAGAACATAAAAAGACCCCCCCCCCCAAAAAAAAAGCATTTGAGAAGTACCAAGTAGTCTCAAGTCTTTTTCTTTTTCCATATTGTCAACCTTTTCCCGGGTTTCATCAGAGCTTTAAAAGCGGAAGTTGGTTTCAAATCTCTGACGATGGGTGAAACGTACGTAAGCAATTACACTTTTTAATGAAAAAAGAATTGAGATGTACCAAGTAGTCTCAAGTCTTCTTATCATGTCTATAGGAAAACCTTTTTTAAAAAGTTCTTGTTGGGGGATTCAATTTACAGAAAGAGATTAATAATAACTACTACTTTCCTTCATCTCAATTTTTATCACTACTCAACTCATATTGTTGACCACAGGCAGTGAGTAAACAACATGGATCAGAAATAAAGAAGATCTCGGTGAGATTCAAACTTACGCCCTTTTTACCATTGAGAAGTCTGGTTAAACGCAGCAGTTGCCCTAACCATCTGAGCTATGAGAACTCAGTGTTTTGACAAAAGATCAAATCTAACCCTCAAACCTGTTCTCTATTCTGATTTTTCTGGTGCCATGTTTATTTCTCTTTTTCTACCATTAATAACAGTAAAGCAATTATCTTATTTTTCTTTCAATTGATCATAAATTAATTATAGCTAAAGAAAATATCCTCCTAAACAGGCACATAGATTGCTGTGAAGAAGAGTGTCCCCACCTCTTTACCATACGAAGTCTCCACTCCGATCAACAAACGTTCATTCTCCCTGTTACTCCCCACTTCTTCCTAATGTTTCCACTGTTTATCTTCCAACTTTTGTTTGGACAGTCGAATCTCTTCTTCCCATCTTAGATATTGTCAATACTGCAGCTTTCTTCTGATATAATATCTAATATCTGTAAGGAAAGGAAGATTCTTTTTACGGTCTCTTCCTCCGATAGTTGAAAGCAAAAATAAAAATAAATGGCATCAAATAGAAAATTTGAACGATAATAGCCACACAAGGAAAATAAGTCGTTCTATTTTAGCATCGTGTGCAGTTCAGTTTGTTCCATAATATTTCAAACATGGGAATGTTCCCAGTTTTTTTTTTGTTGTTACTTTGAATTTCCGGAAAAAGAGACCGAAAAAGGATATAACATACTAGCTGAGGTACCCGTCAAGAATTAAAAAAAAAAGAATTAAAGCTTTCAGACTGGCAAAAAGAATTTGACCCCTTAAAGGGAAAAATACACTTCTAGCCCCTTAGAGGTGAAAAGTTCCTCATATTTGACCGCTTAGGAGAGGGAAAAAACATCCTTTAATTTTTGATCCTCGAAAAGGGGGTTACCCTTCATTTTTGATTCCATAAAGAGGGGAGAAGTCTCCATTCACTTTTGACACCTTACAGGGAGAAAAAAAATTCCCTTGAACTTGAAAAATTGTCTTTAAAAACCTCGTCCTATATCCATTGAGTGTACGTACCAAATTTAGCCCGGCTGCGCCCATGTTTAGGTGGTTTCTATAGAGTGAAAGACTGACAGACACACGAACAGTATGGAACCTCTCACCTATGTATACAGATAACAAAAGAAGAAGAATGGGTCCGATGAAACGTTGCATTGACAACACCAAAAATGAGATTAGCTAAACGAAAGATGGAATATTAATGACTCTTCTCAAAGTTATAGAAAATGATATAAATCTTTTCTTTGCAGATGATGCCGGCTGCCATTCAGTCAATAATTTACCCATTGACCATCCAAAAAAGACTTCAAATCTGACATATCTTTCCGACTGTGCCTTTCACTGCCTTGGTTATGAATTCTTTGGTTATTCCATCAAGTGAGTAACCCGAGCAAATTCTTCTCAATTTTGACTACTATTTACATCATCTCAATTTTTAGTTGTTTTTTTTTCATAACTTCAACATGGCTCATCATTTCTACAGCATTGAGCTAACAGTTCAGATAAGAAATAAAGAGTAAGCTTTTGGTGAGGATCGAAATCGTGTCAATCATGCCAGAGAGAAGGAAATCAAAAATACGTCGAGATAATATTCGTGTTATTGAATAATTCATTTAGATGATATAAACCTGTTTGAAAACTAATCGTGATTGAAAACTTGAACTTCTTCAATGTTTACACTCGCAAACCGGTTAGTCGAATAGTATTTCAGACATTGATTTTTTTTCTCAATTCACTCTGTCGTAAACAAATTTATTTATTAATAGATGAAATATCATAAATCATTTTCAACATTTTTTTAAATTCTCTTGCTATTATTTACCTTCATCTTAATACTTTTGCTACTTTTTATCGCCAATTTCCTCAGACCTGATAAAATTTTAAAAAAGCAACAAAAATATCAAAGGAAAAAATGTTAATTATCCCTGCACTGAAGTTTCATGAAATTTATGGTTTTCGTTAATTGACTATACATTTTTGTATAATTATATATCTTCTTTGTAGTATAATTTTGGATATATCTGCAAGAACATAGCGTAGAGTTAGTCGTTAGAAAAATACTTTTGCGTACTCCAAGAGGATTTCTGAGAAGATTAAGACTATTTTTAGGTTTTCGACAAAAAGATAAATATCGATTCTGTCATGATTAACGAATCTGCCTCCAGAAAAAAAGTCAAGTTTTAAAATTCAATTTCCTACTGTATGCTTTACTGAATTCATTTATCTATTTTACGTCTACAATTTGGGAATGGTATAGTGTCTATTTACTGTTTATAGTTCAAGATTTTTTGGTTCTGGGGACTGAGAGGGGGAGATGAGCAAAAGTATTTGCAGATTTTCGTATTCGTGCAACTTCGTGCCCCCAAACCACTGCAAATAGCGAGGGATAACTGTACCCGTCTTCCAAATTGATGACGCGCCCATTCTCCTTCGATTCTGCTTGCTTTGTTGCGGGGTGGACATGATACGATGTATATTTTCAGATCTTAGACAGCAATATTCAGAAAAAAATAAAAAGAAAACTGCAAGGAAGGTAATTTCATAAGAGATGCCGGTGTCTCAAATGTCATTGAGATTAGGAGAATGCCATACAGTTCAGTAGGCTTTTTTTTCAGTGTGCTAATAGCGACCTCTGGTGTATTTGCAATCGAACGTTAGGAACGTTAAGCAAACGACGTCATAAAGTCTCTTTGCAATTTTTATTCTCTCAAGTCGGAAACATTCAGCAACTTCCTGCAATTCTTTATACAAAGGAATCAATGTTCCAGTTTTGTTAGACAGACAGAGACTGCCGGACTCTGTGTCCTTACCTACACATGAATGTGATTGGATTTCCTGGTTGCATCGACGAGTTCTCTGTACAAAAGACTTATAAATAAGTCAACACAAAATTTCCAACAAATTTAATGGAGTTTCGGGTAGCCCAACGATTAACGGCACAAAGAGTGGACTCGGCAAACCGAGTAATAATTACACTTCGCACAAATGCCCTAATCGGCTATTTATCAAGTTTGTGACACAATATTATATTGACACACATCCCTTAGATAAAATCTTATTTAGACAGATGCATTTGCATACAGGTGTACCTATGTATATTTGCACATGTTATGGTCTTGTATTTGGATGGATTTTCTTTCTTTTTAACAATTCGTCTCCTCCTTTCACCTTCTGAACTTTTTTTTCTCTGTCCACACTTACAAATCGATTCAATAATTTTAGCCGGATCCTTGTTTAATCTACTTTCTGTTCTGTCGACATTTCCCCACATCTTTCACCTAGCGCCACCTGCGGTTGTGAGAAGTACTACCTCAGCTCTTCCGACCGATTCGATGAATTGTGTGATGTCACATGTGACTGGACTCCAGTACACAGATGCGGAGGAAGCAATGTTGTAGCTGTCTACCACACAGGTATAATTTTCTAACTTACTTTCAATAACCTTTTCTGAAGTCAATTCCATACACCATACAAGGCGACCATAATGTAACGAATTCCCTTGAATTGAACTCAGACGGCATAGTGAGTCGGGGCTTAGTTATTCCCTGGTTTGCACAGAGCATTAAAATATATCCTGTTTGCTCTTACAGTCAATTTTTGACAAATTCATGAGTGCCTTCTTTCACCTTATGGAATCTTCAGCATTGTTCTGCGTCTATTATTCCGACGTAATTCCACAAAAAAACAGTGTGCTCATTTTTCCTTCCACACGTGCTCTTTTGAGTCTGATTCAGTTGTATCTTCGTGCAGTTCGTACTAATACACTTGTTATGAACTACTGTTAATAGGGATTACTTTTCGCTCTTCAAGGGTATTATTATTATTATTATTATTATTATTATTATTATTATTATTATTATTATTATTATTATTTGTTGTTGTTGTTGTTGTTGTTGTAGTATAAACATCGCATGTTATATACAGGGATAATAAAGATTTGCATCATAGTCAATTTGGAGAGTAGTGTTCTGTTGAAAAAATACTATTTTACTGCTCCAGTTGCGTCGCTTGGCGTGACAGAGAACAAACATACATTGCCAATTATTGTATGTGTGGATTATTATTATTGATTTTTCATTTTAGGTATCAAAAGTGCCAACAGTGAGTATGTTAGAATGTCCAAGTCCCCAGAGGGTGAGTCTAAATTTTATTGAACGCAATCAATTAAGACACAATATCGGTTTATGATCAGTTGTTCTCAGACGGTCCGTCTGAAATGTTCTCTCCACGTATAGATATGTTTTGTCGCAATGTTCGAACGTATCAACAAGGTTTTGCTTCAGGAGAGACATGAGCTCAAAAACCCTGGGTCATGATCAATCGCTCATCAACACTACGATGAAGCTCCTTCATGTTCCTTGCAATACATATTCTATACTAAAAGTAAAAATGCACGAATTAAAATTGCTTGTATGATGCTTTGCATAACCAAGGCAGCTGCCTAATTGGGACAAATTGCTCTTTCTGTGAATCTCAATTAACTAAAATATACTATATAGATTAGATGTGTGCAAGTTCCCAGCAAAAAAAACCTTAAGTATAAACTATATATGCACATATCATAAGTTGGTTTTCACGCAGTCCAAGATTAAAGCCGACACAACAGATTTAATGTTCACATGGGTAAACACTCAATAGAAGTGACACGAGAAACGAGTCACGCTTGTTGCTATATTTATTGATCCCTCGTCGCCAAATACATTTCTTAGAGTAACCAACGTAAGTGAGTCCTATGTTTCAAAAAATTAAATGATGAGTAGTATAAGATAACATCCATATACAATACATTATGATGATATCCTATATGAAATAACAAACTACAGGTATTATAACACAGCCCTAAAAATGATGAAATAAAGCTATATATTAAAATCATAGCTTAAGGGGAGGCGAGGTTTGTAAATCCCCGAAACGGTTTCACAGTAAACAACTGATGATCCCAACGAGAAAAATTCACACATAGTACCATGATATCTACTTCTGAGTAAAAAAAAACCCAATAAGAACCTATAAAAAAAATTGCATGAATCATATTCACAGATATAGGGAAATAAGTGATTGAAATGACATAATTATTTGGAAAAGGTTAAAAGTTAAAAAAATATAGTTAGTGTTTAAATCCGCAGTTTTCGATCAGTTTTATTAATATGCAGGAAAAGTGGTTAAAAACGGACAGTTGACAAAAAGGCTAAATTCAAATTTTAGGGGAAGTAACTGAATATTTTACTCCTTTACCTCTGTACATTTGAGGTTTTCCCTTGTTTTTAACATTCTATTTTCATTCAGCTTTGGTTTGTGTACAGCCTCTGTAGAAGTGTGCGCTTCCTGAGTGCTTCCTCGCTAAATAATATCGATTTGACGGCCTTCAATCAAGGTCGTAGCGAAGGAGACATGACAATCGATTTTCTTTATTGATTTTTCTTTTGATCTTTTTCTTCCTATCCCCAATTCTGGCTTGTGACTATACTACTACTGCTGCAGTTTCCCCATATTTCAATCGACCTTACCAAGTTTGGTCATTTTATTATCATTCAGCCTTCCATACGTAAAATATGACATCGTTTTCACTTTATTGTTGGTACTTTATGTCTTTTTAAAAATAAGATTTGGGCAAAGCGTTGAAAAAATCCGACCTCACTATTTTTCTGTAGTTCTGTGATGTAGTATATTCATCCTTCCGCATATTTTTTTGATTTTTGTCCTCATTTTTATTGTTTTTATCATAATGCTACAGCCGATGCATTCTTCGGTCTTCCCCCTTTGGTGCACGTTCTAGCTGGTCTTCAGGGGCTGATTAGTTCCCTTATTTTTCCTTCCTTACTTCCATCTATCTGGTCAAAGAACACACCAGTTTGACAGAAACACATAAATGAGTCAGTCATATGGTTTTATCAAAAAGGTATTTTCTTATCGAGGAGACGGAAAGGCCAAGGAAGAAAGAAAGAAGTACAAATCAAATTTTAAAGACAGAATACATCACGAGGAAAGCCAATGAATCTACCACCTGAAACGTAATGGCAAAAAAAGACCAAGTTGATGATAACTATTCGAAAAATATACGAATAACGAAAATACAAGTTTCTCTTGCTATCCAAAATCTATTGTAAGCAAATACTGCGTGAAGCGAAGAAGCAAATACAATTACTTTGCATTGGAGAACCATTTTAGCGTTCCCATGCCAGGAAAATGGTGATAATAAAGTGTCAGGCTTGGTCACCAGTGGTTTGAGTGGTGAGAGGTACAGGAGACTAGGGTATAGGAGAGATACAGATGGGGTGCATTCTGTCTCTGTAACAGTTCACTGCAAAATAAACGCTGAACGCTATAGAACGCCTTTTTCGATAAAAGCAAACTTTCGAAAAATCGGAGGATGTACTTCATCTCAAAACTTGATGAATATGACGAAGTTGTCTCTTTATTTATACGAAAGAAATAATCTCGTGAGATGTCCATTTGTGAATGTACTTACAGGTATTTATCATAATTGTTTTTATTTTGCAGGATTCTTTACAAAAACGTACGCGATCATCGGTCTGGCTATTGCTTTCTTTGGTTTTCTATCTGTTCTGCTTTGGACCAATCAGGTGAGAACATGTCAATTTTCAAAATCACTCTCTAAACCTCTACAACGGTGATGATAATTCTAATGACCGGCTTTCTGATAACCACATTGGCTCGATTCGTGACACTTAACTTTTATTATTATAATTCGATGCAAAACTTCTTAGCGTGATATTTTGTTGGGGAAATCTTAGAAATGTCTTTGGAGTTTATACAGCTCTTTATTGCTTGTTTGTGTTTACTTTTTCATAATTGCTTGTGATGATATTACTTTATTTGGGTTAGAATTGTGGCTGAATATAAAAAGCACAATTAGCACTTTTTTTAAGGTGAGAAAGTTTCAGCAGAAACTAGGCATTGGATCACTTGGGTCTATAATAATACTTATGCAGTTGGCACAAGTACATGTTGAAAGGGTTAGCAAAGTTTCAAAAAGGAGATTTTGAGCTCAAGGCCTGAGATAACTCTGGAAGACCTCAGGAGATGGAGACTGATGAATGGGATGAACCTTTGAAGGAAGGTTCAGCGCAAACAACGCGTAAACTTGCAAAAAAATTATAGATGAATCAGTCAACTGTAGATAATCGTTTATACACCTGAGAGAAAATTCTGGAGCAAGGAAAATAAGGTCCACATGAACTCACATAGAGGAACATCTGTCCATATTGAAGCACTTGCCTTTTTCTTCATTTTAGGACAAAATACTTACCAGCAATGGAAAATAGATTTATTATGCGATCTGAAAGTTTATTCTTCATCTCCAATCCATAGTATTTACTAAAGGTCGAAGAATGATGCCTGTTAAGGTAGTGTAATGGTTAGTACGGTACGTCTGCCTTACACGCAGAAATTCCCAGCTTCGATTTTCTGTGTGAGTGAATGAATGTGGGAGACTCTTCATTTGGACAAATTTCCTCATGAAGTCAGCAGCAAATCGAGTACACTCTATAGCTTTGTGATTAGGGTGGAGGTATCCCTTCGGTAGACTTGAATCGTGCCGGCAGAGTGGTCATAAAAACTTGTAGGTATAAAATTCCTTCTCGAACCGACTTGAGACTCGTAAGGTTCATTACCCGGACGCATGCAACAGAAACCGGGACTTCGTATTCGGCCATCACACTTAATTGTAGAAGTAACTCTTAAGAAAAAGTCGCTTTACGGTAGAATGATGGTCTGAGAGGTTACATTAAAAAATAACTGAAATGAAGATGAAAGATATACTAGTTGATAAATTAAGAATAATTAGCATTGTTCCTATTGATCAAATCAAAGCATTTTATATAAATTTTACTCTTCACTCGTTCTTGATCTGTTGAAATTGACTTAGTTTAAGAGCTCGTAATAAATGAAACTTACCTTACTCGACCAATTATTCAGGAAGACCTCACTTAGGCAGAGTTACAGTTTCGATGTCGACACAAATTTTCACGGATTCTTTAGACAAGGAGTAAAAGTCCTTTGTTATTAATAATAATGATGATTATTCTTGAGGAATAAATGTATGTTCGTTGTTCGCAACTTCGAAAAAAAACAAATTCGACGACTTCCCCCAAAACCTAATAAACCCATTAATTTCGAATGAAGGGCATATCAGTTACGGCTTTTATCTTGCAGTGGATAACATTCAATGGATATATATATATATATATATATATATATATATATATATATATATATATATATATATATATATATATATATTCTGCCTCGAAAATTTCCAACCGCTTGATATTAGTGACAAGAATAGCCTACCGAGGGTAATGATACCTTAGTTTCCTTCAAATAATTCTAATAGGACATCACACAATTACCCCAGGGCCGCTTCCACTATTCAAATCTGCAAAGTCCTCTTTTGAGATCAGCATCAGCTGCCTCGTTGCGTTCTCATTAATCTCATCCACAGCATTAAATCTCTTTTGGAAAAGCCAGAAATTACAAGAATACAATCATGGACTGTGAGGGAGGGAATTAACAGACTCAGGTGATGTGATGTTTTGCCAAAGTGAACAATGGATTGACTCGGTCATTGAGGATACTGCGATCACACAGTACAAAGCTCACTTAATGGCGTCACTCTACCTACTGCGTAACCTCATGAAAGATTGTCTATTCATGTATGCACAGTAAGGTCTCCTCTGATTGTCTGCCAAAACCACGTAACCGGCTCTCGAGATATCAAAAAGATTACGTATATGAGGTTGGATCACTAAGTCCGTAGTCTGACATAGTTTTTTAGCTTGATTTATATTTCAGAGATTTTTTACTGTATACTGTTCGATCTATTTGATAACTGGAGAAGCGTTGGAGTTCAGTACATTTACAAGGCTAGAAGTTTTTTTCATCATTAAGGCACGAACTTACTGATGTGTGCATTTATATAATCTTCTTTCAGAAAACAAAAATCAGAGAGGCTCACAAACTGGTAGTTCACAGAAAAATGAAAATGAGGAAGAGTATGAGATCTCAAAAATCTGCGTCCTGAAGAAAAGAAAAAAGAATTATAAAACTCTCCCGGTGTCACTGTCACTTGAATAAAAAAAAATAGTGAAAAAATTGTTATCATCAAGAAGTTGGTATTTTTCAAATTCTAGTTCTAATTCCAACTGAGGTAGTTCGGTTCTCAGAAATATCCTCTTGAAGAGCATGCATCTACTTAATCCTACACTTATCCCATATCCAAATGTACTGACAAAGTATCACGCCCCTGACATGACATAATGGTCGACAGAGAAAAGGGGCGATGTTTGACGAATCCCCATCTATGAATACCGTGTTTGATAGCTTATAAGAGTCACTCGCCCAAATCGGCTCAACAAATATCCCTCGGGTCTTATATGCAAAGTTAGGGTATCCAGTTGGCTGTTTTCTTTGAAAATTACGGCGAAAAATATTTTTTCTACTCTGATTGCATTCGTTTTGTTCTGATATACTGTAACTACATATATCAATAACATTAAATGGTTATTCGTGAATACACTAAAGTGATTTATTCCCAGCTGAAATGGAGAGGGTTCTTACATACCTGTCGATCTTATATGTCATCAAATACGGAACTTGACTTGCTCAGATAGTAACAGCAGAAATATGTTACTTCCATAGTTTAACTTGTCGAGGATCCATAAGATTATTTAAGTTTAGGTTAGTCCAGCAAAAAGTCAAATGGTGGGAAATTATCGTAGTGAGATTGTGTTGCACCAGTCTTCTAAGCAGAACACAGAAATATTCCCATTCTCTTTTTCAGCATCGAATATTTAAATATCAAATTTTTCCTCTATGAGCAGCTGAAAACATTTTTCTTTGAACAAGATGGTTGGTCTCCGTCGAAATGCATCGAAATATGCACACAGAATAATGATATAATTTATTATTCGTAAGAAAAATTGAGTTGTGAACACTTTAACTCTCGAGTCTTTCTCTTCACCTTCCAATTGTCATTTTCATTTAAATTCTGTTGAATAACTTCACAAACAAACATATATATATATATATATATATATATATATATATATATATATATATATATATATATATATATATATATGTATATATATATATATATATATATGATAGGGGTACTATGCTCATTAGTGCTGATAAATTACAAGTTTGGTGAGTATGGTGTAGGTATTTCTGTTTCAAGTATGAGGTTGATCTATCAGTACTCTGTGCCCTCTCTCAGAGTATATTATCCTCATTTGAATATCTTTCCTAATATTAGATTTCCCTCGAGAGTACCCATAAAGACATCAAAACTGCAGACGTCGTTTTTTTTCAGTCAATTGGTCTTGATAGTAGAATAGTACTATCCGTCTGAAGTTTTTGATTATTTCTATATCTGTTGTTAATATCAGTATAGGTTTTTGCAAATTCCATGGCTTTCTCAAGACAACGCGCAATGACCAACCACTAAACAAAAAAATATATATTTGCCCGAAGAAGCCCAAACAAGATAGAAATATAAACGTGTTTGTGTAGCAAATCCTTGCTCCATCATATTCTAAGCTCTACTTTAAATAAACTTAATGTTTAATGTTGAATGTATCGAGCACTTTATGAAATTAACCCATCATAAATCGGATATTGTATTATGTTATATATTATGCATTCCTAATTTGTATTGTGGAGTACATATGTGTATATATATGTACATTTATATATAAACACATATGTATACATATGTGTGTGTGAGTCTCTCCCTCTCTCTCTCTCTCTCTCTCTCTCTCTCTCTATATATATATATATATATATATATATATATATATATATATATATATATATATATATATAATGTGTGTGTGTACAAATGATGATGAAAATAATCTAAATAGAAATTGAAGGAATTCAAGCGCTTTGGAAAAGGAGAAAAATCCAGAAATCCTTGGCTCAAAGTTTAGTCCTTTATTCAAACTCCAAATTGTCCTCGAGTATCCCAAACTCTTGATCGTTTCAAATCCGAAGAGGCACCCAATCAAATGCAGAGAGTTCCATAGGCAAGACAGGCAATTATTATTTCGACGTTGTCTCTCGTGCTTGGCGGATCTGGACTGTCACGTGGTCGTAGTATTAAGACAGTTTCCTAGACATCTGGAAAACAACAACAAAAAAGATCGCCATTAAGATGGTTGTTACAAAATAGTGGAACAACCCGTTCAATATTTTCAGACTCAGACTCATAAACAAATGATAAACAAAGTTTATAAACAGAGATTACCGGATGAGGAATCATGAGATAAGTATTATGTATATTCGATATATTATCAGTAAACAAAAATGACAAAAGAAAGGCTGGACAAAAACCAGCAGTTTCCATTAGTAAGTCTCTTGACAATAATGTGTTTAGCTGTTGGTCAACTGGGACTTGGATGATAAATAGATAAGCAACGGTCTGACGAAATAGCGATAAAATAACATAATACTCATTGTAATAAATTTCAATTATATATACATATAATTGAAGTTAATGACGAAGAAAGTTCAAAATAAAATATTGTAATATATTCAGTAATGTTGTTTGACTACAGAAAGTCATAGCTGTGTGTTCAAGAGGACACAACAGTGTTAAAGGCGGTCGAATCAAGGTTAAAATTGCGTGGTTCTCCCCAGAGATCACATATGAAACCGAGGCCGACAGAACACAAGATGGAGAGATGAACTTGACAGATTCAGGAAATACTGGCTCCGCGATGCCCATGATGGGGAATTGTGGCGAATCCTGGGGAAAGTCTATGTCCAACTACGGACGTTAAAAGACTGATGATGATGATGATGAAAGCGACCAGCTAGCCTACACAGCGAGTCAGAGAGAAGGGACATTAAAAGATTCCCAAATATCCGTTCGGACGGATGTGGTAGGGCAACATAGATTCCCTGATCGACTAAAGAAGAAACCTTATCCCTCGTTTATCCTCTCATTCTCTCTGCGACCAACATTTTAGATAATGCGAGAATTCTCAACCATAACAGAAAAAAAGAACTTTTCACCGGCCTTGCAAAATCTCATAATATTACGTTGGTGCTATATAAAACCTGAGATATTACAAGTGGCATTGTGAATGACCGTTCATCAAACTCAAATACAGGAACACAATGTATTACCCTAAACTCTCAGGGCCAGACACTTTTCAGAATTTAGAACATTTTCAGATTCTGAGCTGTTAGAACAATACCATATCGATATTACAGATGCTCCCTTTTCTGCTTCTTGTTTTACCTATAGGGGAATTTTCAGGTTTTAAAAATCATTTTCATAGTCTTCAAAGTCTAAAAAATCACCAAATATTAGTGAGCTGCTGGGGCACATCTGACTAGTAGGAGCACTGAAACACAACTGCTTGGCATGAGCAGAGCCAAGGCTTTCTCAGAAGGATAACAACTATTATGGTCCACAAGGCCTGGTAGGGCGCTCGAAGCGTTAACGAGACGACATTGGCTGTTCGGAACTAAACACAAGCTTTGGCGAGTAGACAACAACCATGGAAAAAAGTTCGGTTTTTCGAGCTTTTCGGTTTTCAGAATTTCGGATTGGAGATCGTGCATCTGTATTTATCTCTTCTAACTTCTCAAGGGGAAGTAAGTTGTTATTTGGAGAAAAAATCCTTTGTTCTTAAGTAATCCATTATTGGGGTCATTTCCTGGATAGAAAATCACAGGCTAATGAATGCACGCTTACCTGCATTCCATGTGGCTAACCGAGTAAAGGCGTAGAATATATTCTCTCGATTTGCCAGGCATCTGTGTTGATGGCACAAGAAGGTAGTGACCCGGATCTAGGAAGAATCGTCCGGACGTCTCACGATATTCTGCGTATGTTTCTTCGTTCTCTGGCATTAAAGGATCGGTCGTGTCAAAAAACAGTTTCCCAGCCAAGGTTTCCAGAGGCTCCGATAGCTTGAGAAAAGAAAAATATAAAAGATAATTGAATTATATCCTTTTAAATAAAAGGTGTTTTCTTAACAAAAAAATAACCAGAGATTAATCGCCAATTGGTACTGTATTTCTCTCTAAACTTGGTAAGCAACCAGTCTAGGAGAAAGACGATTCTGAATTCAAAACAAGTAGTGGGATCCTACCCACTCTCTAACGATGATCGGTGCACGAGCTGAAGGACCGATCGGATCCAGGATTCAGAAAATTCCATGTATTTTGAGATGATGTAGAAACATTACGCACAACGTGAATATGTGTATTATAGCATGCCTTGCTTAACTTAGTATTTGTTGAGTAAATCCCCTCTCCCTGGATTTTTCAAATAGGTTTTTCCACAACTCTGGCCTTGTGGAAAAATTGGGATCGTCCAACAAATGTCAAATCTCCCAAGTTATTTGCTTGTGAGTTCGGTCTTTTGAAGGTATTTCATACAAATTGCTCCGTGCAAAAGTTTGCTTTGTCCAACAACGGTACAAGACCACTATTATTAGATCCCCAATGTGAACTTGACCCACTATAATAGCAATGGTCTAATGAGACTAGCTTCTTAGCCCTTACTCTATCTACGACGATGTGTTTAGATAGTCAAGAAAATATCTATTGGTTAATTGAAGAAAACAGTTCAATATCAACATATATAAGGCCGTCTCAGACTCGTTCAAACGCTTGAAGTCTTTTGCACGTCATTATTATTGCATTAACATAGTACCCGTAAAAAATAACATGATTAATTACATATACACTTCTGCCAAGGATCACATTACCTGTGCACTCTGCTTAGAATAAAAGTGTCACTCCTCGACATGGATGTCTAGGATCAGATTGTAGTATATGTGTACTCATTGGAAAGTTTTACGAAAAAAACCCAACATATACATCGTATTTGCCAGCATGTAAAATGCACATCTAAATTTTAAAAAAGTCTATGCCAATATCACACAGCATCCAATGCGCTAGTATTTTGTATAGATAACCGTTTACCAAAGCTGGAAATGGACTGCTACGAGGCTTGGATAAATTGCAGAGAGCGGTAGTCCCCCAAATACCCCACCCCTCAGCACACACATAGAGATAAAGGCATATATATGTGTATGGACGGACGTTGTGTTTTATCTACGTGCATTACCTGGAATATTTCAAAACCGATGGCATAGAGTTCTTCTCCTTCCAACTTTTGGTATCGACGGTAGATTTGCATCAAAGACACAATCAAAGGAAGACGACCATTGTAACGGCGTTGGACACTGGCTGGCCTCACAGGGAAAGAAAAAAAAGAACAGAATGTTATATAAAAGCCAATGTCACTTTTTATTTGTTCGTTGGTGTCTGCCACGCTAAAGCAAACAGAAAGAGAAAAAGGGGCAAAGCGAAGCTTGTATCTGTGTGTCTGCATCTACATCACTACAACTACTGATGCTATAAGGATAGCGAACAAATATAGGTATTTCTGATTTTTCTTGAATAAAACTGATGTTTTCCTCGTGCCAAAAGAAAAATTCGTTCATTTACAAATTTAAGTTGCTTTATTGTTTTGAAAATATTAAAAAATAGAAAATAGGGAAGACTGTTGAAAATAGACATTTGAATACATTTCGTTCGAGGAATATGTTTGTTGTCTGTAATAAATATATTTATACTAAAATACATATAATTGTATAATTTATCCATACGAAAATTATCCGGTCATTTTTTAACCACACCATGCTAGTGTTCAAATAAGTCTTCTTACAAAGTATGGAACTGATCACCGTGGCACAGTGGTAGAGCTCTTGTCACCAATTCCATAAGCTATGATTCAATCCACCGCCGAATCATTCCGCGTTGGATACACCAGTTCTTATAAGATCATCAAAATTGAGCAATGTCAAGTCTGGTCAATACCTAGATGGGTAACCATTGGGGATTACCAAGTAGGCCTGACAAGCTGGAAGTGTGTCATACTAACAATTTCCCGAGTGGATCTAACCCTGCGACACCCTCAAAAATGGTTTAAGCGGGAAACAATGATACATATAAGTATGAAGTGGTACACATGTGTTAGTGTACGCACATATCCTTCTTCTGGAGCTTGACTCGTGACTGAAACCATTATGCACTTTTCACCGGTGCCATAGTTTGGTGTGCAAGCCCAGGTAAACGTTCTAGGGCTTTCTCATCCCCCCATCGCCGGCCCAAAGCTAAAGATCGGAAGCCGAAAAAAAAAAGATGATATTACATAACGTGGCGCAGGGGCTAAATTGTCTAGTTCCCTTGGTCTTGCCTTTTGGCACACCTCTAGCGTCTGGAAATAACTCTCTAAGTGAAATGTGCTGCCTGGGGGAACAGACCCGCTGGAACTAGACGATGAAGTGTAGAACCTTGGTCTAGAATGACCGAGGTTCGAGATACTTACCGTCAGTGTGGAGTGAAATCAAATATTGCGGATTCTTATAGAAACTATCACATTCCAGCCAACCCCCGGCGTTGAAGTCGTGTTGCCATTCGCTTCGAGTCATTATTTGGCATTCTGAAACACATTTTAATAAACAATGCAAATGGAATTAAAAATTACAGCATACAAAAACAATATCATTATGTGTAGATATTTACTAAACATAGCTTAGTCTGGCACAGAACTATAGTAGCGAGTGAGGCATCTAGTAAAGATCTTGCTTGTGACCGAAATATCTTTTGTTGAGTCATTTGTAGATGCCCACAATCTTGTGAAGAGTACTTCCTCAAGTCGGAGGAGATAAATCATCGTGTTATCTAGATGAGGACGATTAGGAACCTGTAGTAGCACAGCTAATGAGCAGACTTCAGAGGAAATGGCAGCGATAGCAGCTGTAGGGGGAGGGTCAAAGCTTTGGTATATATGTCTCAGTGGCCAAGTCTGAAGGATGTGGGATTGAATAGGTTCAGCTATACTAGATTTAAACAAGCCATATGGCGTGGAGAAAGATCAGACGAGAAAGGAGCTATATGAATAGATTTGAAATTCTTATTTCAGGTTTCCCCCCGCTATCCGAAAGTAGAGAGTTCCCCTAAAAACTTTTCAAGATGGCGAAAAGCGAATATACTAACATTAATTAATATGAGGAAGCCTTTTGAGCGTTCCCGGACCCTGAAATTGGAGATTATTGAATGTTAGGATGGGTCAGCGGAGTTTTGGTTGGTAGGAGGCACATGAGACCAGGATGTAGGAAAGAGAAGATGAAGAGGAGGATACACGCTATTTTTATACTTAACAGTTTTGAAAAGCTGAATCATAAATGAGGTGTAAAAGTCAATTTCGAGTAGCGTCCTTAAATTAAGTAACAATTATGTTAATGGCTGGACATAATTTGTATTGAAAGATATATGATTAAATTTAAATTATCCCCGTCAAAATATTCAACATTTAAAAGAGCATGAAATGCCCTCTAATTTCACATACAATATTGTAAAAATTGCATAAAATAAAATAATTATCATTTTAAAGTTAGTATATTCATGTCTTTATATTTAGTGACTCCGCTGTACGTGAAGTAGATTCCCGTTACTGCATTTAAGAGTATTATTAATGAGAAAACAAAATGTACAGACAAAAATAACTTTTTATCACACCTTCACAGTCTGATACCCCATGTTACTTTAGTTCATAACGATTTTGTTCCATGGAAAATACTATATGCTTCTTACGTATTTATGCACTTCGAATCCAAATATGTCTTCGAAATTTCTCTATCATCTATTTCTCCTCTTAAAACTACAAATTGCTAGCTTCTAAAATAAGTTCACGCAAAGAAAAAAGGAGTTTAAAAAAGAAACGCTCTTTTGTAGGCCAGCTGGATATTTTGGGGCGGGACCCGTTGGAACCGGAAGTGTTCAGGGTATATAGAAGAAAAGATAACGAAAGTTAGTGGCAGTCGACCATAAACGACGCCACGCTGAAAGTCTGCTCCACTACCCTCAACCGGCACCGACTATCACCCACCAAATTGCCTACTCATGACCGATCCCTTCAACTGCCCATAATTTTTCTTCGCCACATACTTCTATTTTCAGTACTGAGAACCATGCAACGTGAGAGATTCATGTTCAACATCATCTGGAGAGATCTCAAGATAGCACAGTATCTCGGAGAAAAAAAAAACAAATATCAAAGTCAGACACATCAAAGGAAACTGTTAGAAAGCTCAAAATGGCAATTGGCTGATCATGTTGCGAGAATGGCAGACAACTGCTGGATATCATGACTAACAATGTTGATCCCCAGAGATCATATGAAAAACTGTGGCCGGCAGAAAATAAGATAGTACAACGAACCAAACCAGTTCAGAAAGTAGTGGCTCCACGGCGCCCATGATAGAGAGGTCTGTCGAGTTCTGGCGAAGGTCTATGTCCAACGACGGACGCTAAAAGGATGATAATATTGATGATGATGATGATCCCATCTACCATGATAATGCTGATGAATTCTGATATTGACATTTAAATCGCAAAAATGTTATATCACGCCCCTCATCAAGAATGGTATGAGCCTCATAATCAGGAATAAACAGCACAAAAGCCCCCAAGAGACATGATACCCGGCAATAGATCGTATAACGTCAAAATCCAAGCACAATGTTAAGTATCATATTTTACTGTCTGCTGTGAGGCCAGTACACCATAATGAAGAATTACCCATGAAAGAGCCTTCAAGAGATAATGAAACTTAGTGACAATGAGTCTGGTGATGAAATAGTAGACCAAGTTGAAGACAAAATGGATCCAAAATGTTATACCACATCCCTCATCAAAAATGGTATGAGCCTTACTTTAGGTTTAAAGTGGGTGACCAGGATAAAAGTTGACCCCCAAACCATATTTGTTGTGTCACATGTGACTCATTTCTCACTGATCACACTTTGGATTTTTACTTCTTTCAGACAAAAATAAATGGTATAACAACAAAATCCAAGCATAATGTTGAATATCCTATTTTACCATCTGCTGTGAGGCCATTGCCTCATAGTCAGGAAATATCTGCGCAAGACACTCAGTGCCAATGAACCTGATGATGAAATTGTAGACTAAGAAGAAGACAATATGGATCCAACATTCGAGGCAAGCTGTTATTCGAGTAAACCACATTTGGTGAGTCAAAGAGTTCTCAATAATATCGTCTGCAATTTAAACTTGTTTATGAAGCAAACCGAAATTTTGGGTACCAGATTAAAGGGATGGAATCTTCTCGAGGAAAGAGACTCGATGGTTTCCTTCAAAATATGGTCTGGTGTTTTGAAATGATGTTCGTTCTGTTATGGAGGCACTTATCCACGAATATAACATAGATGAATGGTGTTTGTTGCAAGTTCAGAAAGTGCTGGCTCATCAAAAGTAATCTTGGAAGCGGTTCTACTCTACAAGGGAAATAAGTTCTCCTCAGTTCCCCTGGCTTACACAGTTAACACGAAAGGATTAATAACATGAAACTTATCTTTTGAAAAAAAATTAGTTATGGGACTTCAAGTGTAATATATGTGCTGACCCAAAGGTTATGGCACTTTTACACGAAATACTGTTCGGTTGCACAAGCTCCTGTTGCTTCCTTTATGAGTGGGACAACTAGGACAAGAAAAATCATTATGTAAAGAAAGTGTGGCCAAAACGAACATCATTTGACCTGTGGAAGCTTGATTGTCTCACCTGCCTTATCGCTGATACCGTCGTGATCAAAATCTGGCGCCAAATTACAGATAATCATATTACAGTATTGGTTTCGGAAATCATCGAAGGACATCCAAAATTCTCCGTCGTCTTTGGAGGTCAGCTCCAACTCTACTTTGATGACGTCGGGAACATAATTCCATTCTTCACTCCTAAAACAACACACAATCGCAAATCATGTATAAATATGTATAACACTAGCAATAATACCCGGCATTGCCTGGGTGGTGGATATCTTGCAACATAACAGACTGTTTTATCTTGATTTAGACCCCCAAAGAGAAAATAAATGGAACGAAAGGTTCCCTCTCACTTTTGACGAGGGAAAAAGTTCCCTACGACTTTGACCACTAAAAGAGAAAAAGTTCCCCACACCGATTTTGACCCCAAAAATACCCCTTTATTTTGACCCCTAAAAGTGAAAAGAGAATTCCCTTCGATTTTTAACTGCAAAAGAGAAAAACGTTCCCCTTAAATTTTGACCCCCCAAAGTGAAAAAAGCACCCCTTAAAATGAAAATAAAACTTCCCTCTTGGTTTTGATGCCTAAAAATGAATAATACAAAATCCCTTCATATAATCAACATAATTCCCTATCCCCAATTTTCCTGTTTTTTTTAAAATTAATTATTAATTAAGTAAAGGATTTAGCGATGCACGAAGGGTGCTGCTGGCCCCACTTGAGGATAGAAGGCCGAACTACGTATGGTTTGTTCCCGCTGAACTTTTGGGTAGCACCTTATATATATATATATATATATATATATATATATATATATATATATATATATATATATATATATATATATAAGTGTCGTGGTTGTCATGGTTGTAGTTTCAAAAGCAGTCGATAATTCTCTTATTTCTTACCCTCTTATCAAACCACCTAACTTTCCTCCTTCCTCTCCCTCGTACCCTCTTATTTAATCACCTAACTTCTTTTTCTTCCTTCCCCTTTCTTACCTTCAAAATACCAAACTTTTTTCTCTCTTTTTAAACTAACTTTCTTTCCTCACTCATCTCACCTTCTTCTTTTCTCCCTTTTGCCCCCAATCTTTAAATCAGATTTTTAGTGTCAGTGGCAGCCATCAGTCAAGCCTGTTGCTGTACACTTATGATAACCCTCAGTGAAGCGACGGACTACTTAAATCTTCGAAAAAAAAAAAAGACCCATTATTTCCAATCTTTCTTTCTTAACATTGGGTTCATATTTATTACTAAATAATATGGATTAACTACTCCGTTATACCCATTTCTGGCTTCGAAAGTGAGAACTTCTATTATATATTTACTTACCAAGTACGACACAAGGCCAAATGGGGAAAATAGAGTAGGAAAGTCATATTGCACTAACCAGCCTTGTGAGAAGAACCAACCGGCCTCGAAAACCAGTACTCAAATTACTGGCCTTTATCTAGACACGAACACCGACCACTGGCTTCCGTGTGAAATACATGACGATCTAGTGCAGGGGTTGGCAATCTAAGGATGGCGGGCCCAATCTCATTTCATCTGGCCCACCCGATTTTATTGAATATTTGATACAACAATTCTTTTGTTTTTATGTATCTATCTCACGTAAAAGTCTTATTTTTACAGTGGCATCAATGAATCAATGTTTTATAACTAAAAATATGAACACTAGACAAGCTGTTTCCATGGACTTACGTGATCGTTGTTTCATGTTTTTCGCTCTGGTCTGCAAAACACAAAAACAGGTCTAATACAGCCTACCACCAAAAAGTGTTGCCAACCCCTGCTATCTCATTATCCTATCTAGCCTATTATTGACATGTAAGTTTTGCTTCGCATGACAAAGCAAAAATGTGGATAGGGTAACAGAGAATATGAAAATCATATCACACTAATCATTTAAGTGAAAAAAGTCTGCCTGTCTTGAAAATCAGTATCTGTAATCCTTTGGGTTCGGGGGAAATATGCAACTATTTTGGCTTAACCTAGCTCTAGCTCAACGTCACAAATGTGAGGCCTTCATTGGAGATCGAATTCACTACACTGTAATAACAGTCTGCTAGACTAGCTCTCTAAACATTACCCTATAGTACAGTGTTCATTTTTACTAATCCAAACTATCAACATATGTCTAGAATATTAGAAGTACTCTATCTCAGGATTTCGGGCAACTTTAAGTACTAATCTGATCTTTGGAACTAAGGTTGAAATAGTCATCTAAATTTCACAGAGGAAGAAATGTCACTATTAATTGTCAATCTCCAGTCCTCTATAACAAAAACAGTCCTCATCGAATTTAAAGGAGTAAACCCTTCACTGTTTGTCACGTTAAACCAAACTCATATACAAAATTAACATTTCCCTACCATGATTCGAAATCACGACCCAGTGATTCCAACGTTCCCATACCAACTAAGCCAAACTGACAAGACTTTTTAATTATTTGTTATGAGCAATACCGAGCCTGGCTTATTTTTTTTCTAACTAGATTTCTTTCATCTTATTTTGTTGATTTTTCAAAGCAACTATGCCTGCCACGTAAGAAGCATAGATCGGTAAAATAGTGAATGAACTTGCGACGAGATTTTAACTGGCATTTCGTATCATTGAGAGCTGCCTGGCATGGACTGCGTCTTACTGATCAGGCAATGGATGCCAACCAAACACAGTTTAATAGCTTCATTCTTGTTCATCTGGTTTTCTCCACACCATATTGTCTGCTTGCATCTTGTAGTAGTAGACATAATAGTCTTGAGTTGTCGGAATTTCTTTGTCGTTATTATTATTATTTGTCTAATTCACCTTCTATTTCACCTTGAATAGTGTGGTTAATTCGTCTATGTAGTAGTCGTAGCAAACTTGATAGTCGTAAGTTGTCTGAATCAGTTAGATGAAGCATAGCCATTATCATTAATTTTTTATTAGTTTTTCTTTCATCTTAATTATGTTGTTCGAGTAGTAGTCATAATAATAATATTAGTATTAGTATTAGTAGTTGTAGTAGTAGTAGACTTAAGAGACTTATATGTCCAAATTTCTTGGAGAAGCGTTGCCATTATAATAATTTTTACTGGTTTTTCTTTCATTTTATTTTCGTTGTTTTTTATCGCAACATCCGGGCCATTTTTACATTCTACAACTGTTCAGTCAGCGGCATGGATCGAAATTAAACTCGGGTGGGATAAAAAGCGATAAAAATTAGATATAAGAAAAAATAGTCATAAATCAATAATGACGTTCGAAGTAGTTCAAAGCAATAATGACTCACCCATCGCTCCAGGAGCCCTGCCATTCAGTGTCTCCCCAAGGGTTCCTGACCCTCACCAATCTGGCTGACGAATGTCGGTAGGGAACCTCCTCTACCCCTGTGATCACATACGAATGGTTCGGTACCATTCCTTTCTTGTCTTTCTCACGCCGTCCATGCCTGTCCTATAAGATAATTACAGTACTGAATAAAACAAAAAAGTCGGCTTACACATGAACTTCAGTAAAACGAAAATCATGTGCAATAATCATGTTGAGAATAAGAACATAACTGTCAAGATAGAAAATGCAAAACTCGGCAAGGTAGACCTCTACATCTGCCAAGGACAACAAATCCCCATGAGACCCTCGAAAGAGGAGGAAATCAAGCGAAGAATCACTTTTGGATGGCAAGCCTTCGGCAGAGCTAGCTCAACTTAAAAAAAAAAACAGATGATCCCAATGATTCTAAAAAGAAAAGAGTATACAACCAATGCATTCTCCCGATAGTCACTTATGGAGCTGAAACATGGAACCTAACCAAGAGACAGACCTGCTAACTAAGAAGTATGCAACGTGCACATGAGGGAATCATGCTCAACCTTACATGGAGAGATCACAAGACAGCACAGTATATCAAGGAGAAAACTGGAGTCAGAAATATCGTAGAATCTATTGAAAAACTTGAATGGCAATGGGCAGGCCATGTTGCAAGAATGGCAGACAACTAATGGACATCACGACTCACAACATGGATCCTCAGAGATAACATGCGAAACCGAGGCCGACAGAATACAAGATAGAGAAATGTACTAGACAAATTCAGAAAATACTGGCTCTGCGGCGTCCATGATAGAGAAATTTGACGAATCCTGGAGAAGGTCTATGTCCAACGACGGATGATAAAAGACTGATGATAATTATAGGAATTAAATTGATTTTATGATTGTACGTCACTTGCTGTATTTGTTACTCTATGGAAGCAAGCATTTATCATGACTTTTATTTTTACCTAATAGCCTTATTTTCACTTCCATTTGACTTGCTAATACCCCTTGGGGTGGTATTCCTCACTTCTGGTTTAGAACCACCGGTTCAGATGAAGCATTTCACAGGTATCATCTACTACAGGTATACACAGCTTTTCGAAATCTCGCTTGATGCCACTCTTCCACTTTTACGAAAAAAGGTGAAAAGCGAAATGGCTTTCAATGTTTGTTTTGCAGCGTGTCGTTATAGAGGCTGTACAAACCTTCTTCCTCTTTTTCCCTAAACCCTGTCTTCTGTACCTGCCTCCAGCCAAAGATTCGATGATTCAGCCTATCATACCATCATTTTTGGGGTCTGGGTGCGCACAAACTTTTTAAATACATATAAATTAATGATAATTGCTACATTTCAATTTACGATGATTTTTTTTTCATCGGAACGCTCTACTTTCAGATGGGTGAGAACTTGTGCTAGCTTTGCACCATCTTATTTTTTCAGATCATTGTAAGTTTTACACTTTTCATCTGTTTAGGCTTATAGCGCGAAATAAAGAAGGAACTTGCGACAAGACTTGAACTCACATCTCCGCACTTGGGGGCCTCGTCATTCATGGATGTTGCCTTAACCACTGCAGTCGATGGTTGAACGAAGTACAAATCTGTATTCATTCAGCCACACATGAATCGGCACTTCTGCCAAGAATCAAAGAATCTGTGATTTACTTAAGATCAAAGAGGCGCTCCCCGGCCTCTGCCTAGGATCAGAGAGTAATATCTGTGCACTCTGCCAAGGTTCAAATCGTCACTTCCCAGCATATTCTATCTCGGATCAGAGTGTAGAATCTGCTTGCAATACATTCTTTGGTAGTTTTGCACCGGTGTAATACTGTGGCAGATGATGGGCTACTGAGGCTCTATAATGCTAAGTACAAGAGGCCTAGGATTCGTCCTGTTACCTCAAAGAATAACCCTGCCCAGTCTCGGGAATCGGTGAGTCCCGAGGCAGCACCTTCCCATTGCACTGAAAGGCAAGGGGCAGGCTTGTATCGACACCTTCGTATCACCAGTTGTAGAAGCTGGAGCAATTTTTTGAGCTTTCTGTACAGAACCCAACATTAAACCGATATTTTGTCACATCTTGCTCTTGTGGGGAAGCGAGTAAGTACGGATCAGAGTGTAGTATCTGCGTGCTCATTAAAAGTGTTACACACAAAAATATACGTTTATATGGATACACAATGCGCTTTATACACTCACAGGCCTAAAGAAATGAGCCAAGCCCTTTCCATAACATAAATTTTAACATCATAGAAAATATATGGGTGGATATTAAGGCAAAACTGGTTTTGAGAGAATCTGGGAACACTGACCAGAGATAAATGGAAGAACATTGTTTTTTAGCACGCTGTAAACAACTATCGGACAGCTCGAATAAATGGTTTAGTTTTCAGGAGAAGAACAAAAAAGCTATCCCATACCAAAACGTGCACAAACATTGCATGCACTGTTGTATAACATTTCAGCTATAATTTTCACTACGAAAGATTAATTGCAAAAAAACAGATAAACAAAACTGGCTCATTTTCTTCTGCTTTCTTTTCTTTGATATCAATATCTTTGCACTATCGTATTATTGTTTCATTTTATCATATTCTGAGACGATATACTCTTCGACCGTTTGAACCATGGACACTAAATCGGAAATGAAGAATATTATTACCAGATAGTAAAACAAGAACCAGAAAAGACGAAGTAGTGGAATGACTATAGATTTATGCCCCCCTTAATTATCAAGATTCCGTGACTGAAGTGGTTAAGGCAACGTTCATGAGATACGATTTCTCAAGAAGTGTTCGCATGAGTTCACCATGTGTGAATGGGTACACGCAAACTTCCAAAAGGCAAGAAACGAGAGTCTAGTAATATCTAGATAATTAACCGATACCTAAGTTGATTTCCAAGTACTGCGCATGCGTATATTTAAACTGGTTTGCAGAGGGAAAATCGTGGAAAGAGACTTACCATACTGAGACAACCTATAATGGCCCCATTTTGAAACGCTGCTCGTATCAAATAAAAATCTTTATCTTGGAGATCAGCAGGATTGTACCATTCAGCCAAACCTCCCGTTAGATCCGTGAAGGCATCCGCTTCAAAACCAAACTCAAGAGCCTCATATGACTTGTTTAATCTTAAAATAAAAAGAAAAGCAACAATTCTTTGTCTCTCTCTCGGTGTGAATTTCTGAATAGCCAAACTGTTAAAAAATTATTCAGATGAAATTTTGTTCGATTTATCAATGAATAAGGTAAATTAGAGATCCGGCATTGTAACGGGTAATTGTCACTACAATACATTGATTCTTTCAGACCAGTTACTTTGTTTTTGTAGTGTTTATCACTACCTTCCAGGCAGCATCTGTACATCCCAGTCTTTGTTTTTGAGACCAGATCTCGCTACTCTTATACATTGATTCATTTAGGTAACTTTTCTCGTCTTTGTTGTCTTTATCACAACATTTCCGCCGCTGTACAAACCAGCCTTCATTTGTGAGATGGGTTACGGTGATTATTGATCGTAGGGTGCTATCTTTTTTTATCCTTTTAAATGTGCGTGTGTTCATGTATTTGTTTATGCATTTGTGTGTTAGTATGTCCCAGCACTCCTGTCCATACTGTCTTGTCTACAGACTTGAAAAATGTATAAATATTTCCACTAGATCCTTTCTAAAATATTTTTTATTTTTCATTAAAAAAAAAAAAGAAACTTTTTTTTGACCCTGTGGGGCCTTTATTCTGACGGATTTATTTATAACATCCAGGCTCTCCAGAATGTTTATGTTATTAGATGTTTGTTTTACTTTATTTTAGATGTTTTACGGTGGAAAACACCAGTGAAAATTCATTCTGACCATATTTATTCTTTGATAGGATTTTATTTTTGCTCAACTTGAAAATTTTGACGCCATGGTTTTTTATCGTCTGTGATGTCGAGGCATTACCATTATCATTAATTTTTGATTAGTTTTTCTTCCACCTTAATTTTTTTTGTTAGATTATTGTTATTATTATTTGCAATTTCACACCAGTTGCCTGGTGGTTACCGCTCGCCTATCATACCAGTGCTGTGGTTCACGCCTCAGCTACTATTCAGGTATTTTGTTTTTATTATTGTTATTATTATTATCATTATTATTATTATTATTATTGATTGGCTCTTTCAGACTAGTTTCCTTGTTTTTTGCGTTTTCAGCAAAACTTTGGCTGCCATACTCTTCGACGTCTGCCGGGAATCTGTCGCATTTGATAACCTTCCTCGAATGTCGAACGGAACTCGTTATTTGATCTCCGACTTTCCATTTGACATGCCCAGAAGGTTACCTCTAAGAAGGGAAATGGCATCTCTTATCACGGCAGTCCAGACTAAAGGCTTCAAACTGATTACGTCAAAGTTAAGATTATCCAAACACACACACAATGAAAAATCGGCAAATGTTCTTTTTTAGGGGACAAACATGACTGCTTCAGGGGCAAATCCCACTCCTATTTCCATTCCGTCTGGACATGATTATTGAAACTTTTATATTGTATATATGATGAATAAAAAATCTCAATATATTTTTAGTATAAATGTATTTATTTATCTGAATGAAATAAGCCCTTGAATATCTGTTTTGTAGATATTCAAAACTCGTCAGTTTAGTAACAATCAGCAAGAGAGCTGTCAACCAATCAATCAGTCGTGATTTCAAATTGATTTTATAGATGTATCCATTCATTAGAATGAAATGAGCCGTTGCATATTTCGAACATAAATTTTGTTAGAAATGTGAGACTTGACAATTACTCTGATACGGTAAGAGAAATGACTACCAATCAGTTGGCAGTGATTTCAAATCTCGGTGGGATATTGTTAATTTCTACTCCCCCAAATTTGATGAGACTTGCTCTTGTTATTCTTGTTCCAGTAGAAAATGTCAACTCAAGGTTTGGTCCAGAGTTTGACAAAAGAGACGAGACTGTAAATCACACTTCAAGTAAATACAGCAAGCTAGCTGACAGGCAATATAGAAAAGGGCACGGCTGAATAGGGACAGTGATTTACCGTGTGTTGTGCAAATGATATAAGTTCGGCCATGTAAACACATGGCTTTAGTAATTTCCTAGAAAAAAAAGTAAAATAGTTTGGGAATCTTAAGATCTAGATAGACCCCCTTTCCACTGCAACAAAGATTTATTTTACCACTGTGGCAAAACCAAAACCAAAAGCAACTTGTCAAAGGTTCTTGTGGGATCTAGGCTAGAAGAAAAAGAAGTTTAAAATGAGGAAGACGCCCATAAGACAAATGAATACATGAATAAATAAATAACATAGAACCCCTAAAAAGGAAAAATAGAAAAAATGTTGAATCAATGACAGCGCTAGAAACACTTACTTGGCATAAGCCTTCTCGACTAGCGACACCCAGAATTCGTTTGGGTCGGACGAATGGGCAAACAAGATGTCTCCATCGACAGAAGGCAGTAGATCGTCAATCAGAACGTCAACCCAAGACCCAAACTGCCAGAAACGACAGTGGATGATGCCTGTGTATTCATCAGTCCCGAATGTGTAGTTATGCGATGGAAGTATCTGATAAACAAAAAAGAGCCATTCATAAAATTTCAGACGTAAAGTACGACATCAGAATCCAGATTAAAATGGAGTACTGAGCAAATTCAATGCTGTTCAGTTAGTCGTCACCATCATCAAGTCTCAAACTGTAATCACAGGATTTGGGGGGATATCTCTGGTATTATCAACACAGCTATCCTCCTGAGGGTGACTTTATAGATGTGCCACTCATAATTAGAATGAAATGAGCCGTTGCATATTTCTAACATACATTTTGTTAGAATTGTAAGACTTGTCAATGAAATTAATTTTTACATTTTTTGTAATTGTCGTTAATAGTTTTTCAATGGTAGTAGTTAAAAGTTATTATGCTACTCGTAGTTGTAATCAACTACTATATTTAATACTATATTTTATTATGTACTTAAATGTATTTGAGATAGAACTTTTTTGTCGACATTTGATTGCGTCATTAAGCTACCTTAAGTTTATTTTGGGTGGAGATAAACTAATTAAAAAAATGGTACTTAAATTTGGCATTACCGATATCAGAATAGGAGTTATTAAAAAAAATATTGATTTTCTCGGATGTGACCATCTTTCCACTCAGACTGTGCCATAAGTTTGTTACTCTTGCCGAGAAGAATTTTTTTTCTAAAGCCAGTGGAGGTCAGAATTTGTAATCTATGGCTGTATCCTCCAGTTTCATCGTTAATAGATGAAGTCAGTATTTTTTTCCAGGGCATTTTGAGCAATGAACGTCAGTATCCACTATATGTATATTGGATATTCAATTCAAAGTAACATTATTGAAGCACCTCACCATGTTAGCCAACCGGTTTTGCAGACCATTACTAATTTACTTAAGGGTAAATGGATAGCTTGAACTTCCTCCTCCAAAACCAGTCTAGGGGAGATGTTCAAGTGATTCGTTGGGATTTTTAATCGATAGGTGAGCCAAATAAATACGTTTGTATAAAGGTCTATTTTTGTGCATGTAATTTCTTCATTTTATACGAAGTAGAAATGCAATTGAATTTACCTTGTTCATAAGCTGAGATTTTTCGGCAATGGCGGACAGCGTAGAGAGAAACCAACAATCGTTAAGTTGACCCTGTTTCATGTCATGCCGACTGGTTCCGTGAGAGATTAACCTCGGACGTTTGCTAAGCTCCTGAAGACAAAAAGATTTTGTGAATAACTTTTCTGTGAGAAGAATGGAAAACAAGCCTGACTACGTCAGGATTAAACATCTCTCTAATCGCAACTATTTTAGCCACTAAGCCGAATTAAAAAAAAGGTCTACCTTACAAATTTAGGGGAGTGTGTGTGCTAAGTTTCAAGTTTCTACCATGGTTGCTTATGGTTGAGAAGAGTAGAGAAGAAAGGAAAAAAAGTAAAAGTAAGAAAGAAACAGTAAAATGAGTTGTCATGACATAACTCCTTCTTTCTCCCTCTCAACGTCTCCCATGTGTAACTAATTGCAATAATGAAGTTAACTCTCTAAGAGTTTGACAAAATGATGTAATTACATCATACTTATTCTAATTTATTCTTTATTGGATGAAACATTGTCAACCATTAATAATTTTTTATTAGTATAGACTCACAAACTGAAAAGCATGCAGCGTGCGCATGAGAGAATCATGCTCAACCTCACATTGAGAGATCACAAGTAAGACTTAAAATCATATCGTCTTTGTCACAGGGAAGCTTGGTTGTACGTACAAGCTTCTCTTACTGATTGAACTACGAGAGGTTAAATTTGATCTTCTGCCAACTGTAAGGTTCTCGTGGCTCAATCGTAAAGAACAGCTGGGACAGATAACCAGGTTTCCCTGATAGGAAGGAGATGTGAATTCGAGTCTCACTGTGAGCTTTATTTCCGATACATGCTGTCAACTCACTGGTAATAGACTGATGATGAACAAAAACTCAAATTTAGAAGAAAGAAAATACTAGTAAAAAATGAATAATGTTTACCCCAGACAGCGGATAACCTTAGTGAATAGATATGGCATTTTTTCGTTAAGCGATGTACATAAACAAGTTTCACAGATACTACTATGGTGAGTTCGATCCCAACTGGGCGCTTTATACTTGCTGCCGTATGTTAGACTAAGCTACTTCCAATAAATACTTACACTGAATTCGATTCTGATACTATTGTGGCCTTGTGCAAGACAAAACTATGCTCATGCCGCAGCATCATTGTAGTGCAAGGGTTAATAAGCTAGTCTCCTTCCTCAGTCATTACTACTGTAGTGAATTTAATTCCGGTTGACATTATTTGGCTGACACACGCACCAATGTCCTTGTGTCAGACTAAGCTAAACTTGGCAAATAAAGAGAGAAAGTCTCCATGAAGCAATAACTGAATTTAAGCCAAATGAAAAGGAAAAAAAAGAAACAGAAGAGAAAAAGATAGAAAAGAATTGAAAAAAAAAAAATGGAAAGAAAAGGAGAGAAAACAAAGAAAAGAAAAGAAGCACTAAACGACTTTTAACGATCACCGTAAACAACATGCTGCTAGGGAAGGTGACAGAACACATCAGCCTAAACATGGTGATAAAAATCGCAAAGATTAAATAACTCCTGATATTGTGCAAATTAACGAAGTTCTAATATTTCCAAAAGGCATTTGCTATGCCTTCGAGTTTAATTGACTGCGAACATATATTGTAATGACAATACTGGCATTGATTTCTACCTGTGGTCTTTTCCAAACGACTGGTTTCGATAAAGACTTTGTTTTGAAGATTGATTCATTTTGCGGTAGGAATTCTGTATCCATAAACCATCCGTCATGTGGGGCTGACATAATTTGGTCTTTCTGTGAAAAGAAAAAACTTGTAAAACAAAACGAATGAAATTAAGAATCAGAGACTTGTTAGCAAACTAGTCTTGCAAATCATTACTGTAGCACTGAGCAAGGCTGGATTAAACCAGTGCAGGGCCGGTGACATATGATATAAAGGGGTCCCAAGTTGAAAAAAATACCCATAAATATTGAGACGTGCATTTTTATTTGTTAAGCAATTCTTTTTTCATTTGTTGTACAGCCAGAGATTACGACAAATTTATCTTTGTTTATGTTTTGATTTTTGTGCAGCTGCTATGACTTCAGTTTCCAATTCTTTCGTATTCATGTGTCGTGCATGTATCAATTATGTACCACACTCCATTAATTACTGTCTTGAAATAATAACCGATACGGTGATAATTAGCTAAAATGGTCAACCTCGAACACCCAGTTGTTCATGGAAGTTGGAGGCCATGTAGTACTTTAGGAAAAGAGCACGTGCAGAATAACCGAATCAGAATTGATAGCTTGAGCAAGCTCAACCTTCATGACTAAGAAAATCCCATTAATCCTAAAAAGAAGAGTACACACCCAATGCATCCTCTCGACAATCACCAATGGAGCTAAAACATGGAATCTAATCAAGAGATTAAACCTCAAACTGAGAAGCATGCAACGTTCACATCAAATAATCATGCTCAACCTCACATGGAGAGATAACAAGACAGCACAATATATTAGGGAAAAACAGGAGTCTAAAATATCATAGAATTCATTAGAAAACTCAATGGGCTGGTCATGTTGCAAGAATGGCAGACAACCGATGGACATCACGACTCACAACATGGATATTCAGAGGTCACATGCGGAACCGAGGCCGACAAAATACAAGTTGGTTAGACGAACTAAACAAGTTCAGGAAGTATTGGCTCCACGACGCCAATGATAGAGAGGTGTGGCGAATCCTGGATAAGGTTTATGTCCAACGACGGAGGATAAAAGACTGATGATGACGATGATGATGATGATGATGATGATGATGAAACATTTAGCCCAGGGACCCTACCATATGCTACATTTGCTACATAGTTGATCTGGCACTAGTATTGAGTTCGATCCTCAGTAACAGGTCCACAATTGCAGCCTTCTGAAAGACCAAACTAAGCTCATTAAAACAGTATCTTGGCTTGAAGTACTATCTTACATGCTAATCTCGTAGATTAATACTACGCCCTCGCCGAAGCAAATTAAAAAGTAAGGTAAGCAAATTGAAAAATGCAGTAAACAAATTAAAAAATACACCCCTTCGAACGCTTCTGTCAGTGTTGCATCAGCTTCATTCATGCACTGGAGTAACTTCATCGCAAACACCGATGTCTCCCAGCAGTGAAGCAATGTCTACAAAAGCACATCTTTGCTGGGCAGACCATCTGGCGATGATGGAAGACCGTCGTCTTCCAGAGACCTTCCTGTTCAGTTAAATGGATTCCACCTGATAGAGCAGAAGGGCAACACAGGAAAGATACTGTGAAACGTACTTTAATCATCGTGGAATCGATTACCACTAACGGCAACAGTTGCAGGAAGAAATGGATACATAAGAACCAGCTGAAGGAAACTACTGACCAAGAGTCTCTGACCGGGCCAGGGTTGAGTTCCGGTGAAACATCGCCTCCTCATGACGTATGGTCATTAGAATAAGCCTTCCAACCTGGTGTCTTTCACGCTCAACAAGCTTGCATACGTGCGTAGAGGCGATCTAAGCTGTTTCTCGCATCAGCCGCCCTTGTCATTGAAATGCTTCAGGGACGTAGGAAAAGAAAGAAGGTAGGTGGGCGTAATTTTTATTTATGAGTGGGACCGAACCAACATAAGCGTCAAATTATCAATTCAAAGTGAACAGACGATTTCGTAATGTTATTCATTATCAGCGCTTTATGGATAAAAGACCAGGAGATGCAAGTGGCAGAGAGGTTAACGGCACAGACAATGGAATAATACATGAACGTACAGCAGTTCTCGTGGGACTTCTCGGCACAAAAACAGGCGGACGTTTGGGTCGTACCAAACCGGAAATTAGTCTTGATTCGTCAAGATAAGGCCGCCATTATTCATTGATATAGAAATAATAACAGGTTATTGGATTATCAAAACGGAAAAACAAATTAAGCCAGACATATCGGAAGTGCCAGTGGCAGAATGGTTAGCAGCATGGAAAATGGAATCGGCGAGTCGAATTCAAACTCCGGCTGAGATCTGCATTCCTTTTGCACTAAACTCCTTGGTAAAGGCGCGAATCAATCCTTCCTACTCTTAAATAGTAGGTGAAGTGTATTAAGCCACTTACGTGTTTTCTGCCTCTTTGTCCAAGGACACTACTTAACTTCTCCGAGAACAGTATCAATTTATCAACTGAGGTAAATATAGAAGAATCCGCTCTTTATAATCATGGCTGATAGCTGGTTATTGTTATCAAATCCAGTCGGTCACAATAAGTGGCTTCCTTTGTATATTCTTGGTCTAATACTATCATCTGGTTATCGTTGTCTAAAAGAGCCGATTCCAAAGTGATCACAATAAGCGGCTTCATAAGTATTTACCAAACCTAGATCAATTCTGCACAACGCCGATATAGGGTGGGGAATAAAGGCAGAAAAACTGTTTCGATATTCATCAAGCTACAAGGCTGAACAAAGGAGGAAGATATTCTAGCCTTGAAAATCAACATTAAAAATCATGGCTTTAACCTGGACTCAAACACCGACCAATAACACTAGTGAGCAGTATGCAACTAACTCTGCCACCAAGATTAGTTCAGTAGGACACAGAGCCAAATCAAGGGAGTAGGGACCGAGAAAATTGTGCCGCACCAATATCCCAACAGGGAAATCAGCAATTGAAATCCTGGCTTTTACTTGGGCTCGAATATCAACCACTTGCGACGGCAAATAATGTGAATAATTAGATCTTTGGGATTTCGGTAATTCTTTCCATGAAATGAAAATATCAGATCCCAAAAACCTTCGAATAATGTATACATACTAATATACATGTAACAGATAAATGATCATATAATTCACCAAATGTCCGTCAGTCTATTCGTCATCCTTCCCCAGACTAGTGAAATGGGTTCTCATAGCCACATCTTGTTCTTTTAAGGAGATTTAATGTGGGCAGTTAGGGATCTCTGGCTAAATGAAATTTCGGAGTTTTTTTATTTCACAAAATGAAAACATTCAGCTATCCTTTTTGCTAAATTAAATTTCATTACAAGTCTCTTCCGCTATGAGAGGGACAACCGTAATGAATTATCCAAAGTAACAAGGATACTTCAAACTTCCCAGTTGAAGGTTTTATAGAATTTCAGAAAACTGATCACTGAAACAATTTTTCTCAGCTGTGATCCTCGTCTAGCACAAAGTTTATACTTGAACTAAAGATAACGTTATGATATTGGCTAAATGCCCTAAGGCTGAACTTGGGTGACCTTTGAAATATAGTATTATCTTATATTCCGAAAAAAATCCTACTGTTTCAAACAGGCATACGGTAGCAATTGGTACCCTGGGCAACTGCCTTTGTACCAATGGACGGTCGTGGTCAGAAGACTTTTGGATGATATGCTGGATTTTTGGTATATTAGCATTTCAGAGAGAAGGAGGGCGGTTACCTTGCTTGAAGCACATGTCATGGCAAATTCATCCGGGAGAAGAAAAAACACGTTATGATTTTAAACCAAGTTACAAAGCCCTTCAATGAGCGGTCAGTATTGCACCTGTCAAATCGACGGCGATTAATTGTTATAAGAAATCATTTCTTTGCATGATTCAAGCGGTTTAAGCTTTGCTGAGATCTCCAAATAACAAACTGTAGTCAATAATACAGTAGTCAATAATAATTTGTCTAATTAATAGGCTCAAACGGCAGGCGTCTTAGGCAGTAGAGTTTCAGCGTTCGCTTCGTTGGTGGTGAAGAAAAATAAAAAAAATAATCAAGAACAAATAACTTTCGTGCAATGTCTGCAGATTTTATTGCTTAATTATTTATGGGTTTGTTGTATTAATCAGGGACGGATTTAGGTATAAGCCAGACAGACTATAACTTGGGGCCTCTCTTAGAGTGCTGTAGCAATAGGTGGGTGTCACGAAGAAGGTCTCCAGAGCTTCCTTAAGGACCTTAACAAGTCTAAACCTGGTTAGATAACTGAAAAACATTCAAAGAGCTTTTTGGACGCTTGAACTCCTTGTTGCTAGTGTTGTTAATACAACGCTCGTTTGATCTATTCTCCAGGTATACTACCCGAACGCTTGTAATGTTGAATTCGGATGTTTTTTTCCTTCTCTTGATCTGCTTATATTTCCAAATCTTGGCCCTGTTGAGTACCCGAAGGAGTTGATGATACATCTCAAAACTATAGACAGTAACTAAAATACATGTTCAGTTATATATATATATATATATATATATATATATATATATATATATATATATATATATATATATATATATATATATATATATCCAGGGGATACTGTCTATCAGTTAATACTTCCTAGTTAATTCATTCTTGCGATGGCTTGCATCTGCATCTTCTACTGAACCAGAGTAAATGATTTTTTGCACTACCAGATCCACAAATTGAACTTGTGACCACCAGATACGCTTAACCGGTACTTTTATCCACTAATGTGAAAGATCCACAAGTGCAAAAAAGTACATACTCTGGTTCAGTTGAAGAAGTCAAGCAATGTTAGGCTAAGGGTTCCAAGTTTCACCGCTGGGTCGGCATGGATAGCTGGATGAGAACAATTTACTCCCGTGGATTGAATAAAAATAAAAATGACCTATAAATGATCTATAAACATGCTTTTCTTGGTTTCGTTTCTATGTATATTCATACGTGTCCATGTCCGGTGTTTAACTATTCATGTCAGCCATACTGTCGGATCAATCCCATAAAGGAGCGGTAGACCCCCATAGCTAGCTCGGATATCTGCCAGAAGAAGAAAACTGTCAAACCTACGACTAATAGGCCTCGCTCCAATCCAAGCAACCTCGGTGAAACATAGTATGCAATCCCTTAGTTTAAAATATCATATCCTGTGTATAAGACCCGCTGTCGAAGGTCTTACACACAATGGAAAGCCTTCTTAAATCTTCGTTCACGAAACCATGCCCTTCATATTTAAATAAATAGTCTGAAACCATAATTTTTATTTATAATTTTCTGGGAATGATGGGAATAAACATCGAAATATTGACAAAATATCCCACAAATCTTGTTTGCTATTTTCTCCGTGTGTCTTCTAAAACAACTTCTTCTTCTCTTGATGCTCTCACGCCGACTATGGCTTCATGCGTCCCTGCTCGGGCTCCACATATCACATTACTATTCACTAGTCCTGTTTGCGATGTGTGTAATAGACTAGCGAAGTTGCGACACTCACTTCATCCTACTTTTTTTTTACCAATATCTCGGAGGATCCGGGAAATAAGTGCGAAATGAATACAAACTGTTCCAGTCGGAATTTGAACTCAGCTCGCCGAGTCCACTTTCCGTGCCGTTACCTGCTCGGACACCCTGAAACCCTATTTCGAAACACCTTTTTTTCCAACTTTTTTCAATATCCAACTCAATGTTCTCCCTCGACACACATGCGCAATCGACTGGTGACCTTTCCCAACCTGAGAGTGAAGGAACCACTCGAAGGATTTTCTTTAGAAGAAAAAATACCTGCATCGAACTAGTCACCTGTTGCAGTGGAGTTAGCCGTAGAACCAGGCCCGTGACCACACCACTTCTGTTGCTGTGCCCCTAGGGATTGAGGCAAGCAGGGTGGAAAGGACGGCTTTGAGGAGAATCTTATTTTTGCTGGGGGTAAAATATGCGAAGCCACGAGAAGCAAATCATTGTAATTAAAAAACCCCAAACTTTTATTCAGAGGTTGTAATAATTAAGGAATTTAGAGTGACGGTTAAGGTTATTTGTTGATTTGGACAATTGTTACTGGTAATAAATGATATCTTTGCTTTGCTTCTCGTTACAACTCGTTGCTCTGCGTATAGGAAGAGTAATTCAAATGAATTTTTATACGGTTTGTGGTGATTATTTAAAGGATTTATGGTTGTTCGTTGATTTGAACAATTGTTGCTGGTTATTGATTGATGTCTTTGGCCCCCCTCCCTTGTTGCTTCTCGTATTTTTCCATGATCCTCTCATTTTTCTGATTTACACCTAACTGCCTACCGATCAGAGCTTAAATCTACGAAATATTGGTACAATTATGTGCATTTTTTAACCACGCCAAGATGTTCCAATGGGATCATCTTGCCAGTCCCAAACTCGGGTAAAGGAGGAGGGTAGGAGTGGGCCTAGAAATTCTCATCGGCAAAAGCTACTTGCTACTGACCCACAGCAGCTTCACCCGACTGATTGCCCAAGTGATCACCCAAGCGAGAGCCTAGTTGGAAAGATTCCTCTTCAAAGGTGCTTCAGGCGCATGACCGAACAACCTTCTTATGACCAAGTCAGAAGACAAGATAGGAACCTGGAACATCAGAACCTTGAAAGTGGGAAATCAGCTTAAGTGGCAAGTTTTAGCATGGTGTGGTTACGGTGTTATGCACCACATAAAGTCCCAAGGAATAAACGAAAACAAAAAGAATGTCATATAGAATATGCCAAATTCTAAACCCCTGAAAATACATTGGGACTCTACGGAAAACAATGACATAAGTAGAGTGATTACGGCATTATTTTATGTAAGAAGATAATGAATGCAGTCTGTTAGCTTTATGAGATACTTGCCCTGATTTTGCTTATATTCAGTCACTGAAGGGATTGCAATCGGAAAAACTTAATAAATTCTTCAAACGTCAATGAGAAATAGGAATAACAGCAGTTCAGTATGTCAAAAGCTTCACTTTGGCTCTCAGAAGAAATGTAATCGAACCATTTTACTTGCTTGTTGCTAGAAATTTTGGTCTGCAAATCGTTTTTAATGTTAAATTGTTCATTATTTCTCCCAGAACTGTATTCAAGATTGCATTTTTAAAAAAAAACTTTATTTCCACCGGCTAAAAAAGGCATATTTTCACTGAATTAATACACAGCCATTAAAATTACACTTCATTTATCGTGAAAAGAGAATGGTAAGGATACGTGAACAAATTCGACTTTGTTTACGAAGACAATGACCAATTGCAAAAGGAGATGGGACATCTTATATATAGCTAAGCAGAGTTGTCTAGACTTGTACAAAGTTAAGACTTTATGACTTGACTGGAATTTATTCTCCACCAAGCTACACAATTGTAATGCCTTTCAAAAGAATAAACACTCAAGGGTCCTTACTACGAGAGGGAGTTCGGTCTCAACGATCGAAAATTCTTCTCTCTTTCCTATGGCACAGCATCTACCAACTGCGGAGTATTCACACCCTGTGGCCCAAACACAGGTCAGTCTTAGTCAGAATATTTCCACAGAATACATCTGGTCGGAAAGAAAATCTGCGCGTAGGCTCTGCTGTCTATGGTCCTAATACCGTAGAAATCTCTCCCAATTATCTTCGCCTGCGAAGCCAAGCCATTTATTCATTCATTTGGTTCAGTATGTTTTTATGGTTAGTTCTTTCGGAAGGCCTAAATGGGGTCCCTGGTCCCCAAAAGATATCAACATTGTTTTTTAGGACCCCAAACTAAACTTTTTGTTCGAAAACTAATTTGCTGAAAACATGCCCAGGATCCCAACAGTTCACGCAGAAAATTTCATGCAGATATGCTGTGTGGTTCCTGAGTTATGCTGTCACAGTCAGACGGACAGACATTTGGTGAATTATATAGAAGGATGGTTTTCTTATTCACAATGTTTCTATGCTCCATTACTAATTTTTGATTAGTTTTTCTCCCTTATTGTTTTTTTTATTGAAACGTTTCCAAGTCGAAAACCTTCCAACCGTTTAAGTGAGTAGCGTGAGTATTTTCATTATTAATTTTTGGCGATACATTTCTTCATCTAATTGCATTATTTTATCACGAGCTTCTTGGCCGAAGACCTTCCAACCGTCCAAGTAGCGCACGTATTTTCAATATTCAGCATAGTCTTTTTTCCATCTTATTTTTGCTTTTTTTTATCACAACAAAGGTTGAAAACCCTTCACCGTCAGTTAAAGTAAGTAGCGTAAGTATTTTCAATATTAAACTCAAATAAGTTTTTTAATAACAACATTTGAGGCGAAAAACCCTCTGGCAGTTAAAGTAAGTGGCATGAGTATTTTCATTATTAATCTTATGGTAATCATTTTATCTTGTACTCAGAAAAATGGGTGCAACATAAACTGAATGAAATGCCAATGATAGTTCAAGATTCCACACCTCTCAGCGGAGTTGTCTACGCTAAGATAATTAGGATATGAAGTCTTGCAGAGTCTCTCATATTCAACAGCCATTTCTCGTACAGTTCATATTCGTCATAAATAGGTTCAATAACAGGAAAGCCACGATTCCTTCTTTCACGGAATGTGTGATCCCTAAACCAATCAAAAATTTATAGAGATTATTCTTAGTGAGAGGCCAGAAAAAGATATTGCTTCAATTTGGCCATATTTTGGTTAAGTATCTACCTTATTACTTTTTATATGACCATTTTCTCTCTTAAGACGTGTGTCCTGTCTTCATCAAGCGCTTTCTTTCTTCTCATTACCTACGCAAACGTGGTTGGACAGAGGTTATCCATTCACCGATGTTTGTCCGTCTATCCGTTGGTCTGTTCCAAAAATTCTCTCTGATTTTCAAGATGGGTGGGACAATTGACTACATTTTGGGAGGTATCCTGGATTAATCTTTTTCATTTTGTTAACACTGCGAGATGAGAAATTTCTTCGGCTTTCCAGATTTAATAACACAGTGATGACGTCATCAAGATGTTCATCCAAAATGATCATTCAAAATGTTCTTTTGAGTTGAATTACAGACTATGAAGCTTGTAAATGAATATAAGCTGCATTATAGTTGTTATTCTAACTATCGATGATACGTCTCAGCTCAATAATTATTACAAGCTTTTTTGAGCGGCTTAGTCTAGGATTGGTAACCTGATTATTCAATTTTCGTGACAATGGCGTTAGATGAGGTATTCGAGTGCTTTCTCGTTACCAGAATAGGTTGTCAGGAAGCCATCGATTCATCACAATCTCCCCAAACACATAACACAACAGCGAAGAAGCAGGCAGCTTCTAAAACCTACAGCACAATATAGGGTAATTGTTAGCAAGTTGATCTTGCGGATCGTTAGCCCTCAGTAATGACCCTCATTCGGTATCCCATATCAGTGGCCTTGTGCCAAACTTTATTTTAAGCTGGTTTCAGTATATAACTATATTTGGCAATTTATTGTGGCAAGTGGCTAGCGAGATTGATAACTATCCACACTTGGTGCCCCACGCTAGCGGCATAGTGCCAGACTAAACTTAATTAGTGTATACCCCTCTCTCTTTCATCTCGCTTAGGGCCTGGCCACGGTGGTATGTTACTGTTTACTTTCAAGGATTGATCAAACTCAGGTAAAACGCCAGGATTATAAATGCTGATTTTAAGGTAGTATTTACCCTAAGGGTTCGAATCCCACCGAAAGCAGTTTCTATGAAATTTAGAATATTAAACCAAATTAAATCCCTGATTCAAATTACTATGACACTGCTTGTGCCAAAAGTGCATGTTTAGAAGGGCTGGGTTTCATGTGTGGTGCAGCCTGCCATAATTGAGATGTAAAATAATTCTCCATCCGTCGCCCGAAAGTACGGCTTCGAAGTATTTCGTTCACTTCTCTCCAGTGTTGCCAGTTTTACAATTTAGATGATTTCAAAAGCCGGAAGTCAGGGGGGATAATTTATAGATACTAAGGCGAGAGATCTATAATCTTAATTATTTTATTTATTTTCGTTAGATTTCTCTAGAACTGCTGACCCCCCAAAACTTCATACTCGACACTGTACAGAGTTGAGTGCTGACCAATATATCTGGTGAATGTCAACATTGTACAATGACCAAGTGTCGAGCAATTGCAGTGCACAAATACACATGGAGGCAAAAAATTCTTTAATAGTAGGTAGATAGTTCGACATCAAGTTCACCTTTTCCAATTGAATCGTTATAATAAAAATGACTATTCGTAAAGAGTGATTTATTCATTCTTGACTTGTACTTCTTTCATCGCGACTACACCGACTATTAGTTAACAGCAATGGACGAACAGCTTAGATCAAAAATAAAGAATAAGCTCTAGACGAGACTCAACTTGCATCTCTTGATCCCAGAATGCTCTCCTATGAACGGCAACAACTCTGCCGATTGAGCTAACAGAATTTTTATAGTTATATTTTACAAATAATATTACTATTTTTAATACAGCCAATGCACGCAAAAATCAATAACAAAAATGCCACCGACCAATCGGGAAGAAATATAAGATTTAAAGCTTTAATGTGAACCTGTGAGGTATTACAGATGCTACCACTGCTACTACTACTGTTGAAGCTGCTGATGCGAGCAAACAGATTAGGTGTTGCTGGTTAAAGTTTTAAAAAAGATAGAGGTAGAGGAAATAGATTTTTAAACATAGTTATATCCATAGCCGAAAATCGTGAAGACACATGAAATAGGAAGATTTATTGGAAATAAGATGTGTCTTGAGAGTTTATGTCATGATTTTCCGTAATTTCAACGAGGAAAACTGAATTTCGGATCGTAATGACTTACCTGTTTTATGCGTTCTTTCCTTCGATCGAAGCTGATTGATGGACTGACCGATGCTGTGGGTGGGTAGAATCGGTCAGATTTATGTCGAGACAGTGAAACGGAGCAACCCATATCGGTCAGCTTCTCTGGACATAGTCTTCGCCTGACAACAATTTTCCTGTGGTGAACAAAACAGAAAATACCATTTGGTTATTTCCCAAATTAGTGAGGTTAGATTATTGTAGGAGGTATGACCCAAAAGTTCCAAAGATTTGTCTACTAAAAAATACTTACCCTAATCTCCTTCATCCCCGTCTCCATTGAAGTAGCCCCTTGCACACGTTTTTCCAGATTTTATTGGTTGACCAACCAAATTTGTGTTATTTTTTATCATATACCCATGAACTAAGTAAAGCCATTGAACGATAGGTATAGCAGATAATTACAAGGAACCGTGAAAGTATACCAATATTATTGACAAAAGTTAAAAAAAAAAAACAATTACTCTCATCGAGCATTTGAACTTAACGAGTTATTTCCGGTTAAAAGCCAGAAGTACATTTAAAAACAGAGCACTGAAACAAGGGTGGTCATGATTACAATTCTCAGTATAGAAAATCTTAATATCATCAGTAAAGCCATCTTGTAAGTTAGACCAATCCTGAGTAGTGCATCCTGCCCAGCCTCCACAGTCGACCCCCCCCCGCGGACACCTTGTTTTACAACAAAAGTTGCCAAGATTTGCTTCTCAACCAGATGCTTTCACCTTGTCACCAGAAGTTTACCTGAAGCTGCAACACTACCTTGCCACCAAAAAGCTGTCTTTCGTATTGACAAGAAGTTGCCGTTAGTAATTGTCGAATGTCCAGTAGAAATGATGACCCATCCAATCGTTAAGTTAGTAACCAGAAGTCTTCAATTCGCCAACGGATCAAACTGTCTCCCTGAGACCTGCACCGAGCTACAAACACCTGCAGTGGGAAAAGGCAAAACGGAAAATTTGTAACCAGCCTCGAATTAATTATCAGTAGAAGCAGGCGCTTCGTCTTTCTTGCCTGAAACCAAACAACGTTTCAGCTACCATCCCAAGTGACCAGTGTACTCAGCGTCGCAGATTCAACTGACCGGTCGGTTATCTCCAATAATCCTTAAACACAGGCAGTCATCATTACAATTCTCAGAATAGAAAATCTTAATGTTATCAGTAAGGCCATCTTGTTGGGAAGACAGCGGCTTGATAAAAGGTTTCGATAGTGCGAGGCGTATCGTCATATAATGTCAAGACTCCCTGGTGAGGTTACTAGGGACAGGGAATCGTTTAACTTAATCAATATAGAACAGCAATAACAAGCAAATGTATAATCTTCCAAGCTCCGTATAGTCTGATGCAAGGCCATGTGTGGTGTTCCCATGAGGATTGTACTCACTATCTGTACAAATAGTCGGTTCAGCTAGCTTGCAAAACATTATTATTGACAGCAAGGTGCCCATTGAACAGATTTACGAAGTCTGGAGAGTTTCCATCCATTCAATATTAACGGGAAAATAGGCTACTCAGAGCATTATCCACTTGTGATCTCTATTAGTCACCCCAGCTTCCCTTCTACTTTTCAAAACTGCAAAATGGGATCGCCATTAGCTGTCTCGTCGCGTTCTCCTGAAAATCATCTGCGGTCTGAAATATCTTTGGGAAAAGCCGAAAGTTACAGCGAGCCAAATCTGAACTCAAGAGTGGGTGATGCGATATATTCAGCTAGGAAACCCGCACGAGACGTTAAGAATGACACGCTCGGTTATCATGAATGTAACGGTCACACAGTACAGAAGCTCACTCAGTGGCGTCTCACGGCCAAAAGACCCCACGAAAGAATTTCTATTCATGCAGGGGCGGCTTGTGACATTAGGTCGTGGGGGAGCTGCTTCAGATAATTTTAAAGAATTGTTTTAGTATTGTGTCACGCACATATGAATACAGTTGGTATAGATATGTATATGTAATGATAAAAAACAAAAACATGTTTTTCAGTTTCTTCTTTCATTTTCAAATATTCTGTTAACTTTCGCTAACATGAACTCCAAGACAAACCAGTCACCTCAGATGTCTCATAAATGGTCCAACGACGTTCTTGACTGATTACATTGAAGACCTTTTCAAAACTTTCATTTCGGATTATTGAAGGTCGGCCAGATCGTGATTGGTGTTCATGTGACATTCCACCACGTTTGAAACGTAAATACCACTCATACGGTTGAGTTTTACCAATGGATTCTTCCCCAAAAGCTTAGAGAGATCAAAGTGACCCAACGTAGGGAGAAAATTCTATTGATATTAAACTTAGTACGACACAAAGTCAAGTTGGGAAGGGTGAAAAATAGGGATTAGAAGTGTTACACAACTGTTCCAAGTGAGATGGAGATACATACCTGAGGATATTGTTTCTGCAAAATTTATGACTCAGTTACTCACAGAGGATGAAAAAACAATCGTTCGAATGTGTACCACGATTTGATGAAAGGAACAAATTCGAAATGACTTAGTTTTTTTCCAAATAAGTGATCGTGGATGAGTGAATAATTTCGGTTACTTTGGGGTACCCCCCCACCTCATACGTATAACCCATAGTGTAATTTCTCAACCTCGTATTTTATATCTATACAATTGCGCATTGGTCCGAACAAAGAAAAAAAAAGTTTCTCCTCGTGAGTAAGCTGTAAATAAAGACAAACAATATTCAGCTCTGATAACGCAGTAATGTTTGATTAAAGCAGACAACAGTCCCGCACTCAAGTGAACACTCAAATGAACACATGGCTAAACAAAGAGAGAAAAAAAAGCTCTTGATATCGAGAGAGTTAATCAATCCAAAGTAAATGTGTCAACTTTCCTGTAGTGTCTACCATGGAAACCAAACAATAGACTATTTTTCTACATATCCATTGATCCATTCTTTTTATATCTCTATTCGAATCTCTTCAAGATCGTGGAGCTGTGGTTTACAGCCCATCACTGAAGTAGCAAGTGCGATCCTCGGTGGTTCAAGCTTTCTGGCACCGTACCAGACTAAGCCACAATCAGTAAATATAAACTATTTACCGCGGAGAAATGGACATCGAGATTGTTTCGTGGACCGTTTCTATTCTATAATGCTGCTCCTAATCAACTATTTTGACGTTATCCTGCTGAGGTTAGTGAGTTGCCCCTCTCTCTCCATGCATAATCAGTCCTTCCTGATTTTATTACAGCTTCTCCGCATGTATAAAATGCACCGGTGGAAGTGTCGAGAAGTGACTCGTCAATTCTGAGCAAAGAATATAAATACATATTTCACTCTTATCCTAGGCAGAGGGTCGGGGAGCAACTCTTTGATCATAGACAGAGCGTGCAGACAATCTGGTCCTCAGCAGAAACGCCGATTCATACATAAATAATTCTGTCGGTTTTGACGGGTAATATGCTCGTGATGCCAGACAAAGCGAACGACATGAATTAAAAAAAAGATTTCCAAATGGCGTCTTTCTATTGATACAGAGTATCCGCAAATTGAGAACCATGCAACGTGCACATGAAATAATCATGCTGGGCCTCACATGGAGAGACCACAAGACAGCACAGTACATCCGGGAAAAGACAAGAGTCAGGGACATCATAGAATCCATTAAAAATCTCAAATGACAGTGGGCTGGCCATGTTGCAAGAATGGCGGACAACCGATGGACATCACGACTCACGACATGGGTCACCCGAGATCACATGCGCGACCGAGGCCGGCAGAATATTAGATGGAGAGACGAGCTAGACAAATTCAGAAAGTACTGGCTCTGCGACGCCCATGATAGAGAAGTGTGGCGAATCCCGGAGAAGGTCTATGTCCAACGACGGACGTTGAAAGACTGATGATGATGATGATGATGATAGGAGGTATGTTGCAGAGTAACGCTTATGAGTACGAAAAACGGAAACAGCAAACCGTTCGAATTTCAACTGAGGCTGCGCTTGCTCATGTATTACTTATTCCCCCAGGAAAGCTATGGATCCATTCCTCTTTAGGCTGCGTCCCATCAGATGTTTGGATGGCCTAACGATTAACGGCAAGGAGAATAAAACGAATTCAAACTCTGGTTGGAACAGTTTGCGTTCACTTCACATTAATACCCCTTGGAAAGGCACGGATCCACTCCTCCCCCCTAAGCTATAGATAAATAGCAGGGCAGTTGGAGCTTTTTAGCCCTGTTGGGCAATTCATATTTGGGTGCCAGGCTTGGCTTATACCCCGGTCCCGTAGAAACTCACATTTGAAAACTCACAGAAACGTATGAGTGGTTCTCCATGGATCGTTGAAGGAACGAAGACAGGATCATTGTCTCACGTGACGTACGACAGAGGAGCCATCCAGTCTGTGTCTGTCCCATCGTTAGGTGCATCGACAAAATATTCCATCACTGGAATGTCACAATGGTTGGCAGGGTAGAGAGTGAATGGGTGAATACTTGTGTAAGCCACTCTCCGCACCTGAATAACCATTTGGACATTAGACAACAGCAAAAAGCTGTTACGTCACTTTTCAACTTTGATAGGAGCTAAATTAGGTTTATCTGATTCATTCATGATGCAATGAAAAACGTAGTTATTGTATTGGGTTCGCTATACAAAATGTCATAGTTCAATGGTTTTGTGGTTATTACGACATACAGGAGTTTTGTATTTCAGACATTGTTTTTTGGTTTGACCAGAAATGGAAGCCTTGCTATAAGAAATCCCACTCAATTATATCAATTGTAATGAACTGTTGAGCTTTTTAGGAATCTCATGGGTATTATCAAATATAAGGTTTTAAAAAACATTTTAGTTATTCTTGCAATTACCAAAATAAAATGATTCATTATCTGATGAATATACAGGATGGTGCAAGAGCCGCTGAGGGGTTTAAAGCATGCATACTTTTTAGTTTTATTGACTAAAAAATGTTTTTAACAAATGAAATATATGAATGGGGAAAAGTTTATTAACTTATGTACAGGACATTGTTTCTTTCAAATGCTCGCCATTTTCAACTTCACAAATTCTTGCTCTTTCAATAACATTCTAAATAACGTTTCTAAGGATATCTGCTCCTCTAAACACGTATACGAGCTTTAGTATTTTAGAATAAACGTGGTTTTCCTGTTTGTGGGTGATCAATTTTCGAAAACGCGCAAACAATCAACGAATCACGGACTCAAATAGCGATATCTGAGTGATCAAATAACAAGAATATGCTCCTTGGGTTAACGTTAAATGTATTTAAAGTAAAATTATATTTTTTTAGTTGATTGCTCAGATGTGTACTTTTCCACGATGAATCCCAAATGGTTCCTTTATATCTGAGAGGAAGAAAAACAAAAAATATTAAAATAAAAGAAGTTATAATTGTTTTGGATCTCTTCGCGACTTTTGTGTCACCTTGTATAATACTAGTTAATCCCTGCGAAAGAAATCACAGATATACATGTTTCCCAACTATCCCATAGCTAAGCGTTCCCATAAAAGCTGAAATGGCATAAAGTGAAGCGATAGATACTATGACGGGCGTCAACGAAACGAAAACGCCTCTCCACTAGATATCTCCCTAAGTTCTCGAAAAATATCTGTGACATTTTGTGAAAGGCTACGAAAGTAGAGATTAAAATTTTTAATAGATCCATGAGTAATTATTTCTCCTATGCTATATTTCCAAATCACATAATATCGCCACCCGTCTGCCCACAAGATGTCTCCGAAAGAACTTGATGATTTTAGACTAAATTCTGTGGAAGGGTAGGCAATGAGGTGAGAGAGAATTGGTTAATTTTTAGAGTTGACCCAGGATTAATTTTTGGATTGAGAAATATTTTTCCATTTTTCCACATTCATTTATATATACGCTCATGATTGTCCACACGATATCAACAGAGGTTCTCAACGAATTTCGACGGAATTATGTGGAAGAGTGAGCAATAGACTACCGAAGGAGGGATTACGTTTTTGAGCGGATCTATGCACGATTATCTCCCCATACATCCTTGCAGTTTTGACGGTAACCACAAAATATCTTCAAAATTTCTCAGTCTGCCCTCACGATATCTCCAAAAGAGTAGGATCATCGAGATGTTTCTCCCCAACGTCCTTGCTGACCGTCCACACCACTCAGTAGTTCTAAAAATTTCGGGGTGGATTCATCAGCAATTATCTCCCCTGTGTCATAGTTGTCAGTCCACTGGTGTTTCATTTCAAAACTAAGGTTTGACATTTGATTGTAAATATCTCAGAATGACTTAGTTGGAAGCATATGGTATTCTTGTAGACTTTATTCGCAATCAAATTTCCTTCCCATCGATGTACAATATGCCCATATTTGATGATTTAAAAGCTTCTGGGCAGAGCAACATCGTGAATATCCGCCATTATAAAAATTACTCTAACATTTTTTGAAACTGATCTGGAATGTCTACCCTAATTATTATTATTTACTGAAGATCTCTCTAGCATATCCAATTGGTCTCATTGGTCAACTAGAAGATTCCTACTATTCCCTATTACAGCGCCAGGGCTAACGGGTGCAAAAACTAGTTTCCATCAAAAAATAAAATAGCCGGTCATTTGGAAAGGTTAACATGTTTGTATATCATTTTAATTTCGTTGGTGTAACAAATGAAATAGCACCATTGAGATTTTGCCAACTTGGGTGGTACCGATATTTGGCCTAGCCCAAAGACTATAGATGATTTTTTGAAGATAAAGAAACTAAAAAAAACTTGTTACAATGGAAGATTCCATTGTTTCAAGTTATGAGTAGGAGATATTTTAAAAAGAGAAATTGTTACTTTCAAGTAGAAGAATCCATAGTTATAGATCGAGAAGTGAGAAAATCACTCTGATCATTACATAAGTAGATAAATATTCCCAAACTACGTGTCTCATTTCAACTCTTTTATAACTAGTTTTTGTAAATGAGATTTACCAACTTTAGTAGAACAAGTTGGCCTGTTTTGGGGCTTCGGAAGTTGGGATGAATTCGTCATCAATTTTAGCGAACAGCACAGTCACTATTTTCCTCTGGTCATTGTCATCCGTCATTGTTGTCCCCTCAAGCTAATAGTTAATCTGCCTCTTGCGTCGAAAGCAATGAAGAATTGAAAGGCTTTCTTGGCTAAATGGTTAATCCACCACTGACTACGAAAGGAAGAAATGTTTTGCTCGCAGTTGGATTCGATCCCCAAATCTATTAATGTCTGACAGACCACCGTAGATCACTGCACCATAGAAACACGGGAATTAGCAACTTATTCTGCCTTTTTAAAACTATTGTTTTCATATTGTTTAATGGTTCTTTTACCATGTTAACTGTGTTAATGATATCTTTAGTTGCTAAGTAATTTTCACCGAAAAGAAAATAGATAATATATATATATATATATATACTTGTTATTGTATAAAAATAAAAAAATTTATAACAGAAATTCGATGTTTACAAAACAAAAATAGATAAACAAATAAATAAATGAGATTAGATAAATCAAAATAAATATCGAGAACTCAGAAAAGCGCGTTGACACGTCAAGGCGTCACGGAATTTCAATGTCATGGACTCTTCCACTGCGGAGTCTTTCTTTCCACTCTTTCTAACATTTACGCATCTTGAATTCTAGATCTGACTAATTGTAATAATAAAGTCAACTCTCTGAGAGATTGACAAAACTCTGAGTCATTTGATTCACCCGAAGGTCCGGACCAAGTGTTATATCAACCCAACCTGATACATCTGAGAAAATTGATTTTTAACAAATTAGTGACCAACAGACCGACCGAAATGACACACACACATATATATATATATATATATATATATAGAGAGAGAGAGAGAGAGAGAGAGGGGAGAGAGGGGAGAGAGGGAGAGAGAAAGATTGAGAGAGAGAGGGAGGGAGAGAGGAAGATTGAGAGAGAGAGAGAGAGAGAGAGGGGGGAGAGGGATATGCATGGATGAAATTGAAATTATTCCATTGAATATTGATGTATCCTGTTTACAATTTGACACTGAAAGATTCAATGAAAGCGTAATGTACGTATGGAAGGACGGGTAAGATGAGTATCTTTATAGATTACCATCATTTGAATGTAAAATGATCAGTCAACCATTTAGTTGATTAGACATTGGAAAACAGATGGGAGGCGTAAAGTACGAACGTAAGGATGAACAGGAAGAATAGTATTATAGATTATTTAAATATAAGAATGATGATTTGAAAATATCAGCACCCTGTCTACCATTCATTAGAAATATACCGGAAGATACAACGGAAGCGTAAAGTGGGTGAACAATAACAACAAAAACAACAGCAACAACAACAACAACAACAACAACAACAACAACAACAACAATAATAATAATAATAATAATAATAATAATAATAATAATAATAATAATAATAATAATAATAACAACAACAACGATAATACAAAGACTATTTGGACCCGGGAAAATTCTACTGTTGTTACCAACTGGCCTATTATCATTACACACTCATATATATTTCTGCAATTAAAGTAAATAATTTTGTTAAAGTAATGTGTTACTTATGGAATGTATCTATATCAACTGTACCATGCTAAGTTAAATTAAACTAATGCGTATACTATTGTTATTATCCATCATTTTTGCACTACATCTATAGCTCAGTTTTAAGGATTTAGACTTTTGAGGGAGGAATAATGGACGAATAACAGTTACAGTGAAGACCGAGTCCCTTTTGTTCCCACTCAAGCATAAGCACTCCCTTCCATTGATACCTTCGCTGACCACACTGTAAAGGTGGGTGTGGAGGGAGAAGAGAAAGGATGGAAGATATGAGGATAATTAAAATTTTAATGCAGTAAAGTACAATGCTTTAGTCCCTGAGGACAGCAATTGACTCCTCTTTTTCTTTACTCACTGTGTAAGCGGTGAAGCATCAAAAGGGGGAAGGAGTAATAACATGTTTAAACTAATAAATCAGCAAATTTCATTGGTGGGAAGACACCAGAGAATAAATGAATAAAAATCAGAAAGCGTAAAGGTCGTACATACGAACAAGCAGAACAACATATAAGATTATCATTGTTTAAATAAAAGTGTGCTTTGAATATTTTAGTATCCTATCTACTGTTGAGTATATTATTAATATTGACCCTGGAATATACAACGAAAGCGTAACGCACGTTTGCAGGAACAAACGAATTATGGAACGTTAATGACAATCATATACGAGTTGTGTACACTTGTATTATACAGTACCCAAAAGCCTGGCCAAGACATGAAATTCCATCCAGTTCCAAAGGCGCTTAGTACCTCTTGTCCAATGCCTGGAGAGACTCTCCTTTTCAAGAAACTGCCAAGCAAAGGGGTCTAAAAAATGATACCCCGGTGTTTTCTAGGGTAGAATTGTCTTTCATCTCAAAAAGTTGACACGCGTAAACTTCTATGAAGGAAGACGGTAACCTCACTCGACACTATCAATTTTCATTGGTAAAGGTACCAGAAAATGTCTTTTGCATTAGAATCAATGTGTCCAAAAAATGGGTGGAAGATTCATTTAACAGTCTCAGCGCCAACGTTTCTTTTTTTAAATTTAAAATTCTACCATCAGGTAAAGCAGTGAAAAATATTTATCAAATAATGTCCTTCGGCGCTAAACGTGTTTAATTCAGGTGGTTTTCTTTTCGTTTTAAAAAATATATATAAATTTTTTTAAATATTCAGTTCTTGTAGAAGGAGAATACATTAACACTCAACAAAAATGAAAATTCTTTAAACACTTCCGAGTAGTGGAAGATTAACCGTAAGGCTGAGCAGCCTTAAGCTTAGGGCCCGGTTGAGAGTGGGACCCAGGAGTAAAAATGGTTTAAATGAGTGTATACGTAAGTATTTTGGATGATATTTCAGTACTTTTGAATGTTTTGTCATACCTAAAATATCACATATACTATTTTGTTTACAAAATAGGGACTCCAAATATCCAAACATTTAGAAGTAATGTTTTTAGGACTTCGTGATACAGCCTGAATGTCGTGTTCACTGAAGTTCAGGCTAGAGGCCCAGATGGTGGATAATCCGTTACGGTTTCCAAAAAGAATAAAAATAGTCAACTGATGAAATATTAAAGGTCAGTTTCGAATTCAATTCTATTTTTAGAAACTGGTTACCTTTGTATAGGTCAGTGGTACCCCAACCTTTTTGGCCGTAACCCTCAGGGCAGAAACACAATTTTTGTGTTTCTTCATTCAAATTTTATCCAATAGATTTCCTGATTTTTACTCACTGAGTGGCATACGTCAGTTTTCAAACATTTGTTGATGTATTATTTTTCACAACTGTTTTCTTATTTCAAATTTCATTGAATTTTTTTATTCCAAATTAGTGATGTCAAGATAATTGCACAATTTTTTAATCTCAACATTTTTTCCGTTTTTTATTTCTTTTATTTTACATTTTTTTAAATTTCTTGTCTTTTTCAAACCCTCAAGCGACCCTCAAGAGCATCTTTTTTTGCGACCCTCATTCAGATCATGACCATGGGTTTCGAAATCCGTGGTAGTGATAAATCAAAACATAGAAATCCACCGGAAGGATTATTTAAAAAAAAAAATCAGACTATTTTCTGTGTCGACAGTATTTTTTAGTCGTTGGTATTAACAATAAACACTTGTAATTCGGTCGCTTTTTACCTCTTACATCTTCTTTTCATGTTCCATGTCCAGGCTATTCTCGTTACGCTAGTATATAAGTCAGACGTTTGATTAAGAAAAAAAAAGATGTGCATATCAGGCCTTGTTCAATGGGCTGGTATTATGACTTGGTGGCCGTCCACAGAAGCTTCATATGGACAGATATGAACCTTTGACGAGTTGTAGCTATCGGTAATCCTCAAAATACATTTGTAAACCATTCGTCTAACAGTCATGCATGTACCATAGATCGTTGTTGTGAGTACTACTGGCTGTCGGAGTAAGTTGAATTAATCGTCAAACGTGCGTATTTATTGACGTCTACTTGGGTCCGTGCGTGTGATACGAGGAGAAGGGCAGGTAATATCCGGGACTCAGGGTGAAGACCCGTCAGCCTATAAGCGCGGCTGCTGCAAGGGGAGATGGGCGCTGAGGTGTGTCGATGCTAGGTGTATGTATGCATCAGCACGACTCAGGCTAGGACATATAAAGGCCGGCTGGCTCGACCCAAAGTACCAGCAACACGGACTGTCGCCTAGGGCGCCAAGTGCTAGAGGACATCCACAATGTGTCAGAGATAGAAGTTTGTTTCAATACAAATAGAATAATAGGAAAATAACTTAATACATAATAAAAACACTTGAATGAGAAAATTCCCCGGTGAAATTGTTCAGGAATATCTGATAGTTAAATACTTTCTGTTGTGGTGAAACTAAGAGGAACAATTTTCGAAGAAAATTCTCATGATCGACGACAAGCACATTTAATCAATGCATTGTAATTTAAATTATTGATATTTATTATTAACCGATATAGCATACAATATATATATATATATATATATATATATATATATATATATATATATATATATATATATATATAATTAATGCTCCTCTATTCAAGGTTGAGCACTCTTTAAGTGAGGTAACTCATCCATCGTAAGCTTATGCAATGCTCCTCCATATGAATAGAGCACTCTGGTGAATGAGGGATTTCTGTGTCTGTGGATGACACAATAATATATATATATATATATATATATATATATATATATATATTCCTTTATAAATACTATATTTTAAAGGGCGCCAAAGTTCAGCTTGCCCGGGGCGCCAAGAAACCTACGGCCGGCCCCAGAGGCAGGTATGGTGGAAAGTTCAGTATGGTATAAGGGGAGTTAGATAAAAAGGTTGGGAGCACAAAGCGGAAACTGAGAGAAAGAGAAAAGAATCGGAGAGAGAGAGAGAGAGAGAGAGAGAGAGAGAGAGAGAGAGAGAGAGAGAGAGAAAAAACACAGGTGTGTCGATAAATGCAGAGATAGAAAGTGTTTCGAAATACAAGCTGAAAACTGATAGGCCGATAGAAAAGCGAAAAGAGATAGAGAGGGTGAGTAAAGGAAAACATAGGTACATAGATAGAAATGCAGTTCGGAACACAAGCTTAAAGCTTGTAAAATCAGCGAGAGAAAGAGTCGGTATATAAAGTAGAGATGGGAAAGAAGTTCGGGTGACAAGTTGGAAACTGATACAACGAAAGAAAGAGTGGAATCGAAAGAGAAGGAGAGTGTGACTCTGTGTGTATGAGAGAGAGAGAGGAGTGAAAGATAGTTTAAGTGAGTGTGTAAACTGGAGATAGATAGGAAAGACATCCTCTTAGACCATTAGAACCGTAGTGGGTTTCATCCTCACTGGGTACTCCACATTTGTGGCCTTGTGCCAGATTTTCTGTTGTAGGGCAATGATTAGTAAGCTAAATTGGTAGAACATTACTACAGTAGTGAGTTCGATCCTCATTGAGTGCTCCCACTTTGATCTTGTGCCATACTAAGATTAGTCAAACTAAGTAATTACCTCGAGCTTTTTGTCATACCAAGTTAAGAAAGTATTAAGCATATTCAGAGACTATTTCTTGAAGAGAATGTTTACTTTTTATATGAAATTAGCTTAATGGGGATTTTGAAACTATATATTTGATAATTTCTGTCAGAACTTTTCATGAGAAATCATAAATATGTATATGTTTTTGTGATTGTCGTCCTCATCTTGGTTCATCTTTTGATCACAACGTTTCGACCATTGTACCCTTCGGCTCTCTCCACGCAGGTATCATAAATATATTTGATACTTATCAATCTTTGCTCATTATGGCTCAAGGCTTAATGGAATAAAATAGCAGTATTATTGTGTTGCTGCAATATTCCAAGTAGAGGGCCAGTTACAAAAGTTTGAAACGATGTATAGAGCCGTCCCTCTTAAGGAGACAAACGTACAAGATGAGTGACACACGGAAAGAGAGATCACCAACGTCAGGGATTAGCCGATCGTTGAAGTGTCCAATTTGAGGAGAAAAGGCAGGAAGTCAATTTAATCTTTGCGCTTTCCTTTGCACAATATTGATAGCAAGCAACACAAGACGAAAGCCCCGATAAAAAAAACAACCCGAAACCTGGATACGAATGTTGATTTTGAAGACTGGCAATCTTCTTTCTGGCATAACTGTCAACTCAGTCTTATACCGGACCAATCTGAGCTTAGTTAATATCATGATTGATCACACTTTCTATCTTCGCATGAACAAATTTCAGGGAATGGGACTTAGTTGGGTAAAGTAATACTCCAACGTATCTCCATTTTGTCATAATTTCTGAGACGACGCACTGTCAGTATTAAATCTTTGACTAGTTTTCTTTTCATCTTATTTTTGTGGCTTCTTTTCATCATAATGCTGAGGTCATTCCACGACTGCTAAGCAAGTTGTATGGATTCGGAATAAAGAATGAGCTTCGGAGCTGTGAACTCACATTCTCTATCCTTGGAGAGCTGATTGATTTAAACAATGTCTTTCTAATTAGGCTATGTCAAGGAATGAATAATTTTAGACATTCGGACAACCTAAGACTACTATGAGGAGCAAACAAATCATTGATTGGACCTTAAAAATTATCCCAAAACCAGGAATCGTCTTTACACTAAGTATGAAACCCCAATCATGACATCAAGTGGTCTAGAGTGCCGCCTATCTATTAGACGAAACTAGACGGTCTCCCAGTGCGGGGTGCAGTCCAAACTGAAAAAAATTGTCATTAGAATACGCAATTTTTATGTTTCGCCGAGGTGCGCACGAAACTCTTGCAGAAATTTCAAGTTTGTGTTAGCCCTGCCAAAGACTGGTGTAAACAGCCCAGACGCAGTCTTACCCATACTCTCTAGGAAAAGATAAAGTTTGTAAATTGAAGAAAATACGTACAGTGTACAGGTATACCTATATTAGTACGGTTAACACCTTCCAAAATTTTCCGCATTGTTCCAAACTGCACTGTTCAAAAAATCTTATCATTTCTAAGATTTTAGAAATATTTGTGGAAGGGGGCATGCATGTGCACGCGCGCGCATGTGTGCGTGTTCACCGAGATGAATGAAGTACGAAGTTGATATTCGCCATAGCTGTTGGCCCGTGCGTCGGACACTGCAGTGTCAAGTGTGAAGACGTTTGGTTCATTGGTTCTCGATATGTGGGTGGGTACTCGGTCAACAATAAAAATCTACACTGAAATGGACACGTATTTTGAGACCGTAAAAATTGACGTTTCTATGACGCGATGCGCATCCCAAATCATTTCGAAGTGGTTTAGGAATATAAGTGTGTGTGTGTGTGTGTGTATGTGTGAAAGAGAGAGAGAGAGAGAGAGAGAGAGAGAGAGAGAGAGAGAGAGAGAGAGAGAGAGAGACAGACAGACAGACAGACAGACAGACAGACAGAGAGACAGAGAGAGACAGAGAGGGGAAAGTGGGATTTTTTTCTGTCAAATTTTTCTGTTGAACCAGATTGAATTAAATTATAGTTCGATGACGTAACGTCATTAAAAAAAATCCGTATTAATTGTTATTACAATTAACGGTGATATTTCTGTTTTGACTGTTGCTATTAACGACATCATGAATAAATAAAGAACAGTGTCTCATTATTTGAAGTTTAAACCCCCTGAAGATTTTCATGAAACCGGATGCACCTTTTGAACGACCATTTCCAAGTAATAATTTGATGTGTTTTCCAGCTAATACTTGGTTACATGAATTCGTACAACAACACCACAATCATGATACATTAGAACCCATCAAAACTATGTTATTCAATGTATTCCATAACGTAATACCAACATTTCTAATACATTACAGTATACTATCACGCGTGAGTAAATTATTAAATCACTTTCAAGGTGATGGTAAAATTATGCTCACTGCCATGTTCGTACCTGTAAAATAACTGATACCCAAGTAACGACACTGGTGTTTTCGCTACACCAGCTGAATACGTTTGACGCATGTCATGGTAGATAATTGACTGCTTTTGCCATTATTTGAAATTGATAGGCTAAATTTTCAATAACCATGATCGTGTCGCCTGATAGTGTGCTTAACAACATCACTTCACTGGTTAGTTGGATGGTTGGTGAATAACTATTGGGACAATAAGCTTTCAGCGCTAAGTGCAAGACTTGGGGTGGTTTTATACAGCGCTTATAGCTCAAAACTAAAACTTTTGAATCAAATTCTTCGAGTCGTCAGACACCAATAGCCTTATACACCGACATATTCGGTATTTACTGATTAGCATACGTAAACTTATTGGTAAGGCAATGCTGATGTAAGACTAATGTAACTTTTGTATTGAAAATATTCCAAAGATTATGAGTTGATAAACAACTAAGGACCTTTGATTGCCAACATCAGACATAAAGGGCTGTTGGTAAATCACATCATTCAGTTGAGGGGGAACAGGAGAAATAAAAAAGTGACTTTAGATGATATGAGGGATGGGCAAGTTCTAACAGATCCAAAATTGGATGACATACTCCATAATTAATTTTAAAGATTAGAGAAAATAAACTACACTGTATTTTTAATATTTGAAATGCAATCAATAAAGAGTCGTCTTCCTTAAATTAGGTGAGGATTGTTGTAGTTGTTGCATTTGTTGTTGAAAAACAAAGTCGACCCTAGCCCCTGACTTGGACTGAAACCCCCACGCCACCAAAAACAAAACAAAACAAAACAAAACAAAAAAACAAAACAACAAAAAAAGCAAAAAAATAAATCCCGAGACCCTATGGTCTAAAATGTGAGTGCAAGGTCCATCAGCAGCTACTTCTTAATTAACAATTCTATGCTGTTTCTCCCTACAGTTGAAGAGTGTATCGACGCAGTGTTGTGATAAAAAGCAATAGCAATAAGATGGAGTAAAAGTAATAATAGAACAGGTCTGGTTAGTCACTCAGTACTAACCGTCACTTGACCAACGTCTTTTGGTAGCATGCCGTGTTGGGGGTGATTGCTAGAAAAAAAAAACGGGAAAAGGGGTGATCAATGAATAAATTACTTCTCTAGCATTTTGCTGGGCAGTGATTACTAAAAAAAAAATAATTAAAAAAAAACAAAACAAGCGTGAATGCTACAAGACATAAACTAGAGATCAATTTAGCATAAATTTACGTAGTAGATTGAACCCTCTGAAGACCTATTTGGAAGGGGGTCAAAAAACGAAAACAAAAAAGCAGTTTCTTCTAGACATAACAAGGAGTAAATGTTCAAATTTTTAGCCCTGTTGCTCCATTGGCGCGGCCTATAATCATGATATATATATATATATATATATATATATATATATATATATATATATATATATAGAGAGAGAGAGAGAGAGAGAGAGAGAGAGCTAGCCAGACCAACTGAAAGACGGAAGAAACCAATGCTGAATGTTTTGATGGCTGTTTTGGTTGATGGTTCCAACTAATAACAATAATAGAGAGTGTATTGACCAAGAGTGTTGTGATAAGAAGCAACGTCGATAAGATGGGGTCAAACTAATCTAAGCATATAATGAGCTTATATGCAAATAATTCTATCCGTTTGAATCTTTTTTTGTTTGCGCTCAAATGGGATGAAATCATTGGTTGATTCACTTTCCTATTATGACATAAAAATGAAAATTACGTTGTAGAAACTTTTTGATTTAATGTTCGATCACACATTAAAACAGCTCGAGTTGAGTTGAATTACTTGATACAGTAGCCATAGGCTCCTTATTGACGATCCATTCATGAATAACGCCGTCATTTGGACGTGTATATTCAAGTAATAAAATAATAGCCATAATGGAGGGTGCATCTAACTAGAGCACTGAAGTTTCAAGCGATAGGATGAGATAAGATTCTTTATCTTTTCCTAAAATTCCCTTTTACAATATTTGTGTGTGTGTGTGTCTCTCTCTCTCTCCCTTTCTCTCTCTCTCTCTCTCTCTCTCTCTCTCTCTCTCTCTCTATATATATATATATATATATATATATAGAGAGAGAGAGAGAGAGAGAGAATACAATATAATATTATACAATTTAATATCCTACATGTGATGGTTTACTTCATAAAGTGCTCGATATATTCAAGTCAATCAAGTTGAGTTAGAGAAGAACCTGAGATATGATGAAATGAAGGATTTTATGTTTCTGCCCTGTTATTCGTCTAAAGAAGCCCTAACAGGATTGGAACATAAATGTGTTGGTGTAGCCAATCCTTTATTTCATCATATATATATATATATATATATATATATATATATATATATATATATATATATATATGACATAAGGTCTACTGTAAGAAAAGGAGATGGTGTTTGATCAATGCTGCTAGGGCGCCATGTTAATATAACTGTTTTGTTTTTTAAATCCTCGAAACTGTTACATGGTAAATAACTGATGATTCTAATGAGAGAAAATGTATACATTGTACCATAATAATTAAGTATGTGTGAAACAGGGGAAGAACACTGAAGAAAATTACATAAATTGCATTGAAAGATATTGGGAAATAAGCGACTGAAGTGATAGAAAAATATTTTGAAAAGTTTTTTCTTAATGTTTAGTGTATAAAGCTGCAAGGCTTTCTAGACTCTCTCTCTCTCTCTCTCTCTCTCTCTCTCTCTCTATATATATATATATATATATATATATATATATATATATATATTTATATATATAGTAGAATGTGGATTCGCTACACAAACTGACTCATGTTTCTGCTCTCTCTGGGCCTCATCAGGCGAATCCAGCTCTATTCTAAAACAACTTAACTTCAATAGTAAAAAGTTGTATGTATCGAGCACTCCATGAAATAAATCCTTTACATATCAGAACTTGCTTTATATTATTAATATATTATTATAATATGTTATACTGCTAGCCTGATCTGTACCATATATATATATATATATATATATATATATATATATATATATATATATATATATATATATATATATATATATATATATATATATATATATATATATTAAATAACGAGACTGGACTTAAATATGTCGAGCACAAGTATCGATGTGTTAACCACGTTGCATATATTGACCAATAGATAAGTATAAATAACCCCTGAAAGTTTCAATACACTTTCGTCTTCTGTCCTCTGTTACGCATCGCTTGGAGTAGACATGTTTCGTCTGATGTATCGTACAAAAAGGGGGAGTTAAAAATGGAGGAAAAAAAAAAGGAAAGAAAGAAAAAGAAATAGAGCACGCACCTGCTACGGTTGTTTTTTTCTACGTTGCCATGGCGACAAACCTCTAAACAATAAACAAGAAGGCCTTTCGTGTTTCATTTGCCATCACTTATTGATTTATAGACACTCTTTATTCGCTACAGTTCTCCGCAACCTCTGCATACATGTTCAGAAGGAAAATGAGTCGTGCGTATGTGCTACCTCGTGTATACACGCGCCCGCAAGTGCACACACACACACACATTGATATATATACATATTTGGATACGTATGTATATTGATATATGTATGTGTACTGATATATATATATATATATATATATATATATATATATATATATATATATATATATATATATATATGGGCATATTGATATACATTATGTGCTTGGATGTGCACACATATATGCATTGATATATATATACATATATATAAACATATACATATTGATATATATATAAATATATACACATATATATGCATTGATATATATATATATATACATATAAATATGTTTTGATATATGTGTGTGTGTGTGTGTATTGGTATATATACATATACATACATGCACACATATACACACATATACATGTGTGTGTGTGTGTGTGTGTGTGTGTGTGTGTGTGTGTGTGTTTGTTTGTGTTTGTTTGTGTTAGTTTGTGTTTGTGTTGTTTCCGGTAAATCCCCCTGTAGTAAATTGCCCCGCACAAATTTCACAAATGGTAAATTCCACCACGGTAAACTCCATCACAGTAAATAAATCTTTTCGTATTTCGGTGTCAAGGGATCTTTGAGGAAATTATTTTCAAAAAAATATTTGAACCATAACGATATGACTTGTAAGATTATAATACATCCCTTTAATTATTCATTTCTAAGAAACGTAAACGGTGAAGTATGAAAAGCATCCCTTTCAAATCAGGGAATTTGATGATTATGTCTATATCTATCGCCATTTTTATCTAATTGTCAGAAATAAATCTAATGGTATAGTGGAAGGGGGGATAGAATGTTTCTTTATCGATTATTTGATTGAAAATTCTAATCTAAATTTTCTTTTTCATAGCCGCTACCAGTTGATTGAATAATTATTGAGCCATTCTCGCTAATTTATTATCAATTCTTGAGTCAAATTAGCAATCCATCACGATAGCTTATTTTCTTGGACTTTCAAGGGAATGAACTCCCTAGGCGACCTCTAAATAATTCAATAATGTTTATATGTATTTCTGAGTCATTTATATAAACAAAATATAGTTTTAAATTGAAAAACTCCCCCCCCCACACAATTCTATGTTGGCTGAGCTTTCAATAAAAAATATCTCCCATCAACGCATTTTTCGTTATTTTTTCAAACTATGTTCTGCGACTCTGTATTGGTTATTTGAACTTCAGGTAGCCCATTCCGACAGAGTAATTATAACAGACATTATCTTTTGTAGGGGCTCCTTTTAAACCGACACCCACGTTTTTGCATGGTGAAGATAAGTCGACTGGCCAAGACAGCAAAAACAATAAAAAAATAGGCTGCTGTAAGGATCGAACTCTGCATCCAATACAAGGAAGCCATCTTAACACAATGCCGCTCTCCTGACTGAGCTAAACAGCCAATTTGCTACCTGAAGTTCAAATAACCGTTATAAATCCAATCTCGTCTGGTTTATTAACTGTTCCCGTTATAATTGCTTATAGTATGAAGAAATGGCTATTTAATCCAGCAGAATAATTATAAAGATGTTATTTTTAGCAGGAACCGACACAAACGCTTTTACACGATTGAAGGTATGTCGATCAGTATGAATCGATTGAACCTGCACCCAGCCAAAGAGGCCATCTTGACTTGATGCCTCTTTACCGACTGAACTAAACAGTCAACCTCTAACCGGAAATTCAGATAAATGTGCGTATACATACAAGCATATACGCAAAACTTTGAAATAAATTCATTATTATCTGGAATAATCTATTACCTTTAGAGGTTTCTTTCTGGTTGGTCACTTAAAAAGCACTGTCCAACAGTAAAAAGTTAATACGTGATCATAAGTTGAGTAGTTTCAACAGAATTCTAATCATCGAAAATTTGCATTACAACCAAAACACGGTGACAATTGATGTGATACCAAGGGTTGAACATTCAATTCATCGGTTACTGATGTTGTTGCTGGGTCCACACAATATGGGAAGAAGACCAAAGCTGTCCGATTTCGAACATGGTAGGATTTTTCAACTTCGGAATCAGGGACTATCACAACATGCAATAACTTAGGAAATTTATCGCAGTCAGACAGCTGTGAAAAATTATTTGCGTGATCCAGATAATTAAAGAGCCGAGATCAGAGGTGGTAGACCCATGAAGATGGCCGATCGTGATGAGAGGACAGTTATCAGAGCACAGACCCAGGGCAAAACTCAATCAGATCATTGCTTGCCTGAATGGAATTTGCAAGATTTGAGAGGAGCAATGGTAGAAGGTTCTCTCCACAAACGAGAAGTTTAGCCTTGGTAGCCCAAGTGATCTTCAGTATTACCAGCAGGACCCACAATAACCAAGGGAAACTTAATGAGAGTGTGGTAGTGGAGGTGGAGGATACATGGTTCGGGCTGATGTGGGACAAGGCGGGAAGATGGCACTGCAGTTCATTGATAGTCGTCTAAATACGGAAAGATACGTAAATCTACGATAGATCCAAGAAAGGCAACTATAGCAGCTCGAAGTTTTCGGATTGGTAATCCACAGTGCATTTTTTCAGCACGATGATGCTCCTGAGTCGCCGAACGATTTCTCAAAGAGCAAAGTGTAAACGTTCTATTCTGGCCAGCCAGCTACCCCAATCTCAATATCATTGAAAACGCATGGGTGTGATTGTCCAGTGAATTTTCTGAAGGTGTGTGCATGTGTGGAAGGGGACAATTCTATACAATGCAGGGACTTGCAACTGCCATCTAAGCGGCTTGGAATCCTTCGTCATTTGGTTCAAAGTCTGCGAAATCGGATTTTTCTAATAATCAACAATGATGATGGTTCAATAAATTATTAACAATTGTTTTTTTAACAAAAAAAAATGCAATAAAACAATAAAATTAGCTATAAGCTCAAAGTTTTGCATAATTTTTCAATTAACCAATTGATATCTCTGATTTGAAAATTTATCTTTTACCCTTTTTTCAAAACAATGTATGGGTATAACTTAGGATAAAGTCAAATGCACGCATAAGCGTAGGGGAACACTTTGGTTAAGGTGAGCAAAGGGTTCGATTTGTACGAAACCTCACACAGTTTTGCCTGAATAAAACTGATTTGCCCGAAATAGTACACAGTTTTATCTGAATTTGGCTCGTACGTCTAATAATGCACGTGGGATTTATCAAAAGATGAGAATGATAAATTAATGGACACTGTTTTGTCTAAGATATGAAAATTCTTACCTGAAGTTTCGTAGCGCATTATGCACATATATTTGTATATGTAAAAGTCTTTAAACGTTTCCACATTCTACTATATATATATATATATATATATATATGTGTGTGTGTGTGTGTGTGTGTGTGTGTGTGTGTGTGTGTGGCTTTTCCCCATGTTACTATTCAGCATCAATCTCCTTGAGCTAGTTTATCGTGACATTATCCAGATGTCGCAGGCCATTGACCCGATTGGGTAATCATAGGATTGGACACTCTGATAGTATGCTTTGTGCAGCAATGCCACACGAACAGTTTGCTGTGTCCTGGGAACCGATTCTCTCCAACTTTTACAGCGGATTCAGCTCCCTCAGCCTCATTGAGGCAAAGCATTGTCTGTTAAGCCGGGATGGGTCATCACTAGTCAACACGAGCTCCAAGCATGGTAAGTCACAGTGAAGTAACAGTTGAGTCATGCAGACAGAAGTTGACCTAATGGCGCTTAAGGTAAGTTGAAGGGCCTGCATAAGTTACGTTCAGTGATTTCGTATGGGCATTGGGTGATCTAACTTGGTTAACATATTCCACTGTAGAGAAGACCAGGTGTTCTTATGGGGGTGAAGACAATTCCTGGTTACTCCTTTTTAATTTGTTTATAGGTCTTCTCGAATGTCCTCAATATGGGAATGGAAGATTAAACTCCAATCCAGAGCAATGCTCATATAGACTGGCTCCTTTTCAAACTCCAGTGGGTTCCCTTTGTGGATCAGTCACTTTGACCGATGGAAGTAGGAGCAGATGGCCTTTCCGACGCTGAGCCTGAGATTCCACTTATCAAAGGAAGCGCCCAGAGTGGTGAAGTCAATTTTGAGCACACGTTCGATGGTTTCGCTCCTGCTTTGGGGCAAATACTAGCAGAGATTCTTCAGTGTGGAAAAATTGGTGAGATTCTATGGGAGTCATGACAGAAATGTAGATACTAAAAAGTATTAAGGTGATGACAGATGCTTGTGGCCGACCGTTTCTGCTTAGATCAACTGATTTTCCCTAGGTGGATGTCTGGCCTTGAATAGCATAAGGAATGCTTACCAGCTTCAGCTCTGGGATTACTTTCAGTAATTTTAGGTACAGTCCATGAATTGTAGTTTGCAGACAATTCAACCTGCATGAGACTATATTTTTGATCTGCCCTCACTGATCCCATATTTTGACATTAACAAAAATACTCATATGGAGGACAGAGAGAGGTTCAACAGCAAGACGGGGGAGGCCAAGAAAAACCTTTGTCAGCAGCTCATTCTTTGATGCTTAGACCACTTGTGAACTTATGGATGTCATCGTGAGCCTCAAATGAACCAAGCCCAAAGCATAGATCAGGTCGATCCAGAATAAAACATTAGATTTTGCGTTCTCAAGTATTTGCTTTATCGGACTGCCCCAACAAAGCAACTATCCCTTCCATCTGGAAACAAGCAATCCCGTTGCTGCCATCCAGAAAACAAGAGAGAAAAAAAACGACTTGCGATCACACCAGTTATCGCCCAATCTCGCTTTTGACATATAACCTGATGGAACACGTTATTCCCAGCAGAGGGTCTTTAATCAAATGAACCTACCTATTAAGGTGTTGGTTCTTCATGCGTTAATCAGGCATGGACTCTACAAGACTGCTAAAGGTTTTCTCTGGAATCTGATTTTAATCGCAAGTTCTACAACTGCAGCAAGTTACGAGGTGGGACCATGAAGAGTGAGCCTGTTGATCTGCTACATCCCATAAGCGCTCAATGAGATTGAGATCAGTTAAGTTTGGTGGCCAGGGCAACACACTGAAGTCTGCTTTCCATTCAACTCATGCTCATGAAACCATTCTCGTACAACTCATAAATAACCCCGTCATTTTTGACGAGTAATATATATATATATATATATATATATATATATATATATATATATATATATATATATATATATATATATATATATATATATATATCGATAATGTGAGGAGCAGGGTACACATATATATTTATACAGCAAAAAAGCAGAAGAGAGGAAACGTGAAAGAGAGAAGAAGGGGAATGAAGAGAGGGAGAGAGAGAGAGAGAAAGAAAGAAAAGAATATGGAGAGGTGAAAGAAAAGGGAAGGAAAAGAATGAAAGAGAGATAGGTAGGAATTAGTAAAAGAGTGGGGAGAGAGAAAAGATTGATATATTGCGTGTATGCTGCATATTTACTAGAAGACAGGTGCGATCATAATAACAACAATAAGAATGATTATATCACTGTCTACTTCTCTTACCCCGTAGGCAAATATACCCAACATATCCCAGACTGTTGACAGCTTCCCTTATGAACATAATAATATTTATAATGGCAAGGAAAAGAGGAAGAAGTGAATGCAAAAAATTGGCTCAGAAGGAGTGAAAAATATGGATGGCTTGATATACTGGGAATAGTGCAAAGAGCTGGAATTCAATCAAGCCAGGAGGATAATATTCCATCAGGATAACGCTAGACCACACTTTTCCGTGGTACGTAGCATAACCGCTCTCCGCTTATATTCGAGAGACTCGCACCGTTAGGTATATAAAGGCAATTCTCAATACGACCCAAGTCCGGCTTGTCAGGTCTGTAGATGTTTCATTCTGTTGTTCACCAATGGTCATCCATCTAGGTACTGACCAAGTTAGGCGTAGCTCAACTTTGATGATCTCACGAGAACTGGTGTATCCATCGATTTGGCTGTAACTTCTTAGCCTCGGGGTCATCAATCCTGACCCTTGTGCTTAGCGGAGAGGCACTGAGTACCATTTTAAAAGTATTTTGTATGACTTGAACCACGGCCTACCAAACCAGAGGCGAGCACTCTACCACTAGGTCTCTGTGATCAGTATTGTTTCTTTGATTACCAGGTAAAAAATTGTTACAGTTTGTCTGTGGAGTTTTCGCTCTGCTGTGTTCAGTAAATACTGAACCTTCGGATTACCATTTATACCGATCCTTAAAGAATTGTCTTAAGCAATAAACACTATTTCCTGGAAGACTACAAAAGACACCTAAAGCAGCTCTTCGTTGAAAGAGATAGAAAGTTTTTGGAGGATAGACTCATGGAAATTACCTGAACGATAGCCGAAGATAATAGAACAAACCGGTTGTTGTTCAATAAAGTTAATGTCGAAAAAAAAATGAAATATTTGATAAATAAGATACATAAGAGACCGCCCAAACTTTTTGCGTTATTCAATATAAATAAACTAGAATATACCCGTGTTATTTATATATATATCGGTTTCAAGGAGGATAAAGCTATTTTATTTGGTAATTTATTTCTAATTATTCAAGTATCCTAATTTCAAGTTTTTTTTCAAAAGTCTCAACTTACCTAAAGCTGTGTGATGATCAGACATAAAATTTTCAGAGTTTCTATGACGTAATTTTTATTTCTATTATTATTTGGACTGTTCTCATCTTGGTTGTTTTTCATACAACGTTTCGGCTGTTGTACTCTACGGCCTTCATCACATAGCGTAGTGGTTACAGAATCAGACAAAATTACTGTAAGTAATCCGATAGTTCTAGGTTCAGTCCCAGTGTGAGACAATAATAATACTACTACTGCTAAGAGGGGAGTGCGGTCAATATACCCCCATCGGTTAAATAAAGGGTTCGGTTCGTTACTTCCCCACACCTACCAGATGATACCTGATGAAGGCCGTAGAGTACAACGGCCGAAACTTTGTATGAAAAACAATCAAGATGAGGATAGTCTGAATATTAATAGAAATAATAATAATACCTCATCTCAAAAATTCAGAGATATACTGACGTAATTTTAATTGTGATGTCATAAGAGGAAGGTAAATCAACCAATGAGATCATCCCATTTGAGCGCAAACAAATCAACAAATAAACAAACAAACAAATAAACAGTAACACTTGCATATAAGATCATTATATAGTTAGGTATTATGTAAAGGGTTTTCAGCTAATATAAATATATTATGTTAAGAGGTTTTAATGCTGCTCCATTGATTCTAAGACTAGTTAGCATCGGGCAAAGCACCTTCTGCAAGGGATTAGGATGCTTCTCTCAGTCAATTCGTTTATATCATTTCAAGTTCATCTTACTTATGTATTTTTATTTAATCATCTATACTTATTTTATTTATTTACTTTTAGAAATTCTAACAATCTTTTGAAATTTGAAAGATCGGAATACAATGGACTTATAATGGCCCAAAGTTAAATACCAATCCTAATTAAGCTAATTTCACTTTACGGACGATTGTTTTCATCTTCGTTTTTTTTTCCAACACAGTGTTCTGGTTAATATTCTCTCAGGCCTTCCAACTTTGATGATATATTATTTAAAAACAAAAGACCACTAACCATGAACAGTTCAAGGTATTTCATAAACCACACAATAATTTATTTAAATCCTACTTCAGTGCGAACAAAATATATTTTTGGATAGAATATTATATTATTGAGAATTTTGTCTCAGCGAACCTGTAGGTATACAGACATTTATTACAAAAGAGTAGCTAACCAAGGTAATCAGTACTTGAGTTCCATTTAAAGTACGCCCTTGGGATCTCATATCTTTATTCCAGCTTCCCTTCCACTTTGGAAACAGTCTACAAAGTTCGCTTTCTGGATCGCCATCAGCTGTCTCGTCACATTCTCCTTAATTTCTTCCGTGGTTTGAAATCAACTTTTTCGATGGTTTTAGCTTCGTCAAGTGTCAAATCTGGACTGTAGGGGGACTGACAAGACTTCGGCGATGTGATGTTTTGCAACCCCCCCACCAAAAAAAATCCACTGACTTGTACATTCATTGTGAATGCGACGGTCGCAGAGTACACAAGGTCACCCAATGGCGTCTCACTGCCGACCGGGTTACAGTAGTATCTGTTCATGCACGCGCAGTACGGTATCCTCTGATTCCTTGCCTAGTTACATCAAGGCTGTATTCAAAATGGCTAAATACTTTCTGAATAGACCTTGTATATATATGGAAATAGCGAGGAATTCAATTCATTAAACCAACCCAAAGATGGATTGTATTGTCTTTGGGAAATGAAGAAGAGTCAAGTTGAAACGGACAATCTAACTTGGTTCAAGAAGCCAATCAATTTTCTTAATTTTATTTTGGACTAAGCTGGTCAGTGAGCTGTTCGTGTATGGCGACGTGGTATGTGCAGACTCGAAATTAGGAAACTGTGATATTTCCCGGTGTCGACGACGCACACCACATACGGCTGATTTGATTGGCTGAATGTTGACGAACGGCGTTCCTGTTTGGAGATCTCTGATTCCTGATTTCTAATCAATGCAATTATGTTACGGTAATTATTACCTATTTGAATCCATTTTGGTCTATTTCCTGGACACCCACGCAGACAATATAACAATATAGAGACAGAAAGAAAGAATACTTCTGTCTCTTCCTTCCTTCCTTCCTTCCGTCCTTTCTCTCTTGGATAAGGCTGATAATAATAAGACCAAACCCTTGATAAAGATCCAGAAAGCCAACAGGATGTCCGGATTCTTTATTCGCGTGTTGGCATAGTCATCTTAGCTTTTGCTCTGAACGTACGTGATTACCTTTAAGCTCTAATTCGGAAGAAATACAGATGAATATGTCCCTGGGGCGACGCGCGAGGAGTTCGTTGATAGTTATGAGATATGTGAGGGCGCTTCGCCGTAAGCGTAATAGTTTTGCAGGCAGTTATCACTGTAAGGTGTTCGATCCTCACTAGGTTCCCGACATTTGTGACCTTGTGCCAGACATGATAAGCTTAGTAAATATCTACAATGATCTCAGCGGGAGTAATAATAAACTAACAAATCTCGCAGACCATTTCTACTGTAATCCCTTCTACGTACCCTATACTTGTGACCTTGTGCTAGATCAGAGCTTTCCAAACTGTGTCGTGACTCTTTACTGTATTGTCAATAATCTCTAGTCGTGTTACAAAATTACCGTACATTTCAGTGGATAAGACGACACACGAAGCATCCAAAAACATTCTCTAAAACAAGCTCGTCTTATAGGCCAGATTCCAAAACAGTGACTAAACAGTGAGCTAAAAAAAATGTAATTTAGACTGAAATTGGGGTCTCGTCTTATCCGAAAATAGTTGTATCTTCACAGTCTGTGAATATTCAATGGTTTAAAACTCCCGATAGTCATCCATGGAGCTGAAACATGGAACCTAACCAAGAGACAGGCTTGCAAACTGAGAAGTATGCAACGTGCACATGAGAAAATCATGCTCAACCTTACATGGAGAGATCACAAGACAGCACAGTATATAGGGAAGAAAACAGGTATTCATGACATCATAGAAACCATTAAAAAACTCAAATGGCAATGGGCAGGCCATGTTGCAAGAATGAAAGACAACCGATGGACATCACGTCTCACAACATGGATCCCCAGAGATCACATAAGAAACTGAGGCTGACAGAACACAAGATGGAGAGATGAACTTGACAGATTCAGGAAATACTGGCTCTGCGACGCCCATGATAGAGAATGAATCTTACTCTGCAATTAAGTTGGTTGATCGCATCAATATGTGAACGTCTGTGATGAAGTATTCCTACGATTCTATAATTGTTTCAGACGACTTTATCATCTAACTTTATTAGATGGAGCATTGTAAATCACCACAATCAATTTCTCGCTACTATTTACCTTCATCTGTGTCCTGTGGCTCAATGCCTGGGTCTATTTCCAATAATAAGCAACAAAAACTGAGCTGAAGGTAAATAGCAGCCAGACATCGAGAGTGGTGATTTTCAGATGACCGTTTTCATCTGTATCATTTTCAGTGCAACGTTTGTACTGATATATAATTTGGCCATCCTCTGATTTATCTCACATTCAATAATCCTGGGAACTCTCTTAGCATTTTTCATTTTCTATTTTCCTTCATTATCAGGCCACCAGGACCACCACAGTTCGACAGTCACAGGATTTAGTATTAGGGTTCGCAGTGTAGCGTAAATTTCTTAGATGACACATCCTCACTACTAATTATCTCATTTTTGTGGTTTTTGTTTATCGCAATACCCATCTCGTTTACGTTGAGTGAGCAGTATGAATCTGAATTTTGCCCGCTGATAAGTTCACAGCCTGACACGTAGGTAATAGATTTTCATCTGAAATTTGTAGTTCATAATGTTCGATCTGAGTGATTAATATTATCCAACGTATTAGATACCTTGACAAGGTAGAGATTTATGCTGAAACAAATATTTGTGTAAAATAAATGCTTTTTTCCATTCATTAGGCTACGGACTTATTAATGTTCCTAAATATATGTGTAAATGAGTAAGTGTTTATGCTCGTGTGCAAAAGACTTCAAAATAGTTTTAGAAGAGAGATAAGTCGCCCAAATTATATCCTCGTGAAACAAATCCATTCTTATCGGTATTTACTTATTTTGGCTTAGTCTGGCTCAAGTCGTATGGAACATACAGTGAAACTTGAACTCGCAACAGGAATCTCTCATGATATGGGATGTAAATTCAAATAAGCTAAACCGACTTCTCTCTTCTAAATTCAAACTTTAAGACGATTTAAATGAGAAATATTGTATGTACTGGTTGACCTCACTATTCCAGCAAGTTTGGGATCTTATAGGCTTCAGAGTAGTGAATTTACCTAACCATTGAAGTTTAGCAAGGAAATGGCAGAATAATGTATATAACCCTCATTTTATAACTGATACCGATACATCTTACATAGACGTAGACCAAGCTTACTAGTCTTTTTTATGACAAAGTGTTAGTTTTGTAGTAGAAGTTTATTGTACTTTGAGACAAAAATAAGTAGATTAGTGGGGAAACGAAGAACTAGAAAGCACTCAGAGGACATCCACCTTTGCCTATGGCATTGTCAGTAAAACTGAACGTACAATAACTAAAAATTGAATGAAAATCAATTCATATAGAGCTACTGACCATTGAAATAATACATCTCAATAGCAAAAATATCCTGGTTCCACCCCAAATCTAATCAGATGTTCCTTAACCCAACCTTTTACAAAATTTCATTGAAATCCATTGAGAACTTTTGGAGATATTGTGGGGAAAAATAGACAAACATGCATTGGCAGAGATAATATATATATATATATATATATATATATATATATATATATATATATATATATAGGCATATGGGTACTTGTAAAACATTGCATGAAAGAAGATTTTTCCTTGATGTCGATAACCTGTTGATAGTCTTATTTCAAGACGCATGGTTGCCAAATTCAAATAACCTTCCTGGAGCTTCAAAGTTAATGGATTAGTGAATAATGATTAGTAAGGTTCAAGCTACTAATTGGCTATAAAGTTTTCCATGAGGCAACGGAAAAGATTGGGATTCTGGTAGAAAAAAATTCTCCTATGAAAACCCTTCATCTGAATAGTTTTATATCCCTCTTCCTTGAAATACAATCTCCCCATTAGGGCTTCCAAGACATAAGATCTTGTTGGGCGAAGCAGTTTAACGATTGCAGACGATATGATGACAGGGGAAATAACCGAGATTAAAAAAATCAAGAGTTATCTCCCATGTATCACCCTTCCGTATTCTTCATGGAAGAAGGCTAACGACAACGAATATGAGTCTTCAATTCAAAATATGGGAACAACCATTAATTATCTTCAGTATTATTTTGAGGCGAAACATTTAGGATGTTTTGCTAATAAGGGGAGAATTCAGGTTGCAATTTCTGCATCAGAGTAATACGAGAGATTGTTGTTATTTGGAGACACACTTTCCAAAAACACTGGTTGGTATCGACATGTTAAGATCCCCTCCCCCTGCTCTTTCTTTCAAATGAGTAGGTCCAAAAAAAGAAAGGAGAAGGGCTAAGCGTGTGAAACACACACAAAAAAGATCAAAGCCGTTGCTCAGTACAACTTTCGGCAAAATATATCCTTTCAGAACAGATCAATTGTCAGATCATAAGAATTCAAAATCTTCAGTATATTCTCTCTCTCCCCTCCCTCTCTCACTTTCTCTCTCACACACATACACACTCACGCACATACACACTCACACACATACGCATATATATATATATATATATATATATATATATATATATATATATATATATATATATATATATATATATCTCGATTGAATACATAAATCTTGTCTATGACAATGGTATACACTCGCTTTGCTCATCTCATTGGATAGAAAATGTAACTGGGCCTTACAGTTGTTTATATATTCGGGAGATAACTTTCACTATGATTTGAAATTTGACAATAGGAGTGAGTTGTAATCTTTTTTCGACATGTCAAGATTTTTTGGATGAGTATGCACGACTTGTATATATTTCACCATTGCCATTAATATGAGTACATTGAGTTTCTAGATAAATCGATCACTTTCATTTTGTTATAACTTCTGTAAAATTCAACTAATCTTGATAAAATTTACGTCATCTGGTGGAGACCATTATAGAAAGTGACTTTTTGAAATTGACTTATTACTCTGAAAACCGAACGCTACAAAATTTTTTTCAAGGGGAATTTCTGCTTCAGATTTGATATAACGCAATGCACGCCTACACTAAAGAAGGGAATTAATCTAACTCTCCATGTACACTCAATTTGACCCTACGAATGTTTTTTTAAGAGAATAAAAACAAAAAGTTCCTCCAATTTGTAAACAAAAACAGGAGTTTTATTGTTGGTAACGAGAAAGATTTTGGAAGTTAGGCACGAATGATTTATAAAAAAAGGTAAGTAACTCTAGCACATATGTTTCCTTGGCGTTGTCGGATAAAATATTTATTGGTTCGAACACACCCGGAACAACATTTTTTTTGCAAAACATTAGTAGTTACATTTGAAGATGGCGTGTGCACTTATCAATATTAGAGAAAACATGACCAGTCAGAAAAATGCACACGTGCACAATGTGGTAATATGATTGTAAAAACTTTCGAAAACAACATCGAACAAGAATGTTTTAACGTAGAATAGACGAAAAGAATATTAATGCTATGGAAAAATTGAACAACTCATTTTTACAAAGCTTAATTACCTTTGAATTCATGCGACTCTAAATATCTATTTGTGCCGCTGAGTTAATATTTTTTCGTCTATTTTATGTCAAAATATTCTTCTTCTGTGTTTTAAAAAATGTTTTAACAATGAAATCAACACATAGTGCATTACACATTTTCTTACGTATATATATATATATATATATATATATATATATATATATATATATATATTTCTCAATCACTGTTGTTCGAATTGTAAACATTGATGCCCCTCCTTCCCTCTCCACCTTTTTCTTCATGTTGGTAACCCGGATCTCGGTTCCAGTCAGCACAGGCTGCCATAGTGTCGGGTTGCTCCTGCAGGGGTGTTGCAGATCTCTATAACCATCTCAGTCATCTGCTCCACGGAGTATCCACGTCCTGTAATTTACCTAACCATGTCATCCATACCGTTGGAACACTTACAAAAGGGAGGCACACACCAGCAGCTAGCTTGGGCATTTGCCAGGAGAAGGAAACTGTCAGACCCAAGAAAAAGGGGTCCCGCTCCAATCCGTGCCACTTCGACGGATCATAGTATGCAAATCTTTGGTTTAAAGGGTGGAGTCGGCTGTGCACACGTCGCCTTTTACTCTAAAACATTATTGCACAAAACGGAGAGATATTCTGCGTACAGGCCCTGTCGTCTAAGGTCCTGCACTCGAAGGAAACTGCCCGATAAGCCAAGCAACATATATATATATATATATATAAATGAGGGCAAATCATATTACCCAGTAGATGACCAAGTTGATCGTTTGGTATCATCATGTCATTTCTCGAGGCAATGAGGTTTACTTGGCGGTGTCCATCACCTTCCCAAGTAACTTACCACAGGTTGTACTGATTTATTTGATACTATTAGTACACACGCATACATGTTCACACACACGCACACACACACACACACACACATGTACAGGGGGTCACAGAACACCACCCCCTTTTAAGCTATGTTTTAATACATGGCTTATGTCATACGTGTAGTTTGTTATTTCATCCAACTGAATATTAAATCTGCTGTGTCTGTTTTAATCTCAGACTGCATGCAAGCCAACTTATGATATCATCTTTAAGAATACTAATTACGAAGAAAAATTTCTTCGAGTTGATTCTCTACCAACATATTCAAACGAAGAATGTGACAATTTAATCGCTAACCTCAAAGTTATTTTTACCACTTCGTATAACATCAAGCTTCCATCATTTTTTCTTCTTTTCCTTGATTATCAAAGAAAGTATCCTTACATACATGTTTGAAATGAAACGAAGCCACTTCCTAGTCGGATTAAAACCTTAATAGTCTATCCCATTAATATATCCTGTCACATAGCATTCAGTGTTCGATCCCCCAGCCCACCCAACTACCTATCAGTCAGGCAGATTGACTAGAGCCAAATGCTTTTTCCTCACTCTGTTTCCAATCATTACAATGATCTTTCACACTGGCGGAGACTGGATCCATCTCTTTTGGTTACCCAATTCCCTTAATTTTAATACAAATCGTTTTATTGTAATTATACATTGTTCATTTATTATATTTTTATACTCTTGTTAACATATTCTTTGATTTTCGTTATTACGTCATTATGGTGAAACTGATAGTTTTAAGGGAATCAGGATGTCTATTCAAGGCTTCATCAAATTGTCTCAAGATCTTACTAATTTCGCAGCCTTGATTGACCATTCTTAAAACCGAAGAAACAATTTTTCATATAAGATCAATGAATCCAAGAGTTGCTCTAGCGATTCTCAGATATTCTGATAATATTGTTCCCTAAAATATATAAGATGGAATACAACTTGTTCTAAGAGGCATTCGCACGATACGGAACGGAAATGAATCTTGTTTATCAAAAAATTCGATTTTAATATCCAATATATATATGAACAGTTATATCATTTGAAACGACCTTCCGTTGTCAGACGGAGAACGAGTCATTCGGCCTAGACACCATAAATAGAATAAACAATCAAAGGAAAATGAGGCTGCTGCAGGAATCGAACCTTCGCCTGATAAAGTATTCGCTTTAATGTTGCTCTTGACCATTGAGGTAAACGAACCGACGGAAAAGCAAAGGCCTAAATAACCATTGTTCTCATCTTGTTCATTCACTGCTAATGTCTTCACTTTTTAATCATTAAATTGTCTGCGTTAGCAACAACAGTGCAGACATTGACAGTAAATGAACAAAATTAGAAGAGTGGGTATTAAGCAGTTATTTGTTTCGCTCAATGCTTAAGAGCGACGCTACGTTGAAGCAGCTACCTTATTCCTGCAGTAACCCCATTTTTCTCTGATTGTTTATTCTCTTTACGCCGCGTAGGCTGAGTGACTAACAACAGGAGGTCATTTTAAATGAAGTTTCGAATTATATAACGCATTCATAAACATTGTCTGATCCATTTCTTAATAATACGTAGATCTTTTAGCTGTTTGAATCGAATGGGGTGTAAAAATCGGGGTGTTTTTTTTCCTTCAAGCGTGTCAAAATCGCAAGTGGGGACAGAAACTTTTTAGGGATCAAATTCGAGGAAACGTATAAGGGTCAAAATGAGAGTCCCTTTTCAAAGATCAAACCCAAGAGGAAATTTACCCTATTACCCATTTATAGGTCAAAATAGAGGGTCCCTTTTATGGGTCAAAATCGACTTTTTTCCCTTTTAAAGGAATCCTGGGGCAACTGAAAACTCTGTAAAATATCATTAGTTTTTATGTGTTTTTATATTTGAAATTGTTTATACCAGAGCAACGAGAATACATGTCCGGACTCAATGAGTGTAAGTATTGTCCAAACGTTTCGAGCATACTTCTCTCCATTATCAAGATTACGGATTCGTTTTAATTCGTTTTTATTCAATTTATCTTTGTCGACGCCGTTGGAGAGGTATATGGATTCCGCTATGTCCGTTTGTGCGTCAATCTGTCTTCAAATTTGTCTGTCCGCACGATATCCCCGAATGTTCTCAATGAATTTCAAAGAAATTTGGTGGATGGGTTGGCACTAGAAATGGAGAATTGTTTAAATTCGGGGAAGGATCCAGGAATACTGTTTTGATTGAGAGATATTTTTCCATTTTTCCCCATACATTTATGTATACGCCAATATCCGTCAACACGATATCTCCATAAGCCCTCAATGAATTTCAATGAAATTTCATGGAAAGATGAACAATAAGCTACGGAAGAAGTGATTAAATATTTCGGTGGGTCTTGGCAAACTTGTATGCATCGTAGTTGTAAATCTTCAACACATGATGTTGCCAAAAATTAATGACTCTCCGCAGGATAAACCCAAAAGTTCTCAATGAATTTAAAAAACATATTATGGAAGAGTGGGAAATGAGCTACGGGAGTTTTGGGAGGATCCATGCACAATTACATCACCTGACTATGGCGTTGGTAGAGGTATGAGCTCTCTGCTTTCTCATTTTCAAATGCTTTTAAGAGAATCTGGATTTTATTTCCACTGGAAAACATCTAAAAACATCTAGAATCTAGATGTTATTGATAAACACAAGTCAAAAAGCTTCTTTGAAAAAAACAAAAAAAACAAAAAAACAAACATTTTTAATTCTAGAGGAGTAGTGATGCCAATTTTCAAGTCTGTTTGGAAAGCAGTATTACCAGAAGCGCTGGAGCAAACAGATCAATAGACCCGTCAGAATAACAATGCAAGGTGAAAAAAAGCATTTTCTCAAAAACATTAAAATAAAATCTTTTAGAAGGGATCTAATGGAGTACTGATGCCAATTTTCAAGCCTGAAGACAAAACGACATGGCCAGGAGCACTTAAACTTGCAAACAAGCAAGCAAACAAACATACAAACTCACAATCACGCACATAAAAAGGATAGAACCCTTCACCATCTTTGATGGCTACGGTAGTTCAATAATAAGACAGAAAGAAAGAAAGAAAGAAAGAAAGAAAGAAAGAAAAAAAAACGAAGAAAACAGAAAGAAATAAAGGGGTGGAGTAAAAGAGATAAAAGAAAGAAAGACATGTCTGGTAGTCACTTAGTAGAAAACGTCACGTTAAAAAAGTCATGTTGGGGATGATCAATTGAAAAATTAGAAAAATGGATGATCAATGAATAAGTTGCTTCTTTCGAATTTGGTTCAGTAGTGATCCTAATAAAAAAAATCTGAATTTAAAAAATACAAGCATAGATGCTGCTGGACACAAACTAGTGATTGATTTAGCATGAACATTCATTGCAAATTGAACCCCCTCCTCACTATAAACTTTTTTTTAGGAGGGAGGATTTTCAACAAACAAGAAAAACAATGTTTCTAGACATGATGTGTTCATGTTCAGCCATCTAGCTCCATTGGTTCAGCCTGCAAGCGTGATACAAAGTCAGCCAGTCAGCCAACTTGAAAACTGAAGAAACCTATGTTGACAGTTTGGTGATAAATTTTACTGACGGCTTCAAAAATATAGAAAATAAAGAAAGAAAGAGAGAAATAGAGGAAATAAAGAAACTCATGAAGAGAGAGAGAGAGAGAGACAGAGAGAGAGAGAGAGGTGAAGATAAGAACAGAGGAAAATACTATTATGAAAGAAAAAAGAAGCAAGAAATAGACAGGCAAAAGGAAAGAAAGAACGAAAATAGATAGATCGAAAGAAGGTGGGGGTGGGGGAAGAAAGGAATAAAAATAAAACGAAAAAAAAAAAACCTTTTGAAGTTTTCAGACTTTCCCGATCTGTTCTTTATTTGGGGAAAACAAATGGAGTCAGAAATCTTTTGGCTTTGTGGGTCGACCGGAAGGCAGAGTGGACGGAATATAGATTTTCATCGGATAATGGACCAGAGCAGGGGCCGTGTTCCCCCCAGGGGGCGGGGGGAAGTGAGATGGATTGCGATGAAAGGAACTAACATAATCGAGTAAAGCATACACATATGCACACACATACGCACATACATACGAGCACGCGCGCACACACACACACACACACACACACACACACACACACACATATATATATATATATATGTCTTCACATGTATATACAACCTTTTATTTGCTCTAGTTAGACCCTTGGAAATTCTAAACTATCAAACGTCCTTTGCTCCACTCTCCCTTCCTACCCTTTTCTAAAACTACCAAATTATATTTTTGATAAATAAGAAATATTTTCATGTACTAAATTCACAGTAAACAGTGATAAGAGATATGTTTTCATTAAAAAGATCCTTTAGTTTGATGAATTGAATCTTAACCCAGATTTGTTACAAGTTTTTGATTCTGTAACTCATCAGACATGAAGAAACGTTCGTTCAAATTCCAGCGTTCCAAAGTTCTCTTTCTCTCGTGATGGACCAGTATTTTACCAATTAACCAATCAGAGAGTAACGGACATAATCGTGACAAGCGGGTTTGTAGAATAGATAAGAGATAAGAAGAAAGATGAGAGAAGAAGAGCTGAAGAAAAAGAAAGTAAAAGGGAAAGAAAGGAGAGGAGAAAAAAGAAAGAAGGAAAGAAAATAGCAACAGAAAGAAAGACAGGTTAAAATTTTTTTAAAAAGCGTCAGCAAACGCCTTTATAACCTTTTAAAAGTATAAGAAAGAAATAAAGAAAGAAAGGAAGGGAGGAAAAGAAGAAAAAAAGAGACACAAAAGAGAGAAAGAAATTTTTAAAAAAGTAAAAGGACTATGGAATGACAGAAATAAAAAGAAAGAGGAGAGGAAATAAAGTGAGACGGAGATATAAAAAGGTAAAATAAATTGGTGTAATAGATGAAAGAAAGAAGAATGGATAAAAATGAAATGAAGAAATGTGAAGAATAAAGAAAGAAAACGCACACACACATCTTTCTACACGTGTATACAACCTTTAATTCGTATCAGAAAGAAAGAAAAAAAGGAGGAAAGAGAGGAAGGAAGAAAGAAAGAAAAAAAACATACACACACACACACAAACACATGTGTCTGCAGACGTCTCTACATTCTTTTATTGTTTGAAGCATTTTAATTTGGTACCCCCTCCCCACTATTTTGGGTGCTGGAGTCATTGTAAATTACCGAGTATTTTAAACTTTTTCTCTATTTCAACTTCTCGCTTTTTTATTTGATAATTTTCCATAAGAATATTTTTGAAGTGAAGAGAATCGCATAAAATTGTGGTTACAAAGAATTCTGGATATTTCGTTCATTACACTAGGCGTTTATATAAAGTTGAAAACGCTTATTTACGTTTAGAATTGACTGGTGTTTTTAACATTCATTTTAAGAGCTAAAATTCAAACAATTAGAGAAATATATCTGAATCAATATGATTATTTCAAGGAAGATCAAGAATTTTTCAAAAATTTTTGAAAATTAGAACGTACATTGGTCTCCAATGGTGCTTGTAAAACTCTCAGAAACCGTTTTTACATGTTTTTAAACCTGTTTACTATTGACGCATACTTTGATTGAATTACGAAGAGGGAGAGGAGGAAAAGACAGCTGTTTCTACTGAACAAGTGGCCCGCCTACGATTAATCATCATCATCATCATCATCATCGCCATCATCATCATCGACAACAACAATAACAACAACAACAACAATAACAACAGCCTTTTAAAGTCCACTGTTTTGAAGTCCACTGTTGGTTATCAAACTTTCCCCGAGATCCTCCTGTCTCCTCGCTTCCAAGTTTCATGTGAGGTAATGCATGATTTTCTCCGGAATGGTTCTTAGTTTCAGAGCCAATCTCTCGGTTAAGTACTATGTTTCAGCTGCATAAAAAACAATCAAGAGAACGCATCTTTTCAAGACTAATGGGATCTTTTAATTCTTGGCAATCAAACTTGCTCAGTTGGTTATTAAACTTTCCCCGAGATCCTCCTGTCTCCTCGCTTCCAAGTGTCACGATTTCAATGCCTTCTAAACTTCCAAGTCATCACGCCATCCTCTTTTTCGTCAGTAACAATTTCGCTTATGATCGTGCGTAATATTTTGTGGGTGTCTGACATTCCTGCAGAATGAGTTTTCTGCTGTTTTTATGATATCTCTGACCTCTGTTTTCTCTCTAAGTTTATGTGCATTTTTGTGGCCTCTCCATGTGAGGTTATGCATGATTTTCTCCTCTATGGTTCTTAGTTTCAGAGCCTCTATCTTGGTTAAGTACTATGTTTCAGCTGCATAAATGACAATCAGGAGAGCGCATCTTTTTAAGACTAATGGAATCTTTTAATTCTTGGCAATCGAACTTGCTCTGTGGAAGGCTTGCCAATCTACAATGTCTTTGCTTGATCCATTCTTCTTTTGAGGATTTTATGGAGATTCATTGTTTCAGGTAGATGTAGTGATCTATTCATCCAAAACACTTTCAGTTGAGTAAATTGTTTATACGAGTCCTGCCCAGAAAGTATCCAGCCATGTTAGATACGAATTTGATGACTGGTTGCAAGGCAATTAATCAGAGGGGACCTTACTGAGCATACATGAACAGACACTCTCCCGTGGAGTTACTAAGTAAGCAGTAGGGCACCGTTGGGTTGGGTCAGGAAGTGAGTGACCGTCACATTCACAATGGCTGCGCCCGCTATTCTTCACGTCTCGTGCAGACCGTGTATACAAACGCTCACAGAGGTGTTACACCGTCAAAACATGGACAGAGCCCAACCAGATTTTGGCATGCATAATCAGTGGACACAGAGGAAAGTAAAATTTTTAGAAAATGGTGAAAGGTTTTGAGAAAATATCTTAAAAGGTTTAAGAGGGGTATTTGTATCTACAATGTAACCATGATGTTAAATTAGAGTATTACTCCCCGTTCAATATATATATATATATATATATATATATATATATATATATATATATACGTTATTAAGGAATGGATCTGAGAGAATAATTATAAATTGCGTTGTATCAAATAGGAATATATGTATCACTTGGCCTAGAGAACGTAAATAGAATAAACAATTGGAGAAAAAATAAAAACATTCTTGCTACTGCCCCATTTTCTTTAATTGCTTATTCTATTTACATTGCATAGGCTAAGTGATACATTAACCGTGTAATGACAGTAGATCATTAATAATGAGAGTTTCAATATTATATAATGGAATGCATAATTATATATATATATATATACACACAAAATCTTATTATATATGCTCATAGGTATAATTCTACTAGAGGTCAAAATTGAAGGGAGTAATGTTGAATGCATATAATTCAATGTTGGATTCATTCAATTCATTTTGAGTGCTCAACATATGGTGTTGATAGAGCATTGTAATGATATCAGAAAAAAATAACGCTGTGTTTTGTGTGAGACGTGCATCAGAAGTAGAAATGCATTAAATTCCGCTGATGCAAAACTTCTTTTTCAACCTTTTCCCTGTTGATTGAAAAAAAAATCTTAATCGGAAAATATTCCTGGATCCATCCCCAAATTTAATCACTTCTTCCGAAGCTCATGGCCAACCCTCTCACAAAACCTCACTGATATCAATTGAGAACTTTTTAAGATATCACATAGACAAACAGACAGACGTACATACAGACATAAATTAAATTCAAAGAAGTTAGGAGAGGTAAACAAAATATTAGGTTGGTGCAAAAATAATTGCGGTTTTCACCATCGGCTTGAAAGCAATATGTCTCAGCTTAGAACAAAAGTTATTAATCGAAATAAGAATATTCAGAATTTACACATTTTTGCTAACTAGAAACGCATCCATTTATCCCTGAAGCATATAATTTTGGCGCCTGGAACCGAAGTATTTTTCGGAAGTGGTTTGAGCTGCTGATGCTTGAATAAGAATTAGTTGGTCCGAGAGCGGTCTCTTGAGGAAGCTGGGTGAGATATTGTCTCGTAGCCTTGTCAGTTCAATTTATGCTGGGTCATTCGTGTGACACGAGACCGGGCATTGTTGAATCGGTCCTTTTCGATTGACCAATATTGGACGCAAAGGTTACAGTTCATTTCGTCGATTTCCTGGCAATATTTCTTTTTGCGTTAGTTTTGCCAGGATTCAATAAGTTGTTGTGGATGAGTCCACTTGTCGACCACCACACAGTGACCATAATCTTCTTTTGTTACCGGTTTGGTTTGGGTAAGCGTTTTGGTGCTTCGTCTCTGTCCGACCATTGCGCAGAACGCCGTCTATCGTTGTATAGAATCCATTTTTTTGTCACATGTCACAATGTGAACAAGATCGTTTTTGCTGCGCAAAAAAAAGATGCAGAGCAGACCTGGTCACGGCGATTCAAAAAAATTCTCGTTCAGCCAGTGCAGCACCCTTTGTCGAGCTTTTTTGATTTTACTGTTTGGTGCAAAGATCAAACTACTGTTGAATGATCAACGTTTAGTTCCTCTGCAACCTCTCGGTTTGTTTAGCATTGGTCCACCTCAGTAATGGCCCTCAAGTGGATGTCATCAATCACAGGGGACGCCCACGACCACATCTTCGAGGCTCTCCTCCATTTCGAAATTTTTGGAACCAATTTTGAGCTATAAGTCCGTTGACGGATTCCTGGCCAAATACTTAATTAATATTGCAAGCATTTTCCATCCCATTCTGAACTCACATAACAAGATTGCTCGAATTTGCTTAAATGAATAAAATGGTATGTTCCATGAACATAGTTAAATAATAGTTTATTTCAAAATAAGCATCAAAGTTTAAAACAACAAAAAACGCAATTATTTTTGCACCAACCTAATACAAAAGAAATCGATCTTTTGCTCAATAACTTTATAACTATGAGCTCTTCAGTCAATGGAGGGAAGGGAGAAACAGTCTTTACGTTCTGCCCGCTTCAACTTGCAGATGTTCACGACGGAGTGTAAAGAGATAAATGATTTTGACAAGGGGGAAGGAAATTTCCTTTTGTTTAGCAAGGAGAGATTTGAAATAAATGAAATCTGGTCAGACTAAAACGAGCATTTTAATCGGTCAGTCATCATCATCATCATTATCATCATCGTCATCATCATCATCATCGTCATCATCATTCTTTTAACGTCCGACGTTGGGCATAGACCTTCCCCAGGATTCGCCACACTTCTCCATCATGGGTGTCGCGGAGCCATTACTTTCTGAATTTGTCTAATTCGTCTCTCCATCTAGTATTCTGCCGGCTACGGTTGCACATGTGATCTCAGGGGATATATGTCGTGAGTTGCGATGTCCATCGGTTGTCTGCCATTCTTGCAACATGGCCAGCCCACTGCCATTTGAGATTTTTAATGGATTCTATGATGTCCCTGACTCTTGTCTTTTCGCGGATGTACTGTGCTGTCTTATGGTCTCTCCAAGTCAGGCCCAGTATAATTCTATCATGTGCACGTTCCATGGTTCTCAATTTGTAGATCTGTCTCTTGGTTAGGTTCCATGTTTCAGCTCCATAAGTGACTATTGGCAGGATGCATTGGTTATACACCCTTCTTTTTAGGATTGATGGGATCTTCTTTTTTTTGAAGGTTGAGCTTGCTCTGAAAATCTCACATAATTCGCTTCTCGTTCGTTCATCGAATCTAAGTTAATATTAATAGTATTTGCTGTCCCAAAAACGCTTGTTAGCAGATCTTCGTTTCTTGATCAATCTATCAATCTATCTATCTATAAAAGTTTATTCATACTTGACAATTTTAAAAGAACTAGTTTGTTTGTTGCGATACTTGCTTATTTGTCTACAACGTGTTCGTGCCCGGGTAAATGCCAAGATATTTCGAATGTTGGTTTTCAAGGCAGGAAGACCAATCCCGCTTAAAATATCCGTGCAACATTATCATTCAATCCTGCCTCTGTCAATCTTTTTCATTTTGAGAAAGGCAAAAATACAGCTCAAGCAGAAAAAAGCTCTATAGTCTATGGAGGTGCTGTTAAAGATCAAACATGTAAAAAGTGGTTATTTTGATAACGATTTACCCTAGTCTTAATCTTGTTTTATTTTTTTTTAATTACAACTCAACTTTAGGATTAATGGGATCTTATTATTTTTGAGCTAGCTCTGCCAAAGGCTTGCCATCCTAGTGTGATTCTTCGCTTGATTTCTTCTTCTTTTGAAAACAGACCCGTAAGCTGAGAACCATGCAACGTGCACATGAAAGAATAATGCTGGGCCTCACATGGAGAGACCACAAAATAGCACAGCACATCCGGGAAAAGACAAGAGTTAGAGACATCATAGAATCCATAAAAAATCTCAAATGGCGGTGGGCTGGCCATGTTGCAAGAATGGCTGACAATCGATGGACATCACGACTCACAACATGGATTCCCCGAGACCATATGCGCAACCGAGGCCGGCAAAATGTTAGATGGAGAGACGAGCTAGACAAGTTCAGGAAGTACTGGCTCCGTGACGCCCATGATAGAGAAGTGTGGCAAATCCTGGGGAAGGTCTATGTCCAACGACGGACGCTAAAAGACTGATGATGATGATGATGATGACAACTCAACTCGAGCTAATTAGCGCTATTTACACGATGCCATAAAGAGAGTTGATTTGCGATGAAAACAACTAAAAATTAAGACGAAAGTTAATAGTTGTTAAATTTGACACGATTACCCATTTAATTGTATAATGTGTCCTAATAGACTAGAACTTCACCAAATTCGCACCAATGAAATGGACAAATTCGTGAAATGATTTCCGATATCAGTATTGGTTGAGATATTGCCTCCCGTGTAGAAGTTATTCTTGGCAGACCTCTGGGGTAATCCAAAATTGAAGATCGTAACATAAACCTGGATATTTTAGGATGTACTCGCCAGTGTCCAGTCCAGGGCGAAGGAACTGGCATTGTATTCTCTCGTAGAAAATTGGTCGGACCGACTAAAATAGGTACAAGATCAACAGCGGCTTGCTCTAAAATTCGTATTTGTGCGAATGATTCAAATAAAAATATACGGATCGATGAGACATAGCCCCAGTCTCTCGAAGTGGCGCTGGTAGGGGGACAGAGCTCATAAGACGGGCTGTCCGACCTGAAGCCGGACATCTGCTCCCTGGCACCCAGCAGAAGCATGGCTAGAATTTTGTGAGCCATGCGAGCCATGGCTCACAAAATTCTAGCCAAAGATTTAGTGAGATTTGTCAGAGCTTTTGGGGCTGCATCCACTTTGGGCCCGGTGGTATTTTCAAATAGTCCCCTCTGCCCTCCGCTACGCTTCTCGCTCCCTATAAAAATCGAACTCACAAGGGTAGAATTGACTTGCGAGATAATCTCACTATTTCCATGGTTGTGTACCAGAGTGTGCATTCACGTATACAGAACCATGTACACTATCGTATATTCAAGACTGCGTTTCCCCCTCCTCCATCGATGCATATACGAACAAAACAATTACGCAAAGAGAGGGAACAGATGCTTTAAATCGTGGCGATGTAAAAGTCTTTCATTCTGAAAAATCTTTCTTCAAATGAAGCTTATTTGACAATTTTCAATAATAAAATATTTTTCTTACATATCATCAAAAGCCTGATGACCTTCACCTTAAAAAAAAATTCAAACGATGTTAGTTGTAAAACAACTTATACAACTTTTTTCTCTCGAAATACTTTTATTTCTCTTTTTCGTCTTGTTATTGACGATACGTAAAAAAACAAAACGTAATGTTTATGAAAATTGTCGGGTTTGCTTCATTTCATGAAATGTTTTTTTCAAAGAGCAAAAAAAAAATGTTTTTTTTTCAGGATTAAAGATGTTTACATCGCCGCCATTTTTTTTTCTCTCTCTCTCTCTCTTTATAAATGGAGGTGCGAGTGGCGCAACGATAAATGGCGTGGGCAATGGGTTCAGCGAGCCGAGTTCAAACTCCGACCGAGGCTGTTTTCATTCTCTTTACAGTAATACCTGTAGCAAAAGTAGGAAGTTGTTAACTGCTCTCTCTACTGGCAACCTGTGTAGGAAACGACAACTATGATTCTAAACCAGCCTGAAGAGGGATTGACTCCTTCAGGCTATCTTGCCTTTGACACACCAGTGTTAAAGTCAGTTATAGGATAAGTTCTAAGTTAAGTTAAAAGTTAAATAACCTAATCTGAAATACATCATTAGCAGAAAAGCCACGGACGCCAACAAAAAAAAAAAAAGAAATAAAAATAAGCAAGATAATTACGAGTTTCGAGTTGTTTTTAAGGAAGGGAGAATAATAGAGAGATTTTTTTCAAGAAATTATTGCTTCGAGTTCAAAAAAGATAAAAAGAATATTTTTCCTTCAATTTTCTTTGGTTTCTTCGTTTGAATTATTCTGTATTCATCTTCGATCTTATCGATTCCGTTTTTGTTTTGTTTTGTGATTCTGTGTCAGCTCAAAATAAGACATATCTGAATTGATAGTAAATAACAGGCTTCACTAACAAACCGCATAGAACAATAAACGAACGAGTTGCTACAGAAGAAGAAGAAGAAGAAGAAGAAGAAGAAGAAGAAGAAGAAGAAGAAGAAGACTTCTTTTCAAATTTACGCGGTAAGAACCAAGGACAGATGTCCTTCCTGAAGAAACAGCAACACGTATATCGCCCATCAGTTCGAGACCGAAATCATGGAGATGAGGCAAGGCAGAATACACTGTGTAGGAAAGTATCTCTCGTTTATTCTTGTGGTAGGCCTTGTTTTTAAGACACAACACTATGCTGGGGCGAACAAACAATTGAAGATGCGTGGATGCCTCTGTCACTGCCTGTATACTCTCTCTCTCTCCCTTCTTTTCTAGTCTCTTCGGTCGCTGTTGGGTCAATCTGCACCTACTTCTGACCAAATAAATAGTTTTTTTTACTATCCTCTAAACCACAGTTTAATCCTAATTTGAATTTCCCATTTTTCGCTTTTCACTGAGAGGTTTTGCAATTTTATCCATAGCTTGGAAGAGAAGAGATTGATTTATACCTTTCCCAATGGCGTTAGTGCAAAGTGAACGTAGATTGTCTCAATCAGATTTTAACTCGGCTCGTTGATTCCATTCTCTGCACAGCTAACCGCTTGGTCACCGGTACCTCCACTAATATCACACGCTAACATAATTATTTGGCGACTGTTTTTTTTGATAAATACGTGAGTAGATATATTTCTCTTCTTTTGTACCCTTCTTCGCGTTGCTTGCCTTATTCTCTTGTGTCATCCCGTAGTTGTATAATTTAATTTGTTACTCCTTAATGGCCACATCTTTGGTAATGGTCCGTCTGGTGTTCAGTTTTTGTTTCTCACGAAGGCACGAATGTTTCTTCTTCAAGGTCTTAGTTGTGAATGAAAGAAACAGACGATATGGCAACCATATTTGTCCGTCGAGACTACATTAATATACATGCAACGAAAGTGTCTGACGGAACTTTTACATCTATCACTTAAGATAATAGATGAAAGAAAGAAAAGAAGAAAGAAAGAAAGAAAGAAAGAAAGAAAGAAAGAAAGAAGAAATGTATACGAGGCTGAAAGAAAGAAAGAAAGAAAGAAAGAAAGAAGAAATGTATACGAGGCTGAAAGAAAGAAAGAAAGAAAAAACGTATACGAGGCTGAAAGAAAGAAAGAAAGAAAGAAAGAAAGAAAGAAAGAAAGAAAGAAAGAAAGAGAGAAAGAAAGAAAGAAAGAAAAAAGAGGAAACGCACACAAGGCTGGAAGAAAGAATGAAAGGAAGGAAAGAAGATGAAACGTACATAACAGTAAAGGAAAGAAAGAAAGAAAGAAAGAAAGAAAGACAAAATGTGCACAAGACTGGGAGAAAGAAGAAAAGAAAGAAAGAGGGAACATATACAAGGCTGAAAAAAGGGGTGAAAGATAGAACGTTTACAAGACTGAAAGTAAGAAAGAACGGCGAAAGAAAGAGGATGAAAGTAGTAGAAATGAAGAAAAAAGAAAAAAAAAGGAAAGAGGAAGAATGTAAAAGACAAAGAAAGAGAAAGAAGGAAGTGGAAAAAGGCGACGAAAAAAGGTGAGAAAAGTGAAAGAAGAATACACGAGAAGAGAGAAAACAAATAAAAGAAAGAAAAAAAGAAAAAAAGAAGATTGCAGGAGAAGAAAATGAAGAAAGATTGAAGAAAAAAGAAAAGAGAAAGCGAAGAAATAGACAAAAGAAGAAAGAAAAAGTGGTAATAACTAAACAAAGAAGACATTGTATAGTGCGGTAACAGAGGCATTTATAGCGACGACTGAAGCTCGGATGAAATAATCTAAATCCACTTGTTAAATTTTATTGCTGAAAGTTATTAAACTTTAGTTCAGCAACTGACTACTCACTTTCTTTAGCCACTAGCACGTATAGGTTGAGCAGGGAGACACCAAAAGGGGAAAGGAGTGATAAAACTCAGGAGCATGTTAAAACAAATAAACCAAGTTAGAGTAAGGAGACATTTTCGTATACTTCACGTTTTTTTAATACATTTGTTTTTTCTCAACATAACGGAACAACGCTTCATGAAACAAAGTCAAGTGGGGACCTACTGTAGCTAGTTCTGTCCTCATTAGATGCACCCCTCCCTATTTTGATCCTATGGAAGGCTAAAGTAAGCTGAGTAAATATTTACATATAGTTATACAATTAACTCTCAAGAGGGTTCTGTAACGTCTATGATTGTGCAATGGTAAGCAAACTTATTTTACTCGCCAACTCGGAAGTGTAGTGTGTTGGGACCTCACTGGACCCTTTACAGTTGTGGCCTTGTGTCAGACCGAGCTAAAGTAATTAAATACATCACTTGGTGCACCAGTTCTGTAGTTTAGTGCCTGGTTGTGATGAGATTTGTAAATCTTCGCCGAAAAAATAGTTTGGTAGCTCGTCTAATACAGATTTCCCATACTATCTGAAAGTATATGGTAGTGATATTTGAGCGTCCATCATTATCGGTCTTTTAACGTCCGTCGTTGGACATAGACCTTCTCCAGGATTCGCCACACTTCTCCATCATGGGCGTTGTAGAGCCAGTATTTTCTAAATTTGTGTTGTCCATCTCTCCATCTTGTATTCTGTCGGCCTCGGATTCGCATGTGATCTCTGCAGATCCATGTTGTGAGTCTTGATGTCCATCGGTTGTCTGTCATTCTTGCAACATGGCCTACCCATTGCCATTTAAGTTTTCTAATATATTCTATGATGTCTCTGACTACCGTTTTCTTCCTTATTTACTGTGCTGTCTTGTGATCTCTCCATGTGAGGTTGAGCATGATTCTTTCATGTGCGCGTTGCATGCTTCTCAGTTTGCAGGTCTGTCTCTTGGTTAGGTTCCATGTTTCAGCTCCATGAGTGACATGGCGTTGCATGAGATTTTCACTACTATCGATACTGCTTCAATGATTGCAGTTGTATGATTTCAATTTTGAAAGATGTTTTGAATGCCCAACAAGAACCATCTGATGGAAAAATGCGTCCCGTCAGATTGCTGAAACATAATGTCCAATTTCTATTCTACCAAATCAACCATAGCAGTCGATGGGTACTCGTTTGTAGATAATTGTTACCGAATATTGGGTTCGATATCCACTGAGTGCCCCATTTTTCTGGCCTTATGCCAAAAACTGAGCTACGATTAGTACACAATAGCTTTTAGAGAAGAAGAAGAAGAAGAAGAAGAAGAAGAAGAAGAAGAAGAAGAAGAAGAAGAAGAAGAAGAAGAAGAAGAAGAAGAAGAAGAAGAAGAAGAAGAAGAAGAAGAAGAAGAAGAAGAAGAAGAAGAAGAAGAAGAAGAAGAAGAAGAAGAAGAAGAAGAAGAAGAAGAAGAAGAAGAAGAAGAAGAAGAAGAAGAAGAAGAAGAAGAAGAAGAAGAAGAAGAAGAAGAAGAAGAAGAAGAAGAAGAAGAAGAAGAAGAAGAAGAAGAAGAAGAAGAAGAAGAAGAAGAAGAAGAAGAAGAAGAAGAAGAAGAAGAAGAAGAAGAAGAAGAAGAAGAAGAAGAAGAAGAAGAAACTAACTTTAGCAAGTCTGCTTGAAAAACTCGATTAACATTGACAGCGAATACCCAAATTGAATAAATATGTCTCCTCCGTACGAACACCACGGGGCGCTAATGCGAGTTTTGCGTGCAATCTAAATGACGTAATACTTCGCCATATCTGAATAATATACTAATTTCGGTCAAATATTATATGTTCCATGCATATGTATTAGTTTATAAAAGGAAGTTAAGGGAGAAGTTGCATTAATAACAACTGTTTTTCAGCCTCATTGAGAGTGGCTGCCTGGGGCGACTGCGAATATTTTTATTTAGAATAGAGCAACGTGTTATCACAGTGTGAGGAACACAAGTTGGGTGCTGAATATTTTCAGATGGTAATTATAAATAAGCCAGTCAGTTTTGATGGGTGGTTATTTATGTTTTTTTTTAAATGTCTATGTGCGTATATGCGTGCTTGGAGAGAGGGCAGAAATGTAGATACAGTCAAGGCCAGCATTAAGTACCGGCAACAAGGGGAACCAAGTGCTAGGGAGCGCCTGTCTGAGACAGTGGGGCTTACCAAATTTAAGTGGGAATATGGAAAAAATGGAAAGAGTCAACAATAAAAACAGTCAAAATAAGATAGTTTCCTGGTCTGAAGTCAGAATTCTTGGAAATATCTGACGCTTAATTACATTCTGTTGTGGTGAAAGTCAATGTCCAAATGGCACCGAAGTTCCCATTTACACGACCCCCCCCCGAAAACCGGATGTGACGCATCATCTGTTTAATGCAGGTATACCACACACGCGAACGTTTGGGTGGGAACACATAAAACATTTTTTTGATCATCACGACTATTGTCGTAAGGACATAAGAGGTCTCGAGGTCTCAGAACGAATCCTGGACACCCTTGACCTGACTGCACAGAGCAATATTAAGTATCATGGGGTAAAACATCATATGTGCGTCCGTATGGTCAAAAATGACCAGAACGTAGAATTTCGTTTTCCTACATTTAAGGGCGCCGGAGTTCAGTTATTTACGCTATGTTTTAATTAACCCGTATAGCACTGTTTCGTTTAGCGCTACATTTTTAGGAACGTTTAAAAAGAGCTAATCAAGGTATTAATGTATTTACTAAGCTTAGGCATAGGACCACACGGGCTATAGTAAACGTAACTGGCACAAAGCAACAAGTGTAGGGCGCCCTGTGAACTCCGAAATCAATTCATATGGCATGCAAAATTAGTCTGATATATATATATATATATATATATATATATATATATATATATATATATATATATATATATATATAGTTAATTCAAATCTAACACCATTGAATTAACGTCATTTCCAGGCTCAGGTATATTGAATCAAAAGTTTTGAATACAAGAATATATTAGGCTTCATTTTGATCTGGCATTCACGAAAAGCTATCAAAGTCTGGTGGTATCGCAATGTTTGGTTATTAAGAAAATATATCGTCACTGGCATGTAACGAAGGTAGACAGAGAAGAGAGTGGATGGGTGGACACTTCCGACAAACTCTTCTAATGGAACCATCTTACCAGTAATGGGAAAAGCTGTTACACTCATTGCCAACCTTCACATTTATGGATTTGTGTGATTTTGGTTTCATCAGCTATCAGCCAACCCACACTAAAAGTGTTACGCCTTCGTGAATATTTCATAAAAAAATATGCAAAATATTACAATGCATCCCACTCGATAGCATCATAACAAATGCCCGTCTACCAAAGCTCACAATGGTCAGTTACGGTACTTGGATAAGTTGTTTTGAGCAGTAACCACCGAAATATCCATGTAACTAGGCCGGCATATATATATATATATATATATATATATATATATATATATATATATATATATATATATATATATATAATCATGAATTTCGTTATATCAAATTGGAAATCTATTTGAAATGATCTCCCGTCATGAATGTGCCATTTGGTCAAGACAACTTAAATAGAATAAACAATTGAAGAAAATTAGACTGCAGCAGGAATCAACATCCATTCCCGAATGATATAATTTGTCTGCGTCGAAAGAAACAAATAGAGCACTTATAGATCGTGAATAAACAAAATGAGAATTTAGAGTTGAATTAGTTATTTGGGCCTTTGCATTACTTTTTAGTCATTCAAGCAAGTAATACATCTGACGGAAAAAGACCGAAGTTATACGCAGAACACTATCCCAACAGTTGGAGGAAGATCCATTATGCTATAGGGTAACCCTAGTACAAAATGTGTAGATCAACTTGATTGTAGCATGATGCTACCGTACTTGTACTTATTTTTTTGGAAATATTGTTACATAACTCATTCAATAAAAACGAATTCACTTAATATTTGTGTGTATCATTGCGTATGTTGTATTTTAGTCGTGGGGTAAAGTGTGTGCATGTGTGTGCGTTTGTGTGTCCATGCACGCTGTATTTCACCATACAAAATCCGTATTTTTTTCGGAAATTTCGAGCTAAAAATCTAGGTGCGCACTATCTATAGAAGAATCCTTGTTATACATATTTGTATACGTAATTGTATACACGGGACAATGCATTTTACATTCGAAATAGAAGCTTAATCGGGGGTTGTAGATTATCTATTGTGAAATACGGTATATATATATATTGACGATTTTATAGACAATGAGTAAAATACAGATGGGTGAACCGGTATTTATTCAAGCTGTTTCGAAGGATGTGAGCCTACATAATCAGCGAGATAGAGAAATGACGAGGAAATGAAAAGAACTTCATGAATACCCGTGGAAAAAAGGGTGGTATGGTTGGGAATTCTGTTGAAAGTAGTAGCAGAGGTTATGGGTATTTTATTGGTTGTGCTAGTCAGATAGGTTGGGCATTCTTAAGCATCGGTTGTCATGGATGCTAGGGAGCTGGATAGTAATTTGCAGTTAGACTGTTTGGGTACTTGGTAAGTTGGTGATAGGGATATCTCTAATGTTAATCCAGATAGTGTAGTAAGGGGTTCCTTATTATGTATGATCGAATATACTTAAAGAAATGTATGTTCTATATCCTTAATGGTCATTGTTGATGTTCTGAAAAATCTGATAGCTTTGAGTTGTACAAATGAAATGACATACATAGGTTTCTACAGGTAGGGATCTGTGTGACTATGTGAAGTTCTCAATGTTGGATATACATAAAGGTGGATTGGGTGTGGATGTGGGGTTGTTGTGGGGGAAGAGAGTGTATGAATATTAAACGGTAAAAGTGTAGTATAAAGAATAGTGAGTTGGTGAGTATAGAGCAATTAGGAGTGAGAGGATTTTGATGTTAGAGATCGGTGTTGTTAGGGTTTTTACGTTCAATGTCGAGTTTGTTAGGGGAGAGAGTCTAAAGTTTGTTAATCTAAATATCATCATGTACCTCTACAATTTTGGTCGTGTCAGGAGGTATATTTTTTCTATTTTCCCAATATTGTTAATCTCGCGCCTCGACGAAATTGGGGGCAGGGGTGTGGAAGTGTAGCTATACTGGGAGTTAGTTAGGATGATTGGGTGATTCAATTCTAAGCCAAAAGTTATCTAGTCTTACGTTGAATCGCCACTCAGACTTGCCTATGTATTAAAATTTGCATCTATTGAATTCTAGGAGGTAGATGACATTTTTGCTTCTACAGTAAGAATTATGTTGAAAATCTTGTTAGTGGTAGAGCTAGTAAAGATGTTGGTGTGCCTAAGATGGTTGCAGCATAGACTATTCCGTTTGTTGCAGGATTGGAAGAATTTAACGGTTTTAATGGTGCTGTGTGAGACTTTGTTGTTTATAATAGTGTCACTGCTGATCATGTCTTTGATGTTTTGGCGTCTGCAGTAGGCGATGATACATGGTTCTAGGAATATTTCTTTGAGCTCTGTTTTGAGTGAAAGTATATTCCATCTCTTTTTAATTACGTATGAACAAGATTGGAGTGTGTTGTGGAAGGTGGTTATGTGTGGTATGTGGTCGGGTTCATTTTTGTTAGAGATTATAAGGGTTTCTTCTTTGGGTATTGTTGTGGCCTTTTTATTATATATATATATATATATATATATTTATATGTGTGTGTGTGTGTGTGTGTGTGTGTGCGTGTGTGTGTGTGCGTGTGTGCGCGTAGACGTTTAGATCGATATATAAGAATGTGTGGATGTCAATGCATTGCTAGGGTGCGATGTTTACACGTGGTATGAAGACATGGTTAGATAGCCCCAGATTTTGCTAGATTTTAGCAAACAACGCAGCTTCTCAGAAGAAGAAAGGAAGATGGACGAAGGCTGGAAACTCTATGAAGCGCCACCTGGTTAGCTGCCAATACAATTCCCGTTTTCCAATTTGAACCGGAACAAAAGAGAGGAACGCTACGGAACGAGTCATGATTCACTTGATGGTAGGCTTCACTTATTAGATTACATCGTTACGGCATTTCTTAGTACAACTTCAACAACGCTGAGATGGTTAGATCATTGGATACATAGCCGAAAGGTGTCACTACATATATTCATTCCTAGTTGTTCGCAGCTAGGTCAGACAAAAAGTTTAAGGAAAAGCAGGTCTTTTTTGCCTCCGTTACTGAACATAGTGTAGAGATCAGCCTCCTCCTTCGGAGGATTGCAGGGATCTGTGTATCCAACGCCATTTGGCTGTAAGCGCTGAAAGATCTGAGGCAATAGTTCTTGACCTTCTCTACTCCAAGATCAACACTGACGACTCAAGCAATTTGATGTCCCATCTCTTACGATAATAAATCATATTTGTTTTTCGAAAGGTACGATAATATAATGTCAAATTCAGAAATTTACAAAATTTGGAGTTTTAGATGAAAAAAAAAAAGAAATTCTAAAAAAAAAATACCTTGGATTTCGACTCGTAAAAGTGGGAAAAAATCTCACCTTCAATTTTGACCTCTGAAAGTAAAAAAAAAAACAACTTCCCCTCGATTTTGCCCCCTAAAAGTAAAAAAAGAACCTCCTTGCATTTTGACCCCTAAAAGTGGGAAACAATTACCTCTCGATCTACACCCCTAAAACTGGAAAAATATTTATTTTTTTAACCCTAAAACTAAACAAGAAAGATATTCCCTAGGATTTAGACCCCTACAACTAAAAAATACCCCTCGATTTTAATCCCTGAAAGTGAAAAAAATGTTCTTCTTGATTATGACACCTAAAAGAAAAAAATCGCTTGGTTTTTGACCGCTAACAGTGAAGAAAAAAATTACCGCTCCATTTTGAACCTTAAAGGGGGAAAAAATCCTTCCTCCTCGAAAAGAAGAAAAAGAAAAAAAGATGAGGAATTGAGAAAATCTCCCTTTGATTTCGATCCCTAAATAGGAATGAAAATAGAAATCTCCCAAAGATTTTGACCCTTAAAACTGAAAAATGAAAGTTCCTTTCTGATTTCGGAATAAAAACTCACTCCTTTAGACATAACCTCTGATCCCCTATTTTCGTGTTTTGGTAAATTTTACCTCAACTGTACGACATCAAAACTTGCACTAATCAAAACATCACAATTCAAAATATCCATGTACAACAAATAAGCAGCAGGATATGAGATATGCTAGAAATGTGTTTGCTCCTTTCTGAATAAAGAACGCCGTCTACGTCAACTTTTTATCTCCGAGGATTGAGCTGAGGAAAAAGAATAAAATCATTCTTTTATCACGACCTAGCCAAAGTATTTTTTTTACCATTGATGAATAATCATGTATATAGACCCCCTTGATTTGAAACCACCTAAAAACTTGGGATGGGTATCAAAAACTAATTTACCAAAAACACTTCCTGGATATCAAATCCGTAACCACAGAAAGTTTCATGGATTTATATCAAGCAGTTCTTGTGGTAGGCAAGTACACACATACAGACTTTTGGCGAATTAAAATGAAATTGTGTAATTAGGAATTATTAGTATTGTATAATTAGGAACTAATCAGTTAAACCTCAACACGGCTCAGTTTTGAATCACAGATAGCTCTTCGCTCTTCTCAACCAAATTTCAACCCTAACCCAATGCATCTAAATTGTCAACTTGTGGGGCCTGCGCCCCATGTTCAGAATCACTGGTCTAAGGTTTGAATTCCATTGTTTGTATAATTCCGCGTTCTATCAAAACACTCAGATAATGTTCAATATTTGTAGCGCTGATCGGAAGTGATGGATAAGCTCACCGCTCTGTGAGTAGTTGCAATGGAAATTGAGATGAAAGGAAAATTCTTGTAAAACAATTAAAGTGCTTTGTCTTTGATTGCTTTTAACATAATTGTATTACCACTGCTAACTCAACTTGTACATGTGAAAACAGTCATAAATGTTCGTCATCAAATTTAATAATTGAGCAACCATAGCGTCAAATTTTGAAGTCATGAAAAAAATTCCATTGAATAATAAATATGGTCAAAATAAATTCTATTTATGACACCACTGGTCTTTTCTACAGTTTTCCAAAAATATTTTTCTAAAACTGAGTACGAAATTCTATAGAATCTCGATATTACTAATCACAAATTATCCCGAAAAAATAAGGCCCCAAAAAGGTCAAAAAATGTTTTGTTTTTTTTTTCAAAAAATTAAAAAAAAAAAAAACAAAACAAAAAACATTCTTAGAAGGGGTCAAGAGGAGTACTGATGTCATTTTGAAGTCTGTAGACAAAACGGTACGACAGGCAGAGCTGGAACATGCAAACACATATACACAAATGAAAAGGGATGGTGGTTCAATCATGTGGGAGAAAACGGGTTTGAGAGTTACATTTGATCTTCTAACAGCTGTAAAAGTTCTTGTAGCTTAAGCAGTAGAGCAGCTGGTACGGACAACCAGACTCCTCGGAGGCAAAGAGGATTAGAGTCTCAGCAATAAATTACCCTTTATTTCCAACCTGCGCTTTTTATGCACTACTGTAATCTGACGATCTGAACGGTTGCAATAAAAAGCTGCTGATATCAAGATGATAGAAAATACTAGTCAACAATTAAGAACGATCATTCCAAGAATTGTAAAGACCATTGAACTTTTCTTGCCTTTCTTGTTATAACAACGTTTTGGTCAATCTATTCTGCTCTCTTCTGCAAGTATAGAAGTTCAGAAGATTGTGACAAGCAGAAAATTTTTAAAAAAGAATCCTTTTTCTTTTGAGGTCAGTGTATAAAACGTGCAATGGTTACTTCGCATCCATGTCAAATTTCTTCATCTCGTTTTCTCCCAGTTTTCAATGGCCTCTTTTCTGTTTATTTCTCATCTAAGTCGAATCCACCAAATGTTTGTCCATCTGTTTGTCATCGGATAACTTTAGGACGACCAGAGCTATAGCCACTGCATTTTTGTGTTGCGCTGATCGAAAGTGCAGGATAAGCTCACTGTGGTCTTTACTCACTACCGTAAACTGAAAGTCACGATGAAACGGGACACCTTCCCCTCCTTCAAGGATCGAAAATAAAGGGAATTTTTTTTATCCGTTTAAGATGTCGAAATTGGAGAGAAAGTATGTGTTAGTACATTAGTTTTTTTAAAATTGCAAAACTTATCAAGTTTTCAGCAGAGCAGTTGGATGAACACTGAATATAGTCCAGACTTGAACCCCTTTGTTTGTGTCCGTCAAGCTTGCTAAATTGAATCTTTTTCTTTTTTTTAACCACATGAAGTAGACATCTGGCTGCTAACTTCACCCGTAGGTTGGATTCTCAGCAATTCATAATACTCCTTCATCTCAGAAATTATTATTCATCTAATATAATTCAATGGGTTTTTGCCTCACTCTGGAGACTTGAGAGCCCGGCTGGCCGATGTTTTCTCAGTTCACTTCTCTCGAACGATGAATCCATAAAATAACCGTCCATCTTCATTACAGAAGATATTTATCTGATGCTGATGTGTAACAAAGGCGTCAATGCGTCAACAAACGCCATTTGTGTCTCTATCGCACAAATTAATATTCGCCCCCGTTTGTTTTCCAAGATGGCTGAATAATTCAGAAGAAGACGACGACAATAAATCAAGATAAGGAGAAGACTATAGTTTCTGATCCCCGGGAGGTTGTGTCATTTTAAGCCAACCAAAGTTTTGTGTACAGAATGCCAGAATTTTTGGAGCCTCTGATCGATATTTCTCCAAGTTCATTTGTTTATTCCCGTGGACTCCATGTGAAACGTAAGGTTGCAACCACCGTGTCGCTGTTTCAGTAGCAATAAGGTTTATACGGGGTGGCGTTGCTAGCTCCTCGCCCAATCTTCTTCCTATACCCGGGCTTGGAACTAGCGACGTCGACTGCCAAGCTGTAAGGTTTTTCTATCAAAGTAAACTTCTCTCAGATCAGTGGTTCCCAACCTGGGGTAAAATTACCCCAGTGGATAAATTAACTGATTCTAGATTTATATATTAAAAGAAATATAAATCAATAAATAACGTCATCTGCTATTACTATTGTGTTTTGAACTTATATAAAAAAATTCCCCTTTGGCAGTTGTTTTATTATGGCAGTAGCGTAAATTAAAACTACTTTACAAAACATGGGGAGTGTAAATTTACTTTGGAACTGTCACCAGGGGTAAATGGGATGATAAGTGTAGGAAACCCCTGTCTTGGATGGATTGCCTTATAGGTCTAAAGGGTTCAAACTGGCGGAACAAAAGAATTCATGCCTTTCCCGAAGGTCATTATTACGAAGTAAGTATGAACAGCCACAGCTGAAACTGGTCACCGATTCCGTTTTCTGTGTCTGTAACCGTCACGCCACTCCACACCCGCTCGAAATTATTTACCGGCTGGTTATTTGATGTTTTAATGAATTGTTTGATCAAACAAGGGTTATTTGTTGTCTAGAGTAATCGGAATTCTTAGATTGAGTAACGTTCATTATTAATTTCTGATTAGTTTTTCTTCGTCTTATTGTTGTTTGAGACTCGTGAATGTTGAGGGATACTAAAAATGGCGGTAGTCTGTGCGGAAGAAATAACGACTATTTCAAATATCTTGAAGGCGGTTGCGTGGCCTTGTCAAAGATGAGCAGACTGATACAAAGCTTATTGTATTTATTCATGATCTTTTTTTCTTTTTTTTTTTATCTCAACTGTTTTGATGGTACTATATCCCTACTAAACGCACAGACACACTCACATATATGCAAACACAGACACACACGTACACACACAAATCCTTTCATTCTCTCTCTTTAGTACTATATCGTGTGTTGTTACCTTTATCATTGTATTCCTCTGTTCACTCCGTACTTGGGAAAAATTTGAATCCGTCTCTTCTTACCACCCTCACAGTTATGCGTAAAATAGGAAGGCAGGTTAGGTTCTCTAGCCTTGGGAAGGCAACCAATCTAGGAGAAGGACAACTTGGGAACGGAGCCCCCTTAAGGCAGTTTGACGTCCGTCCCACAGCCTTGCTGATGCCAGATATTTCGCTCTATGCTTTCCTCAGGACTCCATCGGCAAAGCCGAAAGGTGGATTATGAGTGGACGTGCCAGGATCTCCATACGCTTCGCCCACGCATGCACCCTGGAAGGAACATTCTATTGTCTGTGGAGACAGAGCGGTGACTCTTCTTCTTCTTCTTCTTCTTCTTCTTCTTCTTCTTCTTCTTCTTCTTCTTCTTCTCGTTATTATTATTATTATTATTATTATTATTATTATTATTATTATTATTATTGAATCTCACACCAGTTGCCTGGTGGTAACCGCTGGAGTTTGAGTGACAGCAAGTCTCCTCAAGTCTCCAGCCCTCCTCTCCTACTACTCATAGGTCGCAGTAATTCTACGATTTACAGTTTCACACCGGTTGCCCAGTGGTTATCGCTGAAGGCTGAGTGACAATAAGTCTCCTCAGGTCCTCAGCTAACGTCTCCTCCCTCTTTCGCATATCATGACAGAGCTACTATTCGTTGCAGTACTCTAGTATCTCTAGCACCTTCCTCAGTATCCGTGCAGTTCCAAGTAGTGCTGTGGTCTGTACGGTCTCTATCCTCACCCTAATCCCGATCTCCTCCAGTCTCTCCCTCAGCGTTTTGGGGACAGTTCCTAGTGCTCCCACTATGACCGGTACTACCCTGGTTTTCATGTTCCACATTTTCTTTAACTCCCTTGCTAGGTCCTGGTATTTTTCCCTTTTTTCACCCTCCTTCTTTTTTACTCTATGGTCTGCAGGCACAGCAACGTCTACTATTTGGCAGGCCTTCCTTTTTTTGTCTACTATTACTAAGTCCGGCCTTCTTGCCTGGATGAGGTGGTCAGTTTGGATGTCAAAGTCCCACAGTAGTTTGTGGTTGTCATTCTCCAAAACTGCCTCTGGCTTGTGCTGATACCACTTTTCCCCATGGTTGAACCCCATTTGTTTACTTAGTTCCCAGTGTATCATCGTTGCTACTCTATCGTGTCTATGCTTATAGTCCTTCTGGGCGAGTTGACTACATTCACTAGTTATGTGGTTTACTGTCTCATCTCTTTCACCGCACATGCGGCATTTGCTGTTTGTCTGTGTTCTGTCGATTTTTGCTTTTATGTAGTTTGTCCTTATGCTTTTGTTTTGGGCTGCCATGATGAGCGATTCTGTTTCTCTCTTAAGGTTTCCCTTTCGTAACCACGTCCATGATTTCTCGTCTGCTATATCTTTTATCTGTCTTTTGAACTCGCCGTACAATTTTTTCCCTTCCCACTTTTCTTTTCTAGTTTGCTGTACTGTTCCATTGTTTTCTACTTTATTGTTTGTTGCACTATCCCTTGCGCTCTTTATGATTTCTTCACTATTTGTTTGCACATATCTATCTAGGACTACTTTAGCTCTCTGGACACAATCTTCTATGCTGATGAGCCCCCTACCACCTTCTTTTCTCTTAACGTATAGTCTATCTGTATCATCCCTAGGGTGTAATGCTTTATGCATCGTCATAAGTTTCCTTGTTCGCCTATCCATTGATTGGAGCTCTTCCTTTGTCCATCCTAGGAATGGTCCTGTATACCTAACTACTGACACAGCCCATGTGTTCATTCCTTTTATTAGATTTCTGCTATTTAATTTGGTTTCTAATATTTTCCTTATCCTTCTGAGGTATTCTCTCTTAATTTTCTCCTTCATCTCTTCCCGTTTTATCGTGTCACATTCAAGGACACCTAGGTACTTGTATCGGTCTTGTGCAGTCAATGCCCCAATCTTGTTGTTGTCCGGAAGTTCAATTCCCTCAGTCATTGAAAGCCTTCCTTTGTGCATCACCATGATTGCGCATTTTTCTATCCCAAACTCCATTCCTATGTCCTCACTATATTCCCTTACTTCGTTGAACAGAGTCTCAAGCTCTCCCCTGTTTTTTGCAAACAATTTAATATCGTCCATGTACATTAAGTGGTTGATCTTTCCTTTTGTTCTAGAGAAGTGGTATCCTTTGCTGTTTTTCAGGATTCTGTTAAGCAGTATCATTGTTAGAACAAATAATAGTGGGGACAACGAGTCTCCTTGGAAGATTCCCCTTTTTATCCCTACCTCGGCTAGCTTGTCCCCTGCGGCTGTCAAATCTACTTTCCAGTCTTCCATTGAATTACCAATGAATTTAACCACCGGTTCGCTAATTTTGAACATTCTAAGGCATTCGAGTATCCAGCTATGTGGAATCATATCGTATGCCTTTTTGTAATCTATCCATCCCATTGCGATATTCTTTCTCCTTTTCCTTACTTCTTTTAATATCATCTGGTCTATGTAGAGTAAATCGTTTGCCCCTTTGGTTCCTATCCTACACCTATTATTATTATTTACACCTGATGCCTGATGATCGTCGCTGATGACAGAGTGAAAACAAGTCTCCTCAAATCCCCAGCCTTTCTCTAACCACTCTCGCATTCCACAGCAGTGCTGTGGTTTGCAATTTTACACCAATTGACTGCTGGTTGTCGCTAAAGGCTGAGTGATAGTGAGTCACCTCGGGTCTTTAGTCCTCCTCTCATCGTCCTCACATATCACAGCAGCTTTGTGGTTTATACCGTCTCGACCATGTCATTTTCATCCTAGCTGTTAGGCCATCACTAGCGACTGGAAATCATAGATATTTCTATATCTTTCATATTTCTAGTACACTCCTCAGTAATCGTGCAGATTCTATCAGTGCCGTTGTCTGCATTCTAATTTCCAGGGCTGTCTCTAGTTCGTGCTGATACCATTTGTCAGCATGATCGAATTCCAGTCGTTTGCTTTGTTCCCAGTGTATATAACTTTGGCTACCCTGTCATATCTGTTCTTATATTCCTTCTGAGCTATTTTACTACATCAAGTGGTTATGTAGTTCACAGACTCATTCTTTTCTCCGCATAGGCGGTATTTGCTGTTTGCTTGGGCTCTGTAGTTCTTCGCCTTGACATAGTTTGTCCTGATGCATTTATCTAGGGCTGCAATGATGAGCGATTCCGTTTCTCTCTTTAGGTTTCCTTTGCATAGCCATATCTATGATTTCTTAACTGCGATATTTTGTATCTTTCTTTTTAATTCTGCATGCAGTTTTTAAAAAAAATCTATTGATTAGACCGATACTGCCCATGTGTTAATTCCTTTTACCAAATGTCTGCTATTCAGCTTGATCTCAATTTTTTTTCTATCCTCCAAAGGTATTCTTTTTTATTTTCTCCTTTTATCGCATCACATTCGAAACTTCTAGGTATTTATATCAGTCATGTGTGGTTAATGTTCTGATCTTTTTGCTGTCCGGTAATTCGAATCCTTCTGTCACTGAAAGCCTTCCCTCGTGCATTACCACTAGCGAGCATTTTTCTATTCCGAACTTTATTCCAAAGTCATTGCTGAATTCTTCTCTTTGTTGAACAAAATTTCAAGCTCTTCCCTGTTTTTTTTGCAAATAGCTTTGTGTCGTCCATGTACATGAGAATAGCTATTCTTCGCTGTTTTTCAATAATCTGTTTAGTGGTATCATGGTTAGTACAAAGAGTCGTGAGGAAAGCTTGTCCTCTTGAAAAATCACCCTTTTTATACTCACCTCTGCTAAGTTTTCTTCTGTAGTCGTCAAGTCCACTTCCCAGTTTTTCATAGAGTTTACAATGGTTCTCTAGTCTTGAACATCCTGAGGCATTCGAGTATCCAGCTATCTGGGATCATATCGTGTGATTGGCGCTTTTTTTGCCTGACTTTTTTAAAGAATCATCTGATCTGTGTAGGGCAAATCATTACCCCCTTGGTTCCCTTTCTGCATCCTTTCTATTCTTCTGTTAGGAGTCCTCTTCTTTCCATGGAAAGACATATTTTTCTGCTATCTGACAGGTCAGTGTTTTCCACATTAGTGGTAGGCACGTGATTGGTCCATAGTGGCTTGCCTGATTCCCTTTCTCTGCATCCTTTTGGATGAGAGTCGACTTCCTGTGACAAGGCAGTCCGGGACCTCACTTTCATTTTGGAGACTTTGGCAATGATGGATAAGTCTTTCATGTAATGTGGTCAATTTTTAAAAACCAATATCCGTAGATCCCATCAGGTCCTGGTGCTTTCCAATTGGCTATTTTTTTTTTGGGGGGGGGGGGGTTCCAATGTAGTTTTATTCAAAACAATTCGTTGTTTCTTAATATCATCTAACTATTCTTGAAATTCATTGTATCTGTTGGCAATTCCCTACTTCCCATATGCCGCTCCAGAAGTTATTTGCCTCTGTGGCATTTGTTTTTTTCCTTCGTTCAAATCTTGATAGAATATTTTTAGTTGTTTTGGAAAGTGCATTTCGGTATGTATTGAGCAGTACTTTGTCTATATCGCTAGTTTTCTTTGAGGCATTTTTTCCACTGCAGCGGGTATCTCTTTTTGTCTCATCTTGTATTTGTCTCATAGTCTTGCACGAAGCCTGTTCATGTACGATGTGTTTTTCAGCAATTATTAGTCTCTCTGTGGTTGTGAGATCTGTTTTTCTAATCTCATTTCCCAGGCAGGTTTTTCTCCGTTTTGGGAGTTTCTTCTTGCGACGTAAAAATATCTTGCCATTTTTGCACCGGCATAGATGAAGTTGCTGAGCTCCGTTATGTTGTTAGTTTGCTGTGGAAGGAAATTGACGTGTTCAGTTGAATCCTTTATTTTTTTTTAGTCCTTGTCCCTAAGGAATGGCAGTAGCCTTTTCTCTTCTGGCATTGATTCTTTTAGGGATTGTATCAAAGTCTTTTCCTCTTCCATTGGGATGTAAGCGTTCCCTTTGTCTTTCACTAGTATCTCGGTCGGGGTAGTTGTCTGTATTTGTTACTATTTCGTCGTTTATTATGTATCGGGGTACACCTCTGAAGGTAAGCCATATTCTTCTCTCTCCATATTCTTTCAGATTTCCTGCAGTTCTATCTCGGAACCATTTATTTTTCAGCATTTGTCTCATTTTGTCAGCCAGACGTTGATACGATGCCTCCACTGTAGTTTTTTCCCTTCATATTGTGAGTATTCGTTTTCTGTCAGGCTTACAAATGGTTTTCTTTTAGGGTAGCAATATATAACATTTGTTGTCCTCTTTATTCCATTTTTTCATTTTGTTTTGGCCAACAATCGCTCGGTTACGACTGTGTCCCCCCCCCCCGTGGGCCACCAAGAGAACACAAACCGGATTGAACATCAAAGTGTTTCCTATGTGTTTAGTCTGTGTACTGAGCTAAAATTTACACAATATACATTTAACTAACTGACGCTAAAAAAGAACAGCGCGTACCTATTCCGACTCACCATCAAATTCAAGACAGACTCAAGAACGGATATCGGAGGCTGCCTGTATTCAAAACCAAGGCTTCTTGAACATTTCTCATGCGCGATCGCTTTTGAGGAGACAAATTCTTTTTGCGAGCCCCACACATTGTTATAATAGGAATAGGTAGTAAGACTATATCTCATCCTTTAGTGGCACTCTAGTAGTAACTAAACGTGGGAAACAGACCAAAAGATTTCAAAAAATTGCAACGTAATCTATAATATGTTTTACGGCGTTTATGATATATATTATTCATAAAAAAGTTACATAAAAAAAATTGCTGAATAACAATAAAAACGAAATCTATTTTGAAAAATAGTGAATAACATTGTGTCATTCCACAATAAACACGAAGGAGTACATTTTTGTAAGAAGATAAAGAAAACTCTAATTAGTATGAACATTTTTAAATATTCATGTGGAGGGCTCCAGAGCCCTCCTTTGAGAAGCCCTGTTCTAAGCAACTATACTTGAATCTCTTTCTTTTGTAATATTCCTAGGAAACTAAAGTTGTTATAGACCAGAGAGAAATACAGCAAGTCAAGTTGACAAGAACAACGTAACCTGATCTTATTTACAAAGACTTCGAGATTCCTATTGACTCCAAATTGGAGCCAAAACCTTTTTTATGGACACAAAGGCCAATAAAAGGGCACAGGGTTGCGTTTGATTAAGGTTGCTTGAATTCTCCATCCAAGAATTGCCAAGAACCCCAGTTAAATCAGGTTCGCTGGTGACCAGAGCGTTTTGATGGTGTTTTTTTTTAACTTCTAGGCAAGCAGAACTGGAACGAGGCTCTTTCGATAGAAAAGGCATTTATTTTCAAAGGATCTTTTGTGTGTAGTTCAAAGGAGGACCAGAGAAAGAAAAAGAAAATGGAAGAAGGAAAATAGAGAGATCGAGTGGGGTGGGGGAGATTGTACTAAGGAGGAAATAAATAAGAAAGAGAAAGAAAGTGAGAGAAAGGAAGGAGGGGGAATAAAATGAAAGAAGAAAAAGAAAGTAAGCTTCGTTGTTGAAATAGTTACGTATATCTAATCATGCCAGAAATCGGTGTTCGAGCCCAAACACAGGCTAAGATTTCGAAGTTGATTTTCGAGGCAGGAAGGAATTATATACTTAGAAAGATTAGTGCAAGGCAACGGTCTTGCCTCCTATACTTCAGTTCAATTTAACTTTGTACCAAGCAAACCTGAGTGTAGTAAATATCTGTATGTGTTCGATCAGGGATCTCTCTCTTTGCAGGCAGATAGGTCAGTATTCCTGACATTTGGCTTTGTGCTGTACTAAACAAAGCTTAGTAAACACCAAAAAGTAAAAAGAAAAAGAAGACGTAGAAGAGAAAGAAAAGTGAAAAGTCTAGTTCCTAACATTGTTAGTGGTTGGTGGTCCATTTGTTCCATTGCATCGGTCAAAACAGGAGGAAATGCTTCTGGGAATAAAACGAGAAAGTTTTGTTGCTGTGCTTTCAGTGAAATGTCAGCGGAAATAAGGAGAAAATGCTGTTTTTTTTTTTAAAAGAATTTTGGTCAAGAGAGAGACAAGTAGAGAGAGAGACAGACAATCAGACGGAGACAGGGAGATTGAGAGGTGGATTATATAAGAAGTTTGAGAAAGAAAAGTTGAAATACGATTGATATTTATTCACACATGTATGTCTGTTTGTTTGCGCCATAGGCTGCGAAAGAATTGATTAAATTTTGGGGCGGAACCAAGAATTTTTCCAGTTGAAAGATATTTTCCATTCTGTTCATATATTTATATGTATTCACTCATCTTTTTCTCTTTCTCCATAAAAGTTTCCTCTAAAAGTTCCCAGTGGAGTTTAATGACATTTTATGGAAAGGTGGGCCATGGGTCGAGGAAGAATTCATTAAATTTCGGAGTGGACCCATTCAGTTTTTGCTAGTGTATAGCTCTGGAAATCTGGGTGTTTTCTTGTTGAGCCTGGTTAAAAATGGCGAAATGTTACAATTGTGAGGCCCTCAGTGAAGGTCAAACTCACTACAATCATAATGATCTGTGAGGCTAGTTTCTTAACTACTGACCCACAAAAAGACCCTGAATTCAATCCAACTTTGTTTAGTCAGGAGCAATGGGCTGGCCATGTTGCAAGAATGGCAGACAACCGATGAACATCGAGACTCGTGACATGGATTCCCAGAGATCACATGCGAAACTGAGGCTGGCAGAGTATTTGATGGAGAGACGAGTTGGACAAATTCAGAAAGTACTGGCTCTGCGACGTCCACGATAGAGAAATGTGGCGAATCCTGGGGAAGGTCTCTGTCCAACAACGGGCGTTAAGAGACTGATGATGATGATGATGATGAAGGAAAATCCGTGGAACCCAGTTAGGATAGAATATGAAAGGAAAAACGAATGAAAGAAAGTAGAGGGATAATGAGAGAGAAAGAACGAAAGAACAAACAAAAGGAAGAAAGAAAAGGATGATAAGAAGTAAGAAAGTTGAGATGATGAGAAGAGAGAAAGAAAGGTAGAGAAAAAAGGGAGCAAAGAAATGATGAGAAAAAAAGAAATACGGAAAGAAAGAGAGAAGTGGGCTGTAGATAAGAAGGAAATATAGAAAGAAGTATGGGACGGATGAGAAAGAAAGGCAGAAAGAAACAAAAACGGAGAGAGAGAGAGAGAGAGAAAGAGAGAGAGAGAGAGAGAGGGAGTGCGAGAGGAGAGGAATAATAAGAAGGAAGAGGGGAAAGAAAGAAAGAAAGAAAGAAAACTACAGAAAAACTGTAATTGAAGATTCAGATGAAGAAAAGAGTAAAAAGTCAATTGAGCTATTCAAAGGGAAACGAAAAATTGACTCAAAGAAAATAAGAAGAACAAAATAAGAGGAGACCAAGAAAATATCGGGAAACGAACACGAAGAAGGAACACAAAACAGAAGACACGCATAGAAGATGAAAGCAAAATGGATAGAAAATACAAAAGAGTGAATCCATAGGAAATACATTTTAATCCAATCATATTTTCTGAAAAGGGGACACATGACCCTGGGATCATCTTTTATTGGAGTAACTAGCGAGATGGATTAACATGACAAGTCACACTTGATAGCCGGACGACATCTTTGATCTCAGGCAGACGCCGTTCACTATGTTCCTTTTATTCCGGTTGAACGACCTATTTATGTCATCCAGGATAACCAGATGTACAGTTGGAGTGGTTCCTGCACTTTTAACGTTTATCTGAGTGTATACACGTACAACTATGATCATTTTTTTTATATATAACACATTGTTGAAAATACCTTAAAAACTAATTTAACAGCGTTGATATTATCTTCAAAATTATGAATCACAGATATTTTTTCAAATTCATCTCGGAAAAAAATTCTTCTTTCGGGATCATTTTTTTCCAACTTTATCCATTTCCCGGATACATTTGAATTTATATGAGATATTTCTTGGAAATATTTTCTCCCTCTCTGCCTGTTTGTTATATATATATATATATATATATATATATATATATATATATATATATATATATATATATATATATATATATATATATAGTCTCTGTCTCTGCATTGAGACCTCTCAAAATAGATATCAACTTCGAATTTACGCATGTGTCAAATAAACATCAACTTCAAATATACCCCTGTGTATTAGTATTCTACTATATATATATATATATATATATATATATATATATATATAACACAACAACTCTAACCACACAGATCTCTTAATCATAATCCTCCCACTAATAACAACCTCATCCACACTCTGCCCTTCCTCTGGTATATCTAATATTGAGAACTTCACAGTCACTCAGACCCATACCTTTGTATGGTATTCCATTTGTACAAATTAGAGCCAACAAACTTTCGACGACCAGTAAGGATAATACATATGAAATCCCTTGACCTCATCATCCCACCATCTCTAGTATACCAACCTATCCACTCAATCAAATACTAAAACACTACCCTTCAATCCTGATACCCCATGGTCTCTCCAAGACCCACTACTGCTGCTACTACCACATCTTTCCACAGATGAGCACAGACTTCATCACAGACGGAAGCAAGTCCCACATATCAGGATAATCCAAAAATATTGGATTCCAATTTTTGCTTCCAAAGCGAAGCATCTGATGGTAAATTTACTTTCAACAGAAAACTTTCAACTACTGATTGATACACACACACACACACACACGTGCTACTGAAGATGGGAATACGGCCCGAAATATTATATGTGGTTGTGTGTGTGTGTGTGTGTGTCTTATGTTAGTTCATGTAACTATTTTGTTTTTAAATCCCTCAAACGGTTACATGGTAAACTACTGATGATCAAAATAGATAATTTATACCTAGTACCATAAATATCACTCTGTGCAGTACATAGAAAATACTGTAAAAAACAGATATTCGGAAATAAGTGACTGAAATGACACATTTAAAAAAAAAAATGTCTGATGTATGATGGGTTTAATCCATAGAGTGCTCGATACATTCAACTCTTTAAATGTTATGTTGGTTTATATATATATATATATATATATATATATATATATACTGCTGGGTTATTTAGCACTTTTTGGGGTTTAATGTTTGTTTTTGTTTTTTTTGCAATAATTCTCCAAGTTCTGACTGAACTTTGATCATTCATACATCAAACTTTATCACCACCTAAGGCTCTCCAATGGAAAAATAAAAAAATACACAATTTAAAGAAACTTTACATATAAAATTTGGCTGACAAAAAACAATTTGGCACTCTATCTAAAAAAAAATTCCATTGAATTGTACCTGTGTTCTTACCCAAGGGCGTGACTGGAAAGTTGTGGGCAAGGGGGACTTCATTCATCGATGGTTCCCTCCCTTCAACATTTAATCCGATGGTTCCCAACCTGGAGACAACAAACCTATGAGACTCTAAAAAGTATTACTAGGAGTTCTTGAGGAAACCTTTCAAATGTCTGGGGTCTATTAGCTTGTTGAGTAGGTAGCCCTTCCAAAATGTAGTGAGAGATTTAAAGGGCTTAGCCCCAACCCTATTTAATGAGATTTGTTATTAGGCAAGAGCTTCTGAGGAGCCAAGCAATTCAAAAGCTCATCTCTCCCCTTCCCTCAACATGGTGAGCCGGGGTATATGCTCTGTGATCCCACTCCCAATATTTAGTGCTGTGCTTTCCAATCTGGGGGTCGCAGACATTGTGAAATATTTATCGAAATGCAGCAGATAAACTACTATTCATGAAGCTTTCGGGCCACCTTCCTTTGTTAAGACAGTAGAAATTGAATAACCGTACCCTCTCTAAAAAATGAAAAAGAAATAATGTAAAAGCAAATTATTAAAATCATCAAGAAGTATCAAATAGACCTACCGAGCAATAATATTGATATTAATAAAACTAGTTAACATACACACCTAAATAACACTGAATACCCCCGAGAAGTATGGTCACACCAAATTATAAAAGTTTATATCCATTAGTTTTTCCTTTTAGCAAACCTTAGCTGGATAAACGTAATATTTTTGTGTGCCAAAAAAGCCCCCACAATACCAAATAGCCCACACAATACCAAAAAATCCCATAGAACGATCGATATATATATATATATATATATATATATATATATATATATATATATATATATATATATATATATATATATATATGCTAGAGGAACGCCCAACCATTTTAAGGGAGCTCAACTCCCTGGTTTGAAATCAGAGTTACCATTCACCTAGACTGGTCACCTTCGCAAGGCTAAAAAGGCCAGTTGTCCATGCTATTTTATCCATGGGCGGAGGATTTAATGCTTTTCCTGAAGGAATTAGTTCGAAGTGAACACAGATCATCTCAACCAAAGTATGAACTCGGCTCGCCGAGTCCTTTTCCTGTTCCCTTAACCGATTGTTTAGTTTATATAAGTCACCAGCCGGGTGTCAACTAGAGACCGATGGCTGGCAACCTTGTAAGTTATGATAGTCCGAGCTTTAAAGAAAAAAATGGGACGGGGCTTTTACATGTACAGACGATACAACACTTTCGTAAACATATTTCTATATATGCATAAAGTGATGTATGCTTGGTGCAGTAGATACATTTATATTGACAAGAGTTTTCTAATAATCTATACAGTGGAGGTTAGAGCCATTTTCTGCATTTCATGTATGCTGGACTATCTGTGAATGTTGTTGGCAAGTTCATTGGTCTCTTTTGGGGTAATACTAGGGCTTCAAAAACAATGGGCATTATTTTGGTCCTGATTTCTACTGATTTCTATTCCAAGGTCTTCATATTTTGAGAGTTTCTCGAATCCTTTGATAGCAAGGTTTTTATCAACTGCAACAGTCATATCCACTCGGAGCCATGTTTTTTCTCTAAAGTCTTTTATTATGATATATGGCCTATTCACGTTTATAGTTCTGTCATTGTCATTATTGTTGTCGTCATCATCATCATCATCATCCTTATTATTATTATCATCATCATCATTATTATTATTATTATTATTATTATTATTATTATTATTATTATTATTAATAATAATATTATTATTATTCTCTTGATTTGCTTTTTGATACAATCATTAGCCTTCTTTTTACCAGAGACTATAGGTAAATGAGAGTTTTTCTTAGGAAGTTATTAAACTTTTTCTTTTCTTTTTTTTTCTCTTTCTCTCTTTCTTCCTTTCGCCCTCTCTCCTTCCCTTTTTTTCTATATTATTTATTTGCTTTCTACCCATTGGGCATAGACAGGAATATAGATTTGAAAAAAGAAGGAATTTAAACAAATACGAAATTCAAAAAGAGGAAAAATAAAGAGTTTTGCATAAGGGTACGGAAGTTGGATACATTTGGTTTAGGGAGGGGATTATTGGATTGAGAAAATTTCTCGAAGTCTGTGAGCAGAGATCATCGGCGCGATCTTTTGTATCTCAAATAAAGATAGATTTCCTAGTTTTTTTAAGGTATGCACCAGTGTTTTTCTTATCCATTCCTTGAAATATCTCAAGTTTTTCAAATACTTTTGCCAATATTTTCAAATCAGGCGAAATGGTCATGTTTATAAGATTGCATTTGCGATTTTTGAAATCTTCTTTTACTATATTTGGTCTATTGGCTTGTATAGTGCACCCGGTATGTATGATGAAGTCCAATAGCAATGTAACGCATTCCCCCTCTAGCCCAAGGTGGTGGTTTGTGCTCATACTATTTTTCTATGTAGGATAGGTTATATATATATAACATATATGTGTTGACATATCCTCCAATGAAAGAAAAGTGGGGCTCGGGTAGAGCAGCCAGATATTAAGTGGTCAATAGCTTCCTCAGCATGTGTACAGAAGCTACACTTTGAATTTGTCTCGTTCCTCAAAATCTGTGCCTGGTAAGATCTTGTTAGCAAGCGTTGGTCTTGGTCGGCTGAGATAAACCCTTCTGTATCTGATTTCAGCACAGAGCTCTGCAACCGTTCATGGGTCAGATTTTTGTCAATATCAGGGTCTTGTGCTTGCAAAGGATATCGGCCAAGTAATGGGTTTTTCTTCCCAGTTGGTTTTCAGGTTGGTTAGGCCCTTATTTTTTGCTTATTGTTTGATTTTTCCCTCCTTTGTTGGTATCCCGCTTTTCATTTCACCCAGATCGTTTAGGCGTATATCTTGTTTGAATCTTTGTCTCTCTTTAATTTTATGAGTGTAGCATTGTAGTTAATTCGTGTTGGTTGACATGTTTTAATAACCATTCATTTATCAACTTTAGATATCTCTCGAGCTATATGACCGTGGTCTTAAATGTGATCTCTAGTTGACTCTGTCCTCTACCCACGAGGCGATCTATTTCAGCCTCAAGGCGATGCATGCTATACATGGACAGAAGCTTTCTGATCTTTCTATCTATTCTCTGCAGCTCTTCAAGATTCAAATTTATCATATTTATTCACAAGAGTCTGTAACAACAGGTAGTGCTAAAGAGTTTATAGCTTCAAGCTTATTTCGTATATTTAGCTCAGTTATTATTATTATCATTATTATTATTATTATTATTATTATTATTATTATTATTATCTGCTTCCATTGTTTCGAATTTATTTACGTCCACGAATTAATACTCAGTAATGCACCTACGTAGGCGTGCACACGTACTTACCATAACTCTCTCCCACTCTCTGTCTGTCTCTCTGTCTCTGTCTCTCTCTGTTTCTCTATCTCTTTCTCTCTCTCTCTTCTACTGCACATGTGCACACCGATTAATACAAATAGAAATACAATAATAACTGATCTTAATATAGAGTCTAACGTCTATGCACATCAGGCTGCGGACTTATTGATCAACTCTAATATATATATATATATATATATATATATATATATATATATATATATGCATTATCATAATTATCATCATCCACAACTGGATAAATACTTTTACCAGCTTCTTCTATGCCAACCGTGACTGTGCTGATCTCTTATATTTCTTACTAACAAACTTTTTTTATCGCATGTCTCCATTTTATTTTGGTCTTCCCTGTTGTGTTTGTTATCCTCTTGGCGCCAATCGACAAACCTTTGCAACCATCTGTTATCCCTCCTTTTAGCTACACGTCCATTCCATCTCCATTTTTTTTTAGCTTAATCACTTGTATGAAATGTTTTATTTTGGTCTGCTCTCGGGTCCATGTTGATTTATTCCTAGCATTGCTCTTATCGTTTGTTCAATCAATGTTTGCAGGGTACAGACAGACAAACGGAACCGGTTGTTTCACATAAATAGATATGTGTGTGCTTCTCTTTTTAAAAAAAATTCAAATATATCCGATAAATTTTCACGGGTAATACAGAAAGTAGTGCCCTTACGCAGGTCACGACTTCCGCATATTGCATTACTAAAAACTCGGTCCGTTTTCGATGTGTGAATTAGACTTAGAGACAAGCACCCGAAGTAGCGTTACTCACTTCACCCTGCTACTGAAAATATATGTAAGATCAAGAAGAGGAACTGTTCCGATCGGGGAAAGTGTTCGAATTCTAACTAGGGTTCATATCTAAACTCAGCAACTTTCTATTTTGATTGCAGCGTATTATTTCCGATCAGAGATCACTCATCTTCTCGGATAATATCTTATCGATCTTAGCTGTCTCCCAAAACATTTTATACTTATAGCAAGCAATATATACCAACGTGCACCAAAAAAGGTAAAAAAAAGGTAGTTTGGATTAGCTTCGTGGCTGAGACAGCGTATTTTCCAATTGGTGCCAAAAGTCGATGTTCGAATCCGCTACAGGTTTCCTCCGTTATCCAAAAATAGAACATTCGAATAAAAATCCTTCCGTAAGCCGAAATGGCGTAAAATGAAGAACTAATTAATATAAATTTACACGGAACAAATTTTTAAGCGTTTCCAGAACCTCCAAATGGTGATGATGGTATGCTACGATGTGTCATCGGAGCTCGTGACGCTGGGAGGCACCGGAGACTTAGGTGTATGGGAGAGAGAAAAAAAGTGGGGAGAGGCTGCGCACTGCCTCAATAATGGTTCACAGAAAAACAAATGCCGAACGCTATTTTCGCTTTTTGCCTTTTTCTGAAAAAAAAAATAGTCGTAAAAAGAAAGCGGAAGATACTTGTATTTTGAATGCTGATTTTCATGGCAGAAAGATCGGTGCAGTAAAACCTGCAGTGGAGTTGTGGTTTTATAGAATGATCCTACAGTGGCGAGTTCAATCCTTAGTGGATGCTCCACTTCTGTGGGCTTGCGACGTACTGAGTTAGGCTTTGTAAATATGGGTGTCTCACCATAAGGTAGTCATGAGCAAAGTAGTTTCAGAGACTATCCGTACTGTGAGGAGTTCAGTCCTCACTGGATGTCCCATTACTGTGACTTTCTTTCTTTCTAAACTTGGCTTATTTGAATATGAATTATAGGCGCCCATCCATGTTTTTAAGTCGCAAAAGTGTTAGGGAAGCCAGCCAGGATCTAAGTCACTATCCAATAGTTATTAATCCAAGAGACATGCTTGGTAACCATTGCCCTACATCGAGGCACCCTAGTTATTATTTACCAATGTTTGCTTAAATGTGGCATAAAGCAACAATTATGGGGCATCAGCAAGTATTGAACTCACTACGCATCAGTAATGATCAGCAAGCTCAACTCTCTATATCACGACGAAACATTTGCCATTTATTAAGCTTAGTTTAGATTTGGCACAAAGCCAACAATTACGAACACTTAGTAAGAATCCAACTCACAAGTGCTTGATCCAATAGCTTAGTAACCATTACATCACAACGAGGCACCTTAGTTATTTCTAGATGTTAGCTTAAATTTGGCATAAGTCACATTACGCCACGACAAGGCACCTTAGTTATTTCCTAATCTTAGCTTAAATTTGGCACAAGATAACAGTTATGGGGCCTCGGTGAGTACCGAACTCGCTACTCATTTTTAATGATCAGCAAAGTCAGCCTGCTAACTACTATACCACGACGAGATGTCATAGCCTCTTACTAAGCTAAGGTTAGACTTGGCACCAGACCAACAAGTATGGGACACCCTGTGATGATCTCACTCTTTACTCAGTAGCAATTGACCTAACCATGATACTACAACAAGGAGTTATAGTTATTGTTTACGAAGCTTAGTTTTGGCACAACCACGACGCAACCGATGATTATTAAACTTACAATTCAGCAATAATAATCAGCGAGCCCAGCTTACTAAATATCGCACCAGAACGAGGCGCGATAGTCATTCACCAAAGCGTAGCTTAGATTCACATATATTGCAAACCCAATGACGATCGAACTCACCACTGCATAGTAATTGATTTGTATAACTAGCTTTCTAACCATTACACTGCGATAAGGTCCCACTGCTTACGCTTATGTAGACTGTCAATTCGATAATCGAATGGATGCTATTGTGCAATGGCGTGTACTCTCTTCAGCATGTGTTTCGATATTCCCAGGGAAACATTACCTTTAGCGTTGTCCATCTCGGCAGGAAAACAAATCACCTTTGCTTTCATGATTCTAAAAAGATAAAAGGAATATTGGAAAGTAAATAAAAGAAAGACAGAAAAAAAGGAGAATGAAAAAAGGAAAGAAAGATTGAAAGAAGGAAAGGAAGAAAGAGGGGGATCAAACGATGAAAGAAAGTAAAATGAAAAGAAGAAAAGAAGGGGAGATCAAAAAAATAAAGAAGAAAGAAGGAAAGTAAAAAGAAAGAAAGCCTCCTGGTTGAAATACTTACGTATATTCTATTGATGCCAGGGGTTTGTGCTTGAGCCCAGACAAGAGCTAGGCTTTCAACGGCTGATTTTCAATGCAGGGAGGACTTAAAAAAATATTGACACAAAACTAACTTTCTGCCTGCCATTCTTCACTTCAATTTAACTTTGTGCTAAGCTAACGTAAGTGCAGAAAATATCTATGTTCGTAAGATCAAAGACCTCTATCTTGGAATTCTGACAGGGCTTGCCCAGAAGTGTGGTGCAACATAATCTTTCAAGTAAAAAAACAAACTACCTTTACTTTCCTGATTCAAGATCGCTGTTACAAGGAAACACTATGGTTGTTTATGTCGCTCAAAATTCGATTGCATCTTTCATCGCAGTATCTTGCCGACTGATAAAAACTCCATTATGTTTAATGGATTTTTTCCAGCAACGTTCCAACTGATCCGACTGACGGTCAACTCACTTGTCCATCCAAAGCTCTTAAAATGGATAAAAGAATCCGTAGTGGGAGAATAAGGCAATCTGTTATCTAATTAGGTAATACATACGGAAATACGGATTGACTGATACTTCTGCTCAAAAGAAAATGCACCGTATATAAAAAAAATATCCAGAAAGTGTCCAGCCATTTTGAATATCTTGAGAACCGGTTGAGTGGCCTTGATGTAATTTGGCAACCAATCAAAGGGGAGCTTACTGCGCATGTTTGATCAGATATTTTTCCTTGGAGTTACGCAGTCTGCAGTGAGACGCCATTCAGTGAGTTTATGTACTGTGTGATCCCTGACGACTAATTGCGATCCCGACATTGGACTTCGTAGATTATTTCGAAAAATGGAAGGTACGCTAGGATAAGAGTGAGAGATGTTAAGGAGGGCATTTTAAAGGGGCTAGGGTGCCATTGCCCTTGATAGGCTATTACATGGTTGAGTACTCTCCGGATATATTTCGTATTATGACTTGAAAAGTGACGTATAAACGCTTTCTATTCACGAATGCAACTGGCTAAATATTTGTAAGTAGATGACTTCATTTTCAAGCTGGTCTGGCTGGTCTGGCTGGTATGTATGTATGTATGTATGTATCATGCATACAGGAAGCACCAATGTGGCTGACAGGATGAAAATCAAAACATTTACTCCTAGGGTACTTTTTTTTTGCTTTTTTACCCCTCTCCTCAAGATAGGTTTTTAGTTCATGCTAAATTGGTCCCCATGTTTGTGTGCAGTAGCTAGCATCTACGCATGTTTTTGTTTTTTAAAATTAAAACTTTAAAAATAATTACGACCCAACAAAAGGCGATAAAAGTAATTTATCCATTGATCAACCATTGATTCCAATTTTTTAAATGTTCATCCCCAACACGACAGGCCACCAAAAGACGTTGTTCACGTGACGGTTTCTCTCGAGTGACGAACAAGACCTTTTTTTTTTTGGCAATTACATCACAATTTCTGGAGTTAATTCTCGCTGCTTATCATAATGATTAACGCGAGAGAGAGAGAGAGAGAGAGAGAGAGAGAGAGAGAGAGAGAGAGAGAGAGAGAGAGATGAGAAAAACAAAGAGAAACCATAGAAATTCTTTGCTTGAAAGAATTTCTCGAGGAGATATCAAGCATTATTCCCCGCCAAAACATATCACGTGATTCGGAACTATTTCTCGCCACGCTTTCAATCGAGAGATCCTTCGGTATCAACCCCCACACCCCATTGATTGATGTTTCTATAGACAGGGTCATTCAGTGCAGGTCATTCAGTGTAGGTCAACATTGGAAGGCACGATACGGAGGGAGTCTGGGATTTCGCAATATTCCACTGAAGTAAACGAAGTATTACGAAACATCAATCCATTTATAAGGGAACAACAATGATGAGATCTCTATGAACCCCTTCGCACGCTACCAGTGACTTAATAGTACTTTTTTAATTTCCTCTTTTTCAGTCATGTTGAATCTGTTTGCATGATATACACTACAGGATGTTTTGTTTATTTTCTGTCTGTAACATTTGTCAAGGGAAATTACTATTAGATCCTAATTACAGATTTATCTCCCTTATTGATTTATGCAACCATTGATTCCTAATTTTTGCTAATGCACCTACTGATCCGGGCATATTGCAGGCGAACATAAAATAAGGAAATGCTGAGTGACATCATTTTAAAGATATTTTATAGTGGAGAGCTATTGCAAAATTATTTAAATACGGCCCTCATTTTTGATAGCATAGGTAACCTAGATGAATATAAAATGCAGATTTTTAGATTTAGTTGTTACGGTTTCATAACCGGTTTCATAAAAAACAATTGTTATGATCCCAATAGCCTCCGCCTGTTACTATTGACATAGGATATTGCAGTTATATGTATGCACGTGTGTACAAATTAGGATATTGATATAATTTTCATCATATGATTTTTCAATATCTATCAAAATCATACTTCTCTCTCTCTCTCTCTCTCTCTCTCTCTATATATATATATATATATATATATATAATGTAAAAAGCTCTTATACACACACACATATGCACACACACACACACATACACACACATATGAATTTGCAACATAAACACGTTTATTTTTCTGTCCTTTTGTGGCTTTTTCAGGAGGAGGATTTGATTTATTCGGAAGAAGCCCCGAAATAGCAGAAATATAAACGTGTTTGTGTAGCAAATTCATTATTTCACCGTATTCAGAACTCTACTTTAATATAACGTAATGTTGAATGGTTGAATGTATACAACGCTTCATGAAATAAGCCCACCACTCATCGGATATTGAATTTCTGATTTGTATTTTAGTATATATATATATATATATATATATGACGAGTCGTTCGACCTAGACAGCGTAGGCCAAGTCACCCATTCTCTTTGTAACAGAGGGAGGTCATTTCCAAAAGAGTTTCAAATAATATAAAGCATCTAAATATATTCTTTCGGATTATATATCCATTTCCTAATAAGGTAATTGTCCGAGTAAGAAACAAAGCAGACATAGACAGTAAATGAACAAAATAAGATGAGTGAGCATAAAGTGGAACAGCTGTCTGTGGATGACTCAATTATTTAATTATACATATATATATTATTCACATGGGTGAACATTCAATAAAAGTGACACAAACAGTGAGTGATGTCTGTTCTTATACTTACTGATCCTTCATCATTAAATACGTTTTTTGGTAGCCTCTGAAAGTCAGCTCTGTTTAAAAGAATTTAAATGTTGTGTGGTATAAAATAACATCCATATACAATACATTATGATAAAATCCCCACATAAAATAACTACATGTATGACTTGAGCTATATAATAAAAACATAGCTGAAAGAGGGGGTTTGATCATTGGGATATAGTTTTTTAATGTCCATTGTTTAAAGCTGTAAAGCTTTCTAGACTCTCTATCTATCTATACATATATATGTAAAACTGGACATTTATTTTCCATTATATATATATATATATATATATATATATATATATGTGTGTGTGTGTGTACTAGCTGGATACTTGTCCCATGGACAGGTTAATCGGCTAGTATATGTATATACAATGAGGGGAAACAAGTATTTGGACACTTAAAAAATATTTAATACACTCCCTATGCTCACATTCACTTTAAATTTACACAGGCGGTGTATTTTGATATAAAATTAACAATCATTAAGCAAAGAAAAATACACATTTTCGAACACTTCCTCACACATCTCTTACGCTGAGTGAAGAGCTAATATTTTCATTAATGATCCTGCTATTTTTGCCTTGTGTCTGACTAATTTTACTATATTTTGCATAGACATACGAATGCACACACATGCATAGGTATATAATTTGCATCAAAGATTTTGTAAATATTCTAAAAAGTGATATTTTTACACCATCAGCGCCAAAGTTTTTTTCTCTGCCACGTTTATGGCAAGATTTGAACAATGAAGATTCTCCAGAGACCGAATGGTATTGCTGGAAAGGAGGCATTTGTCGCAGTGTGCAAGGATGACAAAATGGAGACAAGTTGCGTTTTCAAAAAGGGGGAAGTTACCTAATTAAAGTCCTTTGGCGCTTAATAACTAGGGTAGCGAACTCGTTGATTAACGCCCTTTCGTACATGTTGAGCTCTTCAGAAACACCAGCTTCACATATACACACATACTCGTACACAATTCAAATAAATAGATATATTTATGGTTTCAAGTCTATATATTGATTTCTCGGCTTTTTAGTATATACTGTATCAGCGCACCTTCTAAATCAGTGTCTGGGCCGAATTAATAGCAAGGAAAACTGGGAATGCCATTAAAGTAGTTGATTTCGTTCTAAATCCAATTTTGACTTTATTTTTAGGCCACTGTGATTTATAGATATCCGATTTTTGGTATGCCGTACTTATGTATCAAAAAGAAAACAATAACGCGCGAGTAATCGAACAGAATTCATTGCAAGTTGGAGCGGAAGTAATTGTTAAATGAACTAAAATTGGAATCGTTGGCAAAAATCTAACAGCTTAATGATTAACCCATTACATGCGACAGAAGCAGTTCCGTTCTACAGGGTGGGTGAAAAGAAACTCTCAATTGGAAATTGGTAATAATTTTATCATTTATTCGTCGATTGTAGACAAACTAGCTCAACTTTCTTAATTCTATTTTAGTCCTTAGAATGGTAGGATTTAATTTTTGATTCCAGGAATCAGTGTAGAAAGCGGTCTTTTCGGACTGCTTTCATTATATTTAAAAAACAAACATGAATTAAATTCTACCACCAAAAAAGATTGTTCCATGATAATAGACCTATGTTTACAAAATATCATATATTTCTAATAAATAGCACATAATTTCTTATCGGGAATTAACGTAGATACGGCAGCTACTTTAACTATATGAGGTGGCGCAAAATAAGCTGTAAAAGTCGCCAACACCTTCAAGTGGATGGGTCCATTTGTTTATTTTTACTGGTCGAAATTTTCCATCATTTGAACCTTCCTTCACCTGCAGTTAATGGATTGATCAATAATATCGCCATTGGTTCTCAATGGATTTCTGAACAATATGGGTCGATATATAATAGGGCGTGGAAGAAGAGATTTAATTGTGACATAGATCCATGCGCAATTATATCTCCTGCATCGTAGTTATATGTCAAAACCATATATTATCGATAATAGTTCATGTCTGTCACACAATATATCCAAAAGAATTTCAATGAAATTTTGTTGGAGAGTGTGTAGGATATCCGTGGCGACAATGGCGGGAGACCTCTTACCTGATTTCTTCCTTACAGAGGCTGGCCACCACGTCCTCAAATGTCGAATGCATGGTTTCTTGATGTGTGCATTTAATACTTGCATCGACAACGTTTACGCAATGTTCGGAAAAGCCTGTTGTTATTTCAGATCCAGTTGCTGGAAAACATGATGACAAATCTGCGAAAAGGAAAACGCTATATCTGTCAAGAGACGTAACTGGTTCCATATTGAGAACGAGGAGTCTGGTTATGAAAATAATCCATGTTTTATTTTGTCATGTCTCTCCTGTGATGGTGTAAATCTTCTTGATAGATGAAACGGTGCTAAAGATTTGATCATTTGCATTTTACACAAACGATATGCAAAATTCGGTTAAAGTTTGCTTTTTTTTCTGAGAGACGCAAACACTCCAAGCGCCCCATAGAAGCCAGAGGCTAACTGCTATCAATCAAACTTGCTACTCTATAATCTGACCCAATCTCTCACTAAATGCGTACTATTCCCCTCCTACTCTCTTAATTCGTGAGTTCATCTTTACACATGCTTCCACATATGTCTATCTGTGTGTCACTTATAACATACACACACATAAGTGCGCAAACTTTCTCTGGTCTCATCATCCCTGTCAGTACTAATCCCTAAATTGTCCCTTTAGGATACTATGTAATTGAAGGGTTGTTTAGAAAAATGACACGATGAAAATGAAGGGTTAATTGGAAAAATCTGAAAGAGGGAATAAGATAACCTTGCAAGTTTGAGTGTACTTACAAAGAAAGAGCGTTTACCAAAACGGGTTTCCGAGAGAAACCATATGGATAAGGAGCTGATAAAAATCTAAAACTGTAAAGCCGTTAATATTAAACCCTGAGTTGTGTAGTACCTTTGCATTTAGTGTCGGACGAGCGATGCCTTGACAGAACACAGATGTATAAATGATAGCCTTCGTTTGAGAGGTTTAAAATCCCTGAGTTGGGATATTATTTTTGCACTTCAGTGTCTGGCAAACAAAGCCCTGGACAGATTACAGATGTTTGATTATTGATTGGCTTTGTAAGGAAAATATCTATAATTCCTGGGCAAGTTAATTGATTGCCAGGGGGGCCTAGCCCCGCCAATCGCCTACGCATATTTCCATAGGGGATATTGTGGATTCCCAAGTTTGGAGAGATCAAAATGAAGATTGCTTAGGCTAGCATAATTTCAATATTTGCCTGCAGAGAAGGGAAGAAATCGATCAAACCCTTCAGCCATCGGCTCAAACTACAAGGGGAGCCGGCTTTATTTAAGACACTCTTTTTGAGTAGGCAGAGTAGGGTGCAAAGAAGCCGCCGGGTCGCTGCATAGAATTCCACGTTCCTCGTCACCACGATATCCTGGCCCACAAAATATTATATCTTTGGTGAAGCTATACCAGTAGATATACCAAGAGACATCAAGTAGATAACCTAAAAGACAGACTGTTAGTCATTCCAGTGTCCTCACCCACATCAGCGTATATTTTGACCAGTCAACTTGTAATGATAATGACATAAATCTTGTTGCATATTTACACCTAGAGTCGATTGTTCCTTTTCAACCGGTGACGCCTCAGGGTGTGTGTGTTTGTGTGTGTGTGTGTGTCTTTTTTTTCACCGCCGCAGAGTCTTTTAGTCGATAGCTGCACCTCCTCGGATCTGGACACAACGTGGGCGTGGTAAGAGTGATTCGGGGCAGAGATACAGCGACCAGTCAACTACGGCCTGACCGGCGTCGCACTCCACCGACCGGCGAAGGCTACAAAGACCGGCTCCGGGTGTCCCGTAATACCTTCACTGGTCAGCTATCTTGGGGAAGAGATCAGCTACTCTTGACCCCTGGCTACTTTCATCTTCTCATGGGAAACGGGTGTAAACTTAACACACACATACACACGCACCGAGTCATTTTTATGATAGGCACGAACGCACACATATTTTCACTTTCTAATTACTGACCTTGTGCCTCACATGCAACTTTTACATAACAGGTGGTATAAGAGCAACAGAAAAAGTGATTGGATTTGGGGGCGGATCCATACATAATTTCTTCTCATGATAATGGCGTTGGTAGAGGTATGCGCTCTCTGAGTGTTTTTGTAGTTCATGTTGCGTTCAATTTCTCTATGGATAGACTTAAACCATCTCAAGTTATTTATGAAACGGCGATGCTTATCTTAACGGATATCGTATATTGAAAGTAAAGATTCTTAACCGGACATATTAGGATGCAGGATATATCAGTGAAAGTCGGTGAAATGTCAGTGAAAGTTAGTTGTCGTCTTTCTATGTTAAAAACGAGGACTTGGTACGACGCCCAGACGTTATGCAGCCGTTGTCCCGAACCGGAAGCAACATCTGTTTCCTCAAACCGAACGAATCCGACTAGTAGGGCTGCTCTCTTTGAACCGTCTTTGGGCTGACCAGGGTTGCCACTTGGAATTATTTATCAACAAGATTGAGCAAATTTGGTACTGAATAAAGCTATTTGGTTCAAAAAAATAAAGATTTGGTACTGATGGAAAATTCACAAGAGATCACAATCCCTGACACGGAAATCATGATACGACATACAGATGCATGAACGATAAATAAAGAATATTTATTTTGATCTATTTCTACTGCAGAGTTACCCCGATGATGGAAGTTTGAAACCATCAACCACAACTGACACCAAAACTGTCAACATAGTTTTCCTCAGTTTTTAAATGAGTCTGGCTATGTATGTATAATGCGTTCACTTTTTGGAGACATTTCTTTCGTTGCAAAAGTCTTTCCTCACTTGAAACAAAATTTAACTCAAATACGTTGCTCATCAAGATGCTTCATTTATTTCAATTTGGAGAAAAAAAAGAGTCAAGTTCAATAGACACATGTTCACTCTGACACGTGTAGCTCAAAAACTAACAAACGTAGATCGATGTATTTTGTTTTTTTACAAGAGGTCCAAGTCATTGCTATATAATATCTCAATCAATCAATCAATAGCATACTGAAACTTCTCATTCGTGCGCTGTTTTGAAAGTTCAGTTTCCTCATTGACAGACCATACGTATATATATATATATATATATATATATATATATATATATATATATATATATATATACATATACGTGTGTGTGTGTGTGTGTGTAGAGAGAGAGAGAGAGAGAGAGAGAAAGAGGCAGAGAGAGGCACTAAAACATCTGCAGCTTGACACTTGTTTTTTAGCCGAATCTCGATCTGAACTTTTCATTGTATGATGTTCGATCTATACAGTTATTATTCACCACTGAAGTGCACTCACTGGGAGATTATGTTGAAACATTTATACTTGTTGTATAAGATGAACGTTTCATTCATTAAGGACTTATAAATAATGAAGGAACAATATTGAACTGGAATAAAACTAGTAAAAGAATAATGGTATTACTGAAGAATATATCGACCCAGAGTATTGACACCCAAACAACATCAATAAGATGACTGAAACAAATAAAACAATACGAATAATGACAAGTGTATCAATCCAGAGTGCTTTGGTAAAAAGCAACAATAAAACTAATCCACATACACACACACACATGCACATATATGTATATGTATATATACATATATATATAGTGCATGTAACACTTCTCAATGAGCACACAGATACTACACTGATCTTAAGCAAAAATGCTGGTGAGTGGTACTTTCATTCCAATATTTATTACTGAATACATACTATAATTCTATTCAAGGCCAAAAAGGGTTGAGTGAGGGCTGTTCATACGTTGTCTATTGTAGCAACACTTTGATCATTGTCAGAATGCACTGATGCTACACTCAGACCCTGGGCGGATACTCTGATCCATACGTAAATAACCCCATCATTTTTTTACGGATACTATGCTGGTAAATTGATATAGCATCTAACTTCTTCAGACTCATGTCCTGTTTCTTGGTTGATATAATTGAGTATATCCCAGAGGCGTTAACGATCGATGTCCAAGCCTTCATAAAGGGTCAAAAGTTTGAACGTTGATATTCAAAGCTTCAAACTCTCCCCTAATTGGAATATTTTTTCTCTTTGATTCACCCATAATCCAGTGCAGGGTCGTTGGGGCACACGGACAATGTCATCATTGGTGCATCAAGAGAGAGAGAGATTACCTGAAGGAGCTTATTCCTCTTCAGGCTGGTTTGAAATAAGAGTTGCCCGTATTCTAGACTGGTTGCCAACTATGCCAGCAAGCATAGTCTGTCTTACTATTTATTCACAGTCGAAAAGGAGAGAGGAGATGGATTCAAGCCTTTACCAAGGGCATTAGTGAACACAAATTCGCCATCAGTCATGATTGATCAACTGTTGCGTTAAAACTTCAAGTCACTTTAACCAATTCCATCGAAGAATAAATATGGTCATAATAAATTCTATTTATGGTATCACCGGCATTTTCCATCGGGAAATACATAGAATAGAGTAAAAAAACATCTAGAAACATCTAGATTCGGGAGAATCTAGATGTTTATGATAAACTATACCCGTCAAAATACGGCCACCAAAAAGGTCAAAAAAGCCTTTTTCCATAAAATAAAATTGAAAGAGATTTTCTAAAAGAGGTCTGGTGCCAATTTTCAAGTCAGTAGACAAAAAAGTATGACCAGGAGCACTGGAACACATAAACACATAAAAAGGTATAGAGCCCTTTGCCACCTTTGGTGACTATGTTCAACTCTCAGCCGGGGTTTGCATTCAGCTTTCCGATTCCACGCTCTGGGCCGTTGACCGTTTGGCCACGCTGCTTTTCTTATTAGGGAGATCAGCGCAACATAATCTTCCTACCCACTTTTGGCTTTGCGCCGAGCACAGCAAAAGCTTATCAATAATATCGATAATGATGACTAGATCATGAAAGACAGGATATGAATACTGATGTCTACTTGATTGAATTAAGAGCATTCAAGTTGAAATCCACGTCTCTAAGAAAGTCAGTTGTTCTTAGATTATCCCCAAATTGGCATGCAGCACGCCATGGGCATAACAAGTCTTTTGTCCCGATGGAACCCGGGTGCAGAAAATATCTTGTAAAGGACGCAAAGGGGGTAATTCAATAAACAATTATAAGGATTAATTGGCTGTGGATATGAGACGTAGGAATCTTGCGTTCCTATTTCCACGCTTCACTTTCAGGTCATGTAACGGTACCCCCAGGGGGCTGATTCTCTACAATGCTCTTTCCCAAAATTCTTTCGTAATAAATTCAGTAATGTTAAATTTTCAAAGTGAAAGAGATTATTTTGATTAACGTGCCATGAGTATAAGAAAGAACATATATACCTATATATACACAGTAATGTGCCATGTGTATGAGAATAAACATATATACCTACATAAACACAGTAATGTGACATGGGTATAAGAATAAACATATATACCAACATATGTACAGTAATTCATAATATCGACACCTAGAGATATTTCACCAGCCCCGGAAAGTAGCTATCTGATGAGATACACAACACTGATTCATTCCATCTTTTTCGGGTTCAACACCGACATCAGATGCTGACACTATCTCTATTTATGCTTTCTTATGATAAACCTGTAGAGCTCTGTTTCTGTTTAGCGCTGCATTTTCTAGGAACGTATCTAGAGCGCTAAAGAGAGATCTCATTTCCACTGGGAACCTCTAGAATAGAGTAAAAAATATCGAGAAACATCTAGTTTCTGCAGATATAAATAAACCTTTCAAAATAAAGCCCCAAAAGGTCAAAAAGACTTTTTTCCAAAGATAAAAAAAATTATTTTAAGAAGGTGTCTTGTGGAGTACTGATGCCAAGTTTCAAATTTGTAGACAAAACGGTATGGCCAGGAGCTCTGGAACGTGCCTACACATAAACAAGCATACAAACAAACACATAAATACATGCACGTATATATATAAAAAAGATAGATCCTATCGCCATCTTTGATGGCTACGGTATTTCAAAGGGGGGGGATTATTTTTCGAAAAGAATATTGAGAAAATAATGCAAATATTTCTCAAATTAAACTATTATATTATTCTACTTGTTTCTACCTGCATTCGAATGTTACGCTTGCAGTAGTAACATAAGGGTGAGTTAGGTAGTTTTAAAAGAAGTTTGGGAGAAAGATGGCAGAAATGAAAATAGGTAGTTTACTGAGGCGGTAGGAAGACTTTTTCAGATGAAACTAATCCATTCAGATAAAAAAATGGGTGATCACCAAAGATAGGAGGGGATAAGTAAGTGAATGTGAAGATACTGGAAAAGGGCAAGAGAAGAGCATAATTTCCACTAGTTCAGCTAGTTTTAATTTATAATGAACGGTCTAAAGAAGATACCGAAGCATTGGGAGTCGAGTCCCGGCGAATGCAGAACGCAGAGACGACAACAGTAGTGTCAGTTGCATTAGTGTTAGTAGTAGAAGCCGTGGGCATTATCAAGACTAGACTTAACCCTTTTACTGGTCGATTTTCTTCCAGCTAAACAGCACCACTCGGTACTAATACAGACATTGCACCAGGCAAGCAGTGTATCTGAGCACAGTGTAGTGCTGAGTGAACACTAGGTTTTAGCCGGAGTCTACGCCCAGAGTTCATCTAAATAAAAATGACCGGAAAATAAAATGACGTCGCTCTACCTGTGAGCCAATAGTAAGACAAACGTCTTCCAATCGGTAAAAGGGTTAACGATCGTCTTAGATACCATGTAAACCGTATGCAAGACAATTACAAAAGATCTCACCCTTAAAAACTGTTAACGTCAATGACGTAACTGCAATATAGCGGAAAAAAACAAACAGAAGGTTTATTGATTGTTTCACAAGTCCAAACACTCCGAGCAAATTGAAGAAAAAAAATCATAATCAGGAGGTTGATAGCAGGGACAGAACGTGCCCGGCATCAGACCAGTACTATGATTGTTCAGTCTGAATGTCTGCCTAGTGGCAACAAGGTAGCAAGCTATAGGATAGGGCATGCGTTGCGATTTCAGAAGAAAGTATGCTTCATAGGGTCGAGCCCCGTGCCCAAGTTGGGCAGCCTTACAGGGCTAACTCATTTATTCCTTGTCACTTGCAGGCCAGTCAGAGAGATGGGGGCAGATAGATGCTCAACCTCACATGGAGAGATCACAAGACAGCACAATATATCAGGAAGAAAACGGGGTTCTGGGACATCGTAGAATCTATTAGAAAATTCAAATGGCAATTAGCTGGTCATGTTGCGAGAATGACAGACAATCGATGGACATCACGACTCACAGCATGGATCTCCAGAGATCACTTGCGAAACCGAGGCCAACAAAATACAAGATGGAAAAATGAACTAGACAAATTCAGAAAATACTTTTCCGCGACGCTCATGATAGCGAAATGTGGTGGATCCTGGGGAAGGTTTATGTTTAACGACGGACGTTAAAAGACTGATGATGATGATGATGATGATGATGAGAGAGGCATTTGGTTTGTGCTATTGAGTGTAGGGTAGAAACCGGTCTGATCTTGGGGAATTTGTGGGATCGCCACGAGAGGCTCTCTTCGTTATCTTTAGCTGGTTACAGCACCTAGTATATTCAGTTGGTTATCCATCTAGGGACTGACCAGGCTCGACGTTGGGTAACTTCAATAATCGTACGAGAACCGGTGTATTCTATGCGATTTGGCCGTAACACTGCCCTGCTATTGACCCATAGCTTGGAGAGAAGCGAGTTCATGCCTTTTCCAATAGCATCAGAGTGAATTGAATGTAAGCAGACTCGGCCGAAACTCGAACTAGGTTCGCTAATTTTACCTCCCAGTAACTGTTACGCTACTCTGCGACGGCTGCAAAGGCTTCGATTTCTGCATATGAAGTACCTGAGCACTGATTTGAACTCAAGCAGTTCCAAATATCGGCAATGCAATAATCATGTGGTTGCCAATACAGATAACGCCATTGTGATCACCTGACCATCCTCCCCCCTCTCTGTATACTGGTATAGGTTGGGGAGGATGTTCAAGAGATCCGGTTCATGGGTGGGGGATGTTAAAATGATTCATCGAAACATTCAAAGCAGCGGGCTTCAACACAAAACCGTTAACATTCAGTGAATTCTGTGAAACAATCGGATAGACTGCTTATTGTTAGATCGATTTTCACGTACAAATTGATTGTAATTGCTACTTCACCTTACGAAATTTCGTTTTACGAATCCTTTTTTTTTTCCTTATTGGAATGCTCTTCTTTTGGATTACGGAGAAACCTGTATTTGAAATCGAAGCCTCTCTAGAGTCATTTTAAGATCAGCTACACCTTGCTGAAGAAGCGTCCCGATCATCTATTCGCTGACACTGTCGGAGTTTCGCATTGTTATTTCACATACAGCTCACTTCCGATCTACTTTTATAGTTCACTTCCGATTTACTCGGCTACAATGTTATTCGGCTTGTTTCCACCTGCGTTCGAATGTTACGCTTTCAGTAGTAACATTTTTATAGCCCACTTCCAATCTACTCGGCTCGTAGAAGCCCCGTTAACTATACCTTTCTGGAAAACGTTTCCTTCTCTGTTCGTTTCAAGCATCTCTCAGCACCGGACGAGGCGTTTGACTCTATCGATTTTGCTATTTTGCCAACAGCAGGGGGAGGGGGCAAATGAATCCCCTTCTCAGGAACATTAGTGCGAAGTGAAGACACATTGTCGCAGCTGGGGTTTGAAATCGGCTTCCCGAAACCATTTCTGTGTTACTAACCGCTTGGCCACCGGCACTTCACTCAAGGGAAAGATATAAGGTATATTGATTGCAGCACAAGACGAAACATTGAAAGCTCAAGCGGAGAGAAGAAAATTCATAAAATGAAAGTTGATAGCAAAGGCAGAACGTGCCCGGACAACCAAAATTTAAAATACGGCCACCAAATTTAATAATATGGCTGGATATTTCAACTGTTAAGACTGTCCTTTCATCTCTGGTTAGAAGTGGTGCACCCAAGTCTCATCCATGGCCACCAATCGGAATATTTTGGTATCAGCATGAGAAATAACATTGATTGTCCCTTGTGCCGAATCCACCCTGAAAGCTGAAACCTTGGTCATTTGGTGTTCGCTGTGGATAACTACTTGGACGCGTTCCCAGGAGAAAGCTCTGTGGCAATGTAACGCTCAGATATTTGTCGATTTGCCAAGACCACGTAATGTATTTCGTCAATGATTTCGTATTTACTATGACAGACATTCCTAGGCGTGGGTCATCTTCCAAACTTTCCTCGACTCGTTTAAATTCAGCAGTCTACTTTTTTAAAACCATGCTGTTGAAACAAGTATCTTTCTTTAGTGTCACCCCAGGTCCTCGTGGATCTCTTTACACGCCCTCGATACCGTGGGAGCCAATAACTGCATGATGGGCGATATTGTCCGATTTCTGTGGAACAGTAAAAAATAACAACAAAAATAGTTATGGACTTGAAATCTTACGTGCAACCATTCAAAGAGTTAAACTGTATGTGTATTCAGTTGTAACTTTGCAACTTATGTTTGCCCTTATCTGAATGAAAACAAGTATCGAAAATGTGTGACGTACTTGTTAACACTGGGCTATTGAAGTCGAATGTCTCGTCGACGGACGTTTCGTAGTCAGGCGCTCAGTCGATGGGCATTTTGTCGAACTGGTTTTTAGTCGAAAAACTTTTTGTTGAAAAGATGTTCCGTCGACCGGACGTTTCGCCGACAGACATTTTTTGGGACTGGATTTTAGACAATAACGTTTTTGTTGAAAGGATGATTCGTCGACAGGGCTTTTCGTCGTTAAATTTGTTTTTTTTTGGAAATTTTAGCCAGTAGAAAGAAGGTTCGTCGAAGAGACTTTTCGCCGACAACCTTATTTCAGAAAAATGTTTCCTCAACGGAATTTTTCAACGATGGACGTTTCAAGGAAAGTAATCTTGTTTATTATGTATTTTACTAATTCAATAAATTAATCATTTCGTCATCCATCAAAAGAGTTACTTGTCGTCCTCACTTATTCATTGACCATTTGAAGGTGAAAGAAAATAATTAAATTTCTCAAATTTTGCTTATATCCTAGACTACATTGAATGAAATCATGATAATATAAAATAAATATAATAAAATGAAAGTTTCACAAAGAAGATAAAAACAGAGAAATACTTTGAATTTTCTTTTGTGAATTATACTATAAATTTCGATATTGTAATAATTTTTGATTACTTCCACATTCAGTTGTTTTGATCACAATTAAGATTATATTGAATTAAGATGAAAGTAAGTAGTCAAAAATGAATACGATTCGCCATCTCAGCCATTAACTACAACCGTAGCATCAAAATTTGCAGCCATGTAGAAGAAAAGTCCATCGAAGAATAAATATGGTCAGAATAAATTCCATTTATGACATCACTGGCGTTTCCCACTGGAAAGCATCTGAAATAGAGTAAAAACATCTAGAAAATTAATAAACTCGTCAAAGGATGGCCTCCAAAAGGTCCATAAAGCTTTTTTCAAACCAAGAAAAATTATTTTATGGGGGTATATATATATGTGGATGATGGATGGCAGAATGGTATTGGGCGCTGCACAATGGAGCTGTTATTAACAGGCGAGTCTTACAGACTTGTGTTACTATTGTGATATTGAATCTCACAAGATGCTTCACAATTGTAGCCTTGTGCCTAAATGAGCGAAGCTTGATAAATATTTTAGTCACCTACGGTAGACGTCTAGTAGAGTACTGATGCCAAATTTAAAAAATCCATGGAATTCATAAACAAACACCCAAACACATCCACAATCACCCGCACACATGAAAAGGGTAAGGGTCCTTCGCCACCTTTGGTGGCAATGGCAGTGGGTGGGGGGAACAGTTTCCCCCTACTTTTCAGTTATAACGTCTACCCCCTAACTTCCCAGTCTCGTGGACTTTAGTGTACCCCTAGTTCCTAAAACACATTTCCATCACTGAATTTAAGGTTAAAATGCTCTATCTGATAGTAAAAAACAAAGATAACTTTGATATCAAACAATAAGCGTTACTATTCATAATTTCTTCACAAAAATATCAAACTGCCTTACAAATAGCATAGATATCCATATTTTTGGATCCATGAAGCAGTTACTTCAATCCTCTGTTAACTATCTGATATTCCTTTTCACCATTCCTTGGCAAAATACGAGCCAAGTTTTCTTTCGTTGTTATCTCCCTGATGTTTTGCCCCTTTCTCAATTCAACAAACACGCGACATAGTTTTGGATGGCTGATACTTTCATCATCAGTCTTTAACTTCCGTCGTTGGACATAGACCTTCCCCAAGATTTGCCACACTTCTCTATCATGGGCGTCGCGGAGCCAGTACTTCCTAAATTTGTCTAGCTCATCTCTCCATCTAATATTCTGTCGGCTTCGGTTGCGCATGTGATCTCAGGGGATCCATGTCGTGAGTCGTGATGTCCATCGGTTGTCTGCCATTCTTGCAACATGGCCAGCCCACCGCCATTTGAGATTTTTAATGGATTCTATGATGTCCCTGACTCTTGTCTTCTCTCAGATGTTTCAGCTCCAGAGAAGAGTAAGACAAGGTGATACCAGCTCACCTAAACTCTTCACAGCCTGCCTCGAGATGATCTTCAGAAGACTAGACTGGGAGAGTAAAGGAATTAAAATAGGCTGGTACTTTACTTTCTGTTAAAATCCGCTATACCAACCCTTCACTGAGTCACTAGTTAGGGATAACCCATCCACCGTCTATCTGTAACATTCCACGTCGTAATATCAAAATGAGGACCTCATTGTTTCCTCGTTGAATGACTCTCAACCGTGTTGTTTTTAAAACAGACAAGAGTATCACTTATGGAGCTGAAACATGGAACCTAACCAAGAAACAGACCTGCAAGCTGAGAAGAATGCAACGTGCACATGAGAGAATCACGCTCAACCTCGCATGGAGAGACCACAAGACAGTACAGTATATCAGGAAGAAAATAGGTGTCCGTGACATCATAGAAACTATTAAAAAACTCAAATGGCAATGGGCAGGCCATGTTGCAAGAATGAAAGACAACCGATGGGCATCACGTCTTACAACATGGATCCACAGAGATCACATAAGAAAACGATGCCGACAGAACACAAGACGGAGAGATGAACTGGATAGATTCAGGAAATACTGGCTCCGCGACGCCTATGATAGAGAACTGTGGCGAATCCTGGGGAAGGTCTATGTTCAACGACGGACGTTAAAAGACTGATGATGATGGTATCGCCCAATATTTCGCCTATTTTTTCGCCAAATGACGTCAGAGCTTCGTTGAACTTGTTGATAACGTCATGGCTACGAATCCATGATAATGCCTGTATTGATTTTATTATTAGAGCAGATTTTGGATCGTTATAGCAATTTTGTGGGCCATAGGACTGGATTTTTCTCCAAAGACATTACCCCAAATGAAAAAAGAAGCACTCGAAAACATGGAAATCAGGAAAGTGTTTCTCTATGTTGCTGATTATGGCTTGTTCAAAATCATCAGTTGCAGAATCTGCCAGCAACTTATGAGTAGATATCTCTTAAGGCTTTGAAAAAAATGACACGTCTCTGTGTATCTTTGTTTGGTAATGCAATGCACTTCAAGAATAGTGCAATTTTCTTTATAAAGAGCATGGGTAGTTGATAGCCAGCTGAGGAAGAGTCAAATGTGCTGTTGCATAATGAATGATGACTTTTTGTCTGTAAATAAAGGTTTTTGTCGGTTACCACAATAATTACGTTTTCCTCTTACAGGGAAAATCTATCTGTTCGTAAAGCTATTCTGAGGTCTTCAGTCAATCGGTTTCAATTTAGGACTTTTCTTTGTCTCCTAATCATTCTGGAGAGACTTTCTTTTTCGGGGAAGAGAACCAGCAAATCAACGGTGCAATTCCGGATAATAGTGCTATTGATCTCTCCGGTAACAGCAGTTATCTTTCCCATCATTTACCTTTGCCTCAGAATCTGGGAAAGGTACAAGTATTTACTCATTTTCTGTCTAGTAATTATAACAAAATCAAAGCTCCAAAGAAAATATTTAGATTAAAAAAAAGATTAAAAAAAATAAAGACCGCAAGAAGTCCTCGTATAAAGAAAGCAGGGTTTAACCCATAATACTCTAATATAACGTATGGTGAGTTAATGCTAAAACAACATAAAAAGGTCAATACTTCGGAAAATATATATTTTATTTATCTAATTGAAACGCAACCACACCTTAAAGTGTTTATCATCTATTTATAAATTGTCAATAATCCTCCCTGTTTGCGTCAATCCCAGAATCTTGCATGAAAAATTGGCGGTTGTGCATTTGAGAACATCGTTGTTATCTCGCCATTACTTCATGGATTTTCCTTTCTAGCTTGTCCGCTATTTTGGGTTTGAAACGATTCGCTATAATCTCCCTTTTGATCCGAGCGTGGGCACTTTCTATAGGTCAGCACTGCAGAACATTTGTTGGATAATTTAGCTTCGGTATCACAATAATTTGTTCGGATTTCAAGTAAGCAAGGATCGTTTTTGCATAATGGCAGCTAGCTTTGTCGACCAGAACATTCAACTGTCCACTATTCCGCTTTGCTGAAACCACAGTAGTAGTTGCTTTTGCAAACATTGCAATTTCTGGTTGATGGAGAGTTCTTAAAGCCATATAAAGTATGGGGATATGCAAAATATCACTTATGGTGCACTATGAATTAGTTTTAAATGGCTATTTCTCAGTCATATCGTATGTCACAGAATTAGGAGTACTTTCAGGATCCGCAAAATAGAAACCATGTCCAATTATTCCTCACAAAATACTCTTCGTTCTCCATCACCAAGTCCGGGCAGTTGGGGCAGTAAAACCGAGTCAGAACAAGCGCCCAATTTAGGGGTCGGAATAGATCAGAACTCACCTTTTCCTTCGATATTTAATACCGAAATGCTCCTTTACCATTCGAATAGTAGTTTTGTGATCCATAACATGATCTTTTGCAAGTTGTCGAGGAAATATTCAATATGGCTTCCATTTCCTCTTTTATAGCTCACCGATCTTTGGGGTTCAATTTCTCAGGTCTTGAATTGTTCAGCCAGCCATCAATAACTTGTTCACAATTCTCAAACATTTTTACAAAGTGATACAATATTTTTGTATAAGCCAACATTTTTGAGTCTTTCATGGATCTCTAACAAAGAGAATTATTTGTAGGGATGTTTCCCGACATTCATTTTTTTTAATGATTGACAAGAAAATAAATTGGTATATCGTTAAATTCATGTAATAAAAATATGAAATATGATGAAAAGTACATAAATAGAATAAATACAATAACCTTGATGCCTCTATCTTTAATAAATGACCTCGGAAAATGGTTGCATAATCAAATTGTCGTACTTTATAACATTAGATGAAGCGTAGACGCTGGAAGGTGGAAAGATGTTTGTCCTATAATATTTTGCATTCATGTTTCTAGTTTTCATTTCTATATTAATATTTTTGCTCATATTCTGAATTAAACTCTTTACAACTAGAAAAGAAATCTTCAAATCTAAGCACCCAAAAGTCCGTTCGTCAGAAAATCCTATCGATAAAAAATACCGTCATTCATATTTTTTTAATGGAACATATCTTATTGATTGTTAAAATTTCAAATAAAATTGAAATTTCATCAAAATTCCGATTCGATGAAAGGCTGTCGACTAAAGGTACTCTCGAAAAAATGTCTGTCAGTGAAATCTCTGTAGACGAAACATTCTTCCGATTAGAAGTTCACGGCTAAAAGTTCGTTCGACCAAAAAGTCTGTCGATGAATGATCTGTAGAAGAAACATATGTCGACGAAACATCTGGACACGAAGAAGTTGTCGACTAATAGTCCGTTCGAAGAAACTCCTGTAGGCGAAAAGTCTGGAAACACACACACACACACATATATATATATAAACGTATGATGGATGAAGGAATGAAATTGGGTGCCTCGCGGTGGAGCAATAGTTAACACGCTAGTCTCACGGACTATTGCTACTATCATGATATTGAATCATACGAAAACAGTCAGTGAAGTCGTCTTAACTCGAACAGTTTTTTTTTTTGTTGTCGTTCACACGACTAAAGAGAGAAAGGTGTATACTATCGTCGCTGCGAAAAAGTCCAGAATAGAGGCTGGAGGACGCCGTTGGAGAGCGAGAAAGGTCAAAGGATTGATATACATCAACATGTCGGCTAATTATATGTCAGTCAGTCAGAGCAGTGTGGAATTCAATATGATGTGGCTTTTGCTGCTCAACACGGACTATGTACGGAAGTCCTGGCCTAACAAAGAAATGCGTTAAAAAACATCTGCATCCTACGTTACAAGCACTTATATCATAAAAAATAATCTGCTGGCCGTTACTTGATACTATTGGAAAAGAATAGCTGCACCCTTCTTTACTTACGGTTAGATAACCCGAAAAAGGCCAGATCAGCCGTAAAGTTGTGTGAATAACCAACATAACAAGGAATTCGATTGCCCCCCAAATGCTGAAAAGTCCTCTTTCGGTATCGCTACCTGCTGCTTTGTTGCGTTCTCTCTAATCTCCCCCACGGTGTTTCAACGGTGATTTTAGCTCTAAGAAAAGCCAGAGTAGTCACAAGGAACGAAACCTGAACTGTAGGGGGGCTGACAAACCTGGGTTATGTGATATTTTGAAAACCCCAGCACAAACGTGAAGAATGGGCAAGTTCGGTCATCATGAATGTGACGGTCACACAGTACGCAAGCTCACTCAGTGGTGTCTGATTGCCAACTGAGTAATTGTTCGGGAGAGTGTCCGAACACACGCAGAGTAAAGTCTCCTCAGATTTGTTGGCAAGTTACGTCAGAGCTGCGCAACAAGTTCTCGAGATACTTTCGACGTAGATATTATGCGCACAAATATACATGTTTCATTTCATCTACTTACCATGGATGAAGCATGAGGCACATTAAATGCACTCATATATTTATACACACAAATATAGTTATTTTGTTCAAGGATTCATCGCAACATATAACCTAAAACACACACACACACACACATTTCATACGCTCACACACGCAGACAGACAGCCTGACAGCCCCCCCCCCATACACTCATTCACTTTACCAAATTTAACATATCGGTATTTACGCTTAACTGGCTTTTTTTCAGCCAGCGTAAATATTCAAGATGTATATTCTTTGAGAGAAAAAAGTCAAATAAGCTGGAAGCCGATGTTTATAATCATGGATAATGTTATATTGTCAACAAAATCAGTCAGTTCCAAACACTTCGATGTGATCACAATAAGCGGCTTCCCCTACACATCCTTCGGTAAAATTCTCAGTCGGTTGTTGTTATCTGGTAGACCCTGTGTCTGAAAGTGATCATAATATGCGCGGAGAAGGATCCAGGATTGTAAGTGAGGGATATCCAAACGGGGAAAAAAACTTCTTTACTTTCACAAACAAATACGCGAATGAACACCCTTGAATAGCTTAACCTAAACTAAACAAACATTCAGCGGAATAAAACAAATATTACTTTAAAACAACACGGTTATTTTGTTTTTTAGCACTAGAATTGAAATAGAGTAAAGTAAAGAAAATAATCAAAGATATTTATCACAGAACCAAAATTGTAAAGGAGACGAAAGACTTCTTGCTTATATCAAAAAAATTCTACCCCTATTCCATAATAGTTGTTATAATTGGATATACGTTCAACACACCAAAATCAACAACTGATATTGGACATCTAATGTTTTAATGTTAATTTATGATTAATCGGGTTTCATTATTCTGAGAATGTCTTCCTTTACTGATATGTTTAATTCAAATAATAAAAAAAAATGCTCTGTCCGAGCAGGGGTGGAAGCGTGGAATCCCTGGACCCGCGCCACTTCCTATGTACAAACAAACGAGAAAAATAAATTAAGAGGTTGAAAAAAAAACCACAAAAATAAAAAAGAGAAGAAAAGACAGAGAGGGAGATGAAGACAATGACGAAAAGACCGAAAGAAGTGGAGAAAGAGAAATACAGAGTGAAAGAGAAAGAAATAGATGAAGATAGAGTGGAGTGAGATAAAAAAAAAAAAAAAAACGGAGAGAGAGAGAGAAGGAGAGAGGGCAGCCCGTTTTGTGTGCGCATACGAGCCACGTGACTCTCGGGGTGGCTGTGACGTCATTCCCCGTGTTCACAGTGGCTCACCGACCGTGGACCAAGTCAGACGTGATTACTTGTAGTCTCTCGTCTTGTGCTTCCTTCTCTTTAGTTTTCTCGTTTCTTTCCTTCTCTCTCTCTCCGACCAAAACAAACGGCAAATAATAAACAACGATTTTACGGGACCCTCTCCACAAGGCACACATCAGGATAACATTAACTGATAACATTTAAACAAGAAGAGAAACTAACATCTCTATTACCCCCTCCGTAAAAGTGAAGGAGTTTTTTTTCCCTCAGGATAAAGAAAAAGAAAGTACTTAAGGATGGCGGCTGGACAGGACACGGCCCAGCAAAAGATGTTAGAATCGGAAAAAAACACCCACCCACACTTGATAAAGCACCAGTGCAAGCCACTATGTGCCAACACGGCCTATAGCTGTAATAAACTCTGGCTCTTCCTCTACACGTTGCTCTACCTGGTAAGTAGTAAATACAGTGAAATTAGTACTACTTGTAATACTAATACCTAATACTTGGTTTTCGCTTTCTCTTTAAAAGGAATTTCTCATCTTTTCTGTTCGTCGTACTCATTTCTTGTTTGTTTAGCCTTGTTTGTACGTGAAAAAATATATCTTGAAAACAAAACAAAAACATCACCAATAACAAAACTAAACACAGTATAAAAACAACTAACAATTGTGACGAATGTAAAAACTAATCGAAATTAATAAAAAATGATGTCTGACAATACATCATCCTATAAGAGTAAATAATGCAACAGCGAATCACCTTCGTGAATAACATATCTTGTATCTTTTTGGTTTGTGTTGGTCGAATTGATGTAATTGTTATGTGGGTTCGGTTCGGTAGTCTGTCAGCGCGATGTATACCAAGTTGAGTTGAAGTTCGTCTGACAAACCAATTCGGTGTACAGAAGTCGACATTCACACGGGGCCTCCTCTACCCCGTCATTGTAGCCTTATGTCAGACTGAACTAAACTTGGTAAATAAATAAACAACGCGCGCGCACACACACACACACACACACACATCTCACTGTATCGCAATAATTGATAAGCAAACCCGTTTTGCAGACCGATTCGCTAGTTTAGTGAGTCTCATTCGCACCAAGTGCCACACACTTGTGGCTTAGTTCATGCCCAATCTCAACTTAGTAAGAAGACAAACATGTTTCTACAATGTAGCACGATGTAGTGAGAGTGTTGTGAGTTTGATATTCACTGAGCGCCTTTTTTGTGGTCTTGTGCCTGTCTTGCTCAACTTACTGTGGCGTGAAGGTTGGCATGCTTGCCTCGTAAACCAATTCGCTAATGTAGTGGGTTCGATCATATACAAAAAATAACTGAACAACGGAACATGAAAGTAGGTTGTACACAAGTCGGAGGTCTGGGGAACAGTACAAAAGAACACAGCAAAGAAGTTGGATCTGGAAATCCGAGCAAAGAGAATCGAGACCATCCAAACGACAGCACTACTAAAATCAGCAAGAATACTGAGGAGAGTCCTGGAGTAGTGGGGAGACTTGCTGTCGCTTGAGTGACACAACAATAAGACATAAAATCGCCTGGGTAGGACGATGTTTTGCAAGCTTCTCTCTCAGACCAAATTCTCTGCAGTGTAGTGAGTTCGATTCCCACTCGGTGTTCCAATATTATGGACCTGTTTCAGACCAAGCTAGCTAATCTTATTGAAAATAGTGATGTAAAAAAATCATTTACGGAGCAAACTGCTCATTTTAATCACTTTTGGACAGGGTCCTTCACTTTCTGATATCATTGACGGAGTGATAAATAAAGCTGAGAGTAAATGAAGCTGGTTATTTCGATCACATTAAATAATGTTTTGGAACGTATGATTTTGATAACAAAACTGTTTAGCATCATCTGGGATTATAATAAACAGCTTCCATGTTAACAATAACAACTACACACACACACACACACACACACAGAGGCGCACACAAATATTGCTAGCCGTAGAGCGATATTTTGCAAGCTCGTCTCTCAGAAAAAATTCTTCAGGGTTGTGAATTCGATCCCCACTGGATGCATAATTTTGATCTTATGCCAGACCAACCTAAGCTAACTAAATTGTGGTATAAAGTAAAATCTTGTAAGTTACGAAAAAAGACGTCAGTTATTTTTTAATAGCACAAGGGAAGGTGGTCCCAATTGTCAAGTTTCACACCCTCCCACAACCGATGGTAAAAAGGCACATAAATGAAAAAAAAAAAAAAATATAACGAAATTGTTAAAATAAAAACAGAGTAAGTACAAAATTGAATTGTAACATTATCGCTTCAAAATGAATTATTAAAATGTTTTTATTTGCGTGCCGTTTTTCACGTCGAGTGTGCGTGGGTGTGAAACTTCAAGATCGGGACCACCTTTCCTACATTGTACCGATGATGTTTCATGGGACATGTACTATTAATCAAGTGCATAAAAAGGAAATTCGCTAATGAAGAAAAAAAAATGGTTTGAAATCGATTCAACTTGTTCTTTGAGTTAAATTTAACCTTGAATACCCGAAACCAGAAAAAATTATCTCAAATCGATAGTAATTATTACATGAATGAAATGAAAACTGTTTTAGTGTTTTTGCTTTCCAAACAATAATCAATATCTTTCGTCTTTTATGATCAAATATCGATTTGTACCTACCTACCTTCGGTATCAAATTCGTCCCATAAGCCTAACGTTAAACTTTGCATAAATTAACACATAGACCAATAACATGAAAGTGTATAGGTAGCCTATGTCAGTGAAGTCTTAACCACGGTATTTACTATTTTCTCCTCCCTTACGATTAGTTTTTTTTTTCCCTCTCTTTCGTTGGTGGCTGACTATTGTCCGACCCACACACACGGTTCTATTTGGGATTAACATTTCTTCAAGAGAATAAGACTCCAAGTTAATAGAATATTTTCATGTATTCCACCATTTTCAAGGGTAAAAAATCGTTCAACTCTTGTCATTTTACTTGTAAAAATGTTTAAAGTGGGTCCATGAATCTTTTGATTTTTAAAAAACAACTTCATCATAGATCGACCCAGACTAGGCTACAACTTGTCTTCGGTACAGCTTACGATAAGCGATCTTCTGATGCTGGTTTAAACGGTGTTTGTTGGCTGTATTAGTTAGTAGAACCTGAACAGTGCAGTTTTGATTAGTACTGTAAAGGTATTGCAATACACGAATTAATATAACCAAGGGGTATAAACTGAGAGAAAAAAACGAAAACAAAATATTAAACTGTATTAAATGAAACCTTGAACACTTTTTTTTTTGACAGTACAGAAAGTTTGGGGAAGACATAACCATACTAATCAAATTATACCTGTATACACATTTTGAAAAATGATATTTTGAAAAATATTTTTGCAAGTGAAATCAACATATGAAACGACTACGAGGCAAAAACGGTTTCTTTTTTAAATGTTTGTTTATTTCAAACCTTATTTTGTCCGGTCTAAAGTTATTTTTTTCATCAGACATTGAAAAAAGGTAACTGATTCATGGGTTCCCATGGACTCAATTGGTTTAAAATATCACATACTAAAAAAATGACTGGAATTTAAATGAAATTAAAAATAATAATAAAGAAAATAAGTTTCAACAACAGTTGGTTATCTACTTCTGAAAGGTGTAACAAGCCTGCTTCTTAAAAAATCACTCTCATTTTGTCCACACTACGTTTTTTGACAATTCTTTGCCTCACCAGGAGCCACGGAAGTATTACTCTTGTGAGTTATTGACTTACATTAAGTCATTATATATACATATGTTCCTTCCCAAACTAAAATTCCTCGCCTGGGAGCCAAGTGTCTCTCGTCTGAGTGTCTCTTTTTTAAACCAAAATGATTTAAATGTAGCCTCCAGATCTTCAGTTTTTTGGTGTATAGAATTTTACTTAACAAAGCTTTGTTCATCACTCCAACGGAAGTTAGTGGAAAGATTGTATTGCGCCAATCGCAGTAGTAGAAAGAGGGAGTGAGGGTAAGTGAGTCACCTGCTTTTAGGAAAAGTAAATCGGTATTATTCGGATTTCGATCTTCTACCTGGGTTTGAATACTGTTCATTGGAGCTTTTGGCTGGGAATTACCCTAGGAAATCCACATCCTGAATCTGGTACATGACGAGTCACAAGTGGTGTGGAGTAGCCAGTAAGGAACGAACTCATTTATAGTCTGATTGATTAGACCTTGCTATCACACTACTGCATGCGCCTTAAAGACGTGTTCGCGATCGTTAAAGCAAAGGCCATTCCCACTTGATTGGAGGATTGGCACAACAAAATCTCTCCCTCCCTGTGGCCTTGTATCATACCAAGCTTCGTAAATAAATCAGTGGTAGGATTAATGGAAGCTGTTGAACAAACTTTTTTTGTCAGAATGAATGATACGAGGAATCACACTGAATTTATGTGGACTGGTGTCTTCACCTTGGTTTTTATAGTCAGAGCGTTTTGGTCAATATAGCCTCCTGCTTTCTTCCGGGGTATGTTGTATTCGGTAACTTTAAGGTGCATAGGAATTTCGAGTCGAGCTGTTTAATGCAATCCATGGGGGTAAATTGTTTTCATTTTTTGTGTGTATAGAAGGAAAGTGTGTTTGTGTCACGTGACCATTGTTTCATAATTCATTCTGAAGACAAGTTGGAGACGAGCGATATTCTTCATCTCTTATTTCAATTTTTATGTTATTTATATTTTTATTGTTACATTTTTTATTACCGAATTACAACCGATTAGTTTGGTTTAATATGAGGGTTTATAGATTTGGTTTAGTGGAATGAAGTCAATTTGTTATGTTTTTTAATGAATATGACCTTCATTTCTTCGGGAAATCTAGAATTTTTGAGAAAATTGTGTAGAAGTTAGGGTCCAATTCACTATCGACTAGTAATGTACTATAAAAACAAGGGAAGAGTTATTAGAGTTAGGTCTTATTTCAATTTTTAAAAATTTTACTTTCTTTTTTTTTCTAATTCAAAATTATTGAAATTTCATAAATAACTTTTATTTCATCTTTTTAAATAAATGCAGATAGGCATAAATTAAAAAAAAAAATTTTTTCTCAAAAATGAAAAGTTTCCCCCAAAGTGAAGGTCATAAGCATTCAATACATTTCAAAATACATTGATTATTCTTAAAAAATACTCAACTTTGAAAGCAGTTCAGAAATAAATGCCGAGTTTTGAAAAAAAAGTATGAACTGGTTGACTGACAGTGACAAACAAGCAACAGACTTTCGCAGCCATCCTTGCAAGAAGGCAACACAAAATAAAGGTCAAGTTTGGCATGATACATACATTGCAAATCGAACACCAACTTTATAGCCAATTGACATGCTACGACCTGAAAACTTGGTTTTTCTCAAAAAATGAAAAATTTCACCAAGAAATTTAAGCTACTTCAAACCATTGATGAAATCAACTATGAATACACAAATTGGCAAAATGAATGATAGAAATTGGTGGCGCAATTAAAGTTTTCGCAGAAAAGGTGGGAGTTTCCACTTTTCAAAGAGAAATACGCATGTATTTTGACGGAATTGTGGGACAAACATGTAAATGTTTTTTAATAGATGTTAATATAATAACATATATATAAATAAAATCATATAAACAAATAAATAGTATTGAATAATACATATTGAATGAGATAATTAGTTTTCCTGTTTAACCAGCGTTTGTTTTTGCCCATTTTGTGTATCCGTAGTCAATTTCGTCAGTGGTCAAAATTTGCACGCACCCAAACCCCAAGATTGCCTAAAAGTGTATTTCTTTGAAAACATATAGAAATACTTAAGGGAAATACATTTATTACAAAAATACATTATTCAACTCGACCGAAAATAATATCTTTACTCTAAAAGTCTGTTTCTTTTGTCCTTGTAATGGCTCAACTTTTTCATTCGACATCAGTAGAAGGATTCTTGTCTCTGGTAAATGTTCCCAAACCAAAGACCGGAACCTGTATACTACAACTTACAAGTGTTATTAAAAAAACGTAATTTTACTCTCTGTAAACTTTGAAGCGATGTTTACAGTAGACACTATAAAAAAATGAAGCTACGAGTACCACCCTTGATTGTGCATTCCCTCTTTTATGGGATGGGGTGGGAATTTAAAACATTCACAAAAAAATTATGGGATGAGGCAAATAGGTATGTCAGGAATCATTGTTTCAGACATACCGCGTAATTGTTCCGAAATTGGCGGTTTTTTTTTCTTTTGGGCTGTTCACTTTCTTTTATGAAATCCGAGAAAGACATTGAATGATTATTCCGGATCTAATTACCGATTCTAAAACATAAATCGAACTTAATATTCATTTTAACTCCCACACAATATTTTTGGGTAATAAATGTGACTCCACAAAAACAACAACAAAAACAAAACGTTTTTTTTTTCTAACCTGTGTCTCTCGTCTGCAACAGTTAATAAAAAAAAAAATGACCCACTCCTGTTTTTGTGTCTATAACATTGTTGATTTTTTTGGCCCTGCAGACAGGTAGTTTCGGAATAAACCGTCATACGGTATCATGGACACGTGACCTTTCGATTTTGGAGAATAATGGCATTCATAAAAAAGGGACCCGAGAGAACAAAATCAGAACGAAATTTGTCTCTGCAACTTGAAAAATAAAACAACTTATGCTCATTTTTTAATTCGTTTGACAGAATTTCAACTTGAGTTTCCAGATTAGCCTCTTCCTAAATAAGATAACGTAGACCATTCTGCAAAGTCTGCTTCCTTTCCTATAGGAAGGAAGAAGCGTGTACATTCACGTGATGATCACCTTATCGTAAACCGTACTGGGAGACAAGCTGACCGGACGTTCCATGTTTAATTGTTATTTACTTGCTGCCCACTTCGAAAATTGGCATTCGAAATTCTTAGTTATTATTATATTTGTACTCATTGAGTTTTCACACACCAGTGGCAGTAGTGACTGGTTACACCATTTGAGATCGATTGACAGTAAGTCTCCTCGATACCCCAGGACTCTCCTCAGTATTCTGGCTGATTTCAGTCGTGCTACTGTCTTGAATGCCTGGATGGTCTCGTCTCTCCTCTGGATTCCTCTAACCTCTTTAGGGTTCATTTGCAGAGATAGATCTGTAAACATTTGGAATATTCTGAAAAAGTAACTTTTTTTTGGATCAAAAACAATGGAAAGTAATCGTAATTTTAATTTTTTTTTGGACTGAAATTCTGTATCAAAATTTTAAATTTCTCTTCACAGTTTCAAGTAATTACTTTAAAAATGGAACCCCCAGGTACCAAAATACGTCTTGAAAGTCCATCTTGGATAAAAAAAAAAATCCGGTTTCTGGACAGAACTGATAAATGCAATATGATCAGAGAAAGGACCTCGTTTATTTGAATACATTTTCATGTAGACCTTAGGCTTTTGAAATGTCTTCCCACGGAACTTCAGTATTACCTTTGTTGACCCCCAAGGGACCTATGGCCTCACGTTTGGAACCTCTGCACTAAATGTTGGAAGGAGCACAAGGAGCCAAGTGCCCCTGGGTCCCCCAAATCTCTGGGCTATGCTGCTGGGTATAATCATGTGATGGCATACCTCATTGACTTATAATCAATAGACGTACCCTTCGAATTTTTATTGAGAGCATTTCTTATTAAATGAAAATCTGACTTTTTGTTTCTGAGAAAGCCTGACGTTTTCCAAGAGACGGTTTATATGCACCAAAGCGTAACCTTGTGTTCTTCGCTGGGGTACAATGGTTAACAATCTATTTGAACAGACCATTCTGAGTTCGATACTCCCGGGTACTCTACACTGCCAGACGAAGTTGAGCTTGAAGATGAAGCCGCTTATCATATCCACGGATAATGTTAGCAAACGGTTATTGTAATCAAAATCAGCCGGTTGCAAACACAATGATCACAATGAGCGACTTCATCTGTCGTACCTAACATAGGCTTTCAGGCAATCTTCTTGGTCGCCATAAACAAATCATTTGTCATTTGATGACAACTTCCCCGATAATGAGGCTTACTTAGCAACTGTGACAGAAAACTACATTAATGGCACTGGGACACCCCTGAGGATCGAACTCAGTACAGTAGCTAACGGTATGTTGCCCGACGAGGGGGCTAGATCATCCAGTACCCAGTTGAGGGAGGGTTCCGCTGGCATGCTTTCAATGATAAATTTGAAATCATGGGCTGAAAATTGCTATCGAAAACTTTAATATTTTTTAACCACAATGTTAATTTTAGGATTCTTTGATACCACAGTGTTGATTTCGGGACTTTTTACAAGTATTTACAGATTTTTGCGGAGATTAAGTAAGAGAACTTTTCAAGCGACACAGCACTTACAGAATACTATACAAATTTATATTTTCGTTTAAAAACATTCCCCTGCAGAAGGGGGTTAGAATTCTTCGACGGGAAGGACTATAGCCCCCATCCCTGGCTAACGGTCTACACCTGGCATCGTACTAAGCTAAGTTTCTCGATTAGATCCTTCTGTTACTATGGGGTCTGGCATGGTTTTGGAAGTTTAAACATCATTTTTCATTATCATTAACTAAAGATGCTCTGGCAATACCTCAAAATATCACCAGGCGTTATTGGTGGGTTGGTTAAAAATGTTTTTTACCATCAGAGCTTAGGCGAGAAGCGCGCGTACATTTGCAAATGGGGTGATGAACATGGGTGTGTTTTCAAAAGTTTCAAACGCTTAAAAAATAGAGACTGACACAGTGTTGAAAACTGTGTCTTCGCTGGAAATCTTTGAATACATAAGAAACTAATGTTAGTGTATATATAACTTCGATAAGAAACTATCTATACCATTGTGGATGTGGGTGTATTAAATGCATGCGCGTATAAGGAACGAAACGATTGTGTAAGAAACGATTAGTATGTATATCTGAGAAATGATAGTGAGAAATGAATAAATAATCTTAGGAAAGTTAGAAGAAACGAATGATTTTGTCATTTATAAGCAAAGAAAAGAAAATGGATATATAGTCTAAAGAGCATATGATTATCGTCAAACTTCCATCAATCACACAAGCACGCGTACAACTTGAAAGATAAGAAACAAATATCTTTCGAAGATGCGATATATATAGCTACTGGCTCCTTTTGGGCCGCCGTATGTGTACTGTGCAGGCGCACGCGTTTATTTCCGTTTTGCCCTACCCCAAGGCAGTACACGTGATTTCTGATAAACCACCCTCCCGTGAGTCCAACCCCCTATCTCTCCCCTGGTTCTTCTCTCTAATGTTTATATTCTTCGCACTGTTACAGCAGTAGTATGTTGTATATCCCCCATTGTCTGTTGTTAGCGTTAAGATTAAAACTAGGATTTCGAATGTTGGTTTTCATAGCTGGCAGGTCCTCTACTACACTCAAGATTGGCGCTCCACAATCTTCCTGCGTCATTTCGCTTTGCGCTGTTGAATGCTTAGCTATCCACATTTTACGTAATATGTGTCCATTCATCATCTGTCCCATAGTAGTTACATTTGCATGAACACAAAAATGTTACAACTATTATGGGACAGAAGTAGTGTATTTTTTGGTGTAAATACTTTTCAATTTGCACAGAGATACATTTCTTCGGCAAAAAAACCCGGGAGTGACATTCTGGAAATAGCGCACAGATATTACATTCTGATCTTTGCTGAGATGCCGATCCAAAAATAAATAATATTTTTGACAAGTGCCTTGCTGTTGTAAACGAGCAGATAACATTGTAAACAAAAATTGGGACAACAATTTTTTGTGTGCATTCTAAATAATGAACACTAAGAAATTATCTAATTGACAATAATCGATTATCATTTTGAATTTGTAAGTGTGAGTATAAGTGATCTCAAAATTTGTTTATTTTTGAATGAATACATATTTCTAAAAATAAAAAAAAAGGAAATTCTACTCTACCGGAGTGATAAGCCAACGAAAAGTCTCTTTAACTAGGTCATATTACAAGATAAATCTTATTTCAAACTTTTGACAGCATTTAATTGGCATCTTCTATCTCCTTTCAAGGTTATTTGAGATTCTTGAATAAATAAAAGATAAAAAAAAATGATGCTTTTTGTGAAGATGCGTTTGTTTTTGATGAATTAGTTGGCACTGACGATTGTTTTATAGATTTGTCCTCAGTACGTTTTACGACAAGATGATAAGAAAAACAGACCCCCCCCAAGACCCTTTGTTTCAATATTCCGTTTCCTCTACCTGCAGGGGCAGGACTATCATGAAACAAAATTTTCTTGGATATTTCCTGTTATTTATTTGTGAGAATTGGTTTGGATTTTGGACGCGAACGACCTTGAAAACTAGAAGGACACCCATGATATGAACCTGGGTAAAAAAAGCCGTAGTTTTTAATGTTGGATTCTATTAGTTTTAGTCTGTGAATTGATTTTTTTAAATAAAAATGATATAATCTATTTTAGAGGTACATGGACGTACTGAGAGTGGTGGTGAGTGATGATTCTGTGTGTGCGTGTGTGTGCGTGTTTGTATGTCTCTCTCTGTGTCTGTCTCTGTCTCTCTCTCATGTAGGCACGAAACTGAACTAGAACTTGTGAAAAAAGAAAACTAATTTTCAATCAGGAAAGGGTCTCGACACCGGGTCAAATCCAGGATTTCGACCTGGGGAACGTCCAATAATTTTTATTACTCCATCTGTCTCTCAATGCCAATGATTCAAGGGTAGGGTGTATCTAATTTAATGTTTTTTATGATTACTTGGGGATTATTTGCTTTTAGTTTTTTAAAATTTATTTATGAAAATTTCTCTTTTAGTTATCTGAACGATAGCTTCAACCGAGCAGTAAGTGTGGAGGGGGTCTGGACTCCCACGCCCCTTCGCTGATTCCGCGCCGGTGACATTCGTATTAAATTTTTCGTCTAGGCGCTAGATTTCCCGCGGTTTCTCAATAGACGAAAACACATTCGTGTGCTTAAATTTATAAATTAGCTATATTAATGAATAATTAAACAAATAATAAATATATTCTATTAGATGATTTCAAATTCGCGTTTATTATTTATTTACTTGATATGTCTAAGTGATAGATTAGATTAGTATCAGAGTCAGTTTTTTTTGGGTGATGTAAACCGAACCGTGCTAAAAATAACTCGCGTCTGTCCAAGTCCAGCTCACCTTTTTTTTCAAGTCCGGGTCACTTCATTTTTTTCCTGTTTTTTCTTTCCTCTACCACAGTCACTCATGAATCTAAGATGTGTAGGCTTGACTTAAATACATCTAATCGTCTAGGTTTCCTTGCTGTCCTAAAATGAAGCAGTCCTATAAAATCTATTTCGTAATCCGAAATGACGTAATGCGAAGAACCAATTACCGTTAATTTACATAGAATTTTTTGAGCGTTCCTAGAAACCCAGAAGTTTGTGCATCTTTTATTTTAAAATAGGTTTCCCCCGTTCCTAAAAACCTTTCGTTGGCCGAGATGGCGTAAAGCGAAGAAGAAATTATCATTAAATCAATTATAACAATTCCGTATTCATCGAATAGTGTACATAGAATTTTTTTAGCGTTCCTTGACCATGAAAAGATGATGATGGTTGATGGTATTTTAGGCAGAGCTGTCGGAGGTTTGGGTGATGGTATGCACAGGGACTGGGATGTAGGAGAGAGAATAAGGTGGAGTGCGATACCTCTATAACATCGCTGCAAAACAAAGGACTGCTCGCTATTTTTGCTTCGCCCCTCCCCCCCCCCCGTGAAAGTGAAAAAAATGATGTAAAGCGAACTCTCGAAATGCGGGGCATATATGAAACCTATCTTCTGTACAATTAAACTTGAAGATGAAAAATCACACGAAACAATTGAAAAAACAGCAAAAAGCAAAAACAGGAAAGATTCATTCCACCCAACTTGAAAGTGCTGATGTGTTTTTTTCTTCTTCGTCACGATAACGGGTGGGGAAACACCCTTCTTACTCTAGGTCGCGTTTTTTTTTTCTACGGGGGTTTCCTTTCTTTCTATTTTTTTTTCTTTTTCCATTCATGTTGTTAATGAAATATTTTTCTGTTGGCTTTTCATCTGTCTCTTTGATTTTAATTTTACCGTGGTTCATATTACAAAAGGATTTTATTTGAAACCCTTGACCTCATTTTGAAATTGACTCTTTCCAAAGTGACAGAAAAACTGACGACACCCCCTCATAAAACTAACCTATTTTCAGATTAAAAAAACGTAAAAAAAAATAATTTATGTGAGATACTCATCGAGGAGTGTCTGCTGGGTTATGTGATTATGATGTCATAAAAGTGCTGTATGAAAAGAAAAGTTGAGTACCTTCTTTTTTATTTTTTTACCTTTCCTAATCTATTACTACTATCAACAAAAAAAAATTATGCATGATTTTCACTCTAGTAATATCTGGAAGCATTTAATGGATATCATGTGACAACAAGTCCCCCGAATACTCTTGTTATCTTTTGAGTAATGTTGTCGTCTGGATGATTTCCGTTTTTCCTTGGATTTCCTATTCTTCCAGCTAGCTTCTTCTACAACTTCTGGTTTCTTTGTATTCATAGAATTTTCACGCCAATAGTATCCAATGGCTTTCAGTGGAGATCAAGTGACAGTGAGTCTCCTCAAATCTCCAGCATGCACTTCAATACTCTTACTACCGATTTCAACAGTATTGTAGTTACTGTTTGAATTTGATTAGATGAGGTACCGTCATTATTTATAGATTTTTTCCAAGCTCTTGTCCTCATCTCAGGTCATTTTTTGGAGACAGTGTTCTGACAGTTGAACTCTATGGCCTTCTTCAGGTGAGTGTTGTAAATTGGGAGGGTTTTGAATCCTGGGACGAGGCCCCCTCTCCATCTTAAGGAGAAATCTTTAGGTCATAACCATGTTGTCTATCACTTTTGATGTCATGATCATGTCAATGCCTGAAACTGGTGCCACACAGGGTCATTTAGATCCATGTTGTTACCAATTGCTAAAATCTGTTCAAAAGATGAACCAAGATAAGGACAACAGTCCGGAAAAATCTATACATAAGTACTGCACTTGTTTATTATCATTGTTTGCCCGTTAAGTTTCCACACCAGTAGTAAGTGATCGTCTGCACTCCAGATTGAGTCACAATACTCCAGCACTATCCTCAGTATTCTAATGTCATCAGTAGTACCGTTGTCTGGATGGTCTTGATTATCCCCTGGAAAATTATGTATTTGTATATTTACACCATATATCTGGTTGTTGTCTCTAGAGAGTAAGTGACAACAAGTCTCCTCACATTATTGTTATTGCTATTATCACTACTACTGCTCACACCAATTGTGTCTGCTGTGGAAATGATTCAACAAGTCTTCTCACAAACCAAGCTATCAATTATAATCAATGTAAAATGTTATGTTGGACAAATTTTTTCCCTGTTACAATAGTATGAATGCTTGAACAGTTATAAACTTGAAATTGTTTCAAGATGATTTTGGCTCAGTCTATCTCTCATGACTAATAAAACTGTATTGGCATGTTTTGGAATAGTGCTAGTATGATTGCATTAGTTAAGATTTTATTCTATACTTAGGAATTCTTTGTTCAGTTTTGTTATTCCATGGAATAAAACATTTATTCAAATTTCTCATTTTCATGTGATGCAGTGTCCAAATAAACTAATGACAATATCACCAATCAATTCACTGATGATGATTATCACTATTGTTGCTAGAAAAAATTAGAGTAAAACTTGTTCATTATTACATTATTTTAGGTAACCAAAATTTTATGTGCATATTAATTTCCTTCGTGTGCTGGTTGCAAAACGTGTGCATGCACATATTCACAGCTTAGAGGGAACTCAATTATAACTATTGTTTGGGTATTTATTTGCCATGAAACCAGGACAAATGTGACTTCGGGATTTATTCTTTGTCAAGGGTATGCTGCCCATTACTCAAAGTTGAATTGGTGGATCGTCATCCAGAAATTACCTGGGTTCCCTCAGATAGTGCTACAAGCAAGAGGGAGTATTCTTGACCCCTACTCCTCTTGATGAAGTGAGGAGGTACTGCCTGGGGAATGGATCCCCGACCAATAGGTTGCTGTTAATTTAAGGAGCACAAAAACCTTTCATATTCTATTATTAATATCTTTTTTGTCTACCTCTCCAGACACTCTTGATTTGCCTTACTATATTTTCTGTCCAACCTGGCGTCTGAGGATATAGCATAACCTTTCCTCCAGCAACCAGACTTTCTCCTACAACCACTGCAGAAAGGCCTGCTTCTCTTGTATAGACCTTGCTAGCCACCTGAGGACCGGCAACAGATGTGTAAAACCCTCCCAAATCATTGCTTGTCAAGCCAAGCCATAATGATATTTTTGTTGCTATTTACACGCCAGATGTCTGGTGGTTATCGCTAGCGACTGAGTGATAGTAATGCTTTGCAGATTTCCAGCACCCCACACAGTATTCTTGTAGACCCCAGTAACTCTGTGATCTGTGCAGTCTCAATCCTACCTCATGTTTCTTACTCATCCAATCCTAATCGTACTGTTTTTGGAACGATTCCAAGTGCAATCACTATTATAGGCACTATCCTAACCTTCATATTCTATACTTTGATAAGCGTTGTGCGACCTATGGAAAATTTTGAACTGATCACCCTAATAATAGTGTAATAAAGAGTAAACCTTTGATAAATATATCCTCCCGCCTCCCCAAAAGTATTTTTTTGCACCACCCCTCCCTGGAAAAGTGGCAGTAGATGCCCAAGCTCCATGGTCCGCTGGTTTATTCATGGCTATTATCCTCTAAAATATTATTCTGCTTGCTGCTGCCTGTGTTCAAATGGTACACTGTCAATGATAACATTAGGGAAAGGTTGGATAGTTTCATTGGAGGGTAGGAAGAGAGAAGTCAGGAAAGAAAGATAGGTTGTTTAATAAGAGGATAGGAAGGGAGAGAGGGGAGAATAGAGAGAAGGAGAATAGTTCACTGAGGAGATAGCAGATTTTTGTGTATGAAACTAATTCATATTTGTATCACGTTCTGATAAAAACATGGCCGAGCAACGAAGATTAGAAGGGATAAGGGAGAGAATAAGATACAGGCATAGGATGAGAGAAAGCAGAGAAGTGAGATAATGGATAATCTTATCAACGCCCCTACAAGGGTTTAGCGAATTGTTGTTATTATTATTATTATTATTATTATTATTATTATTATTATTATTACTACTACTACTATAATCATCAATAGTGCACCTCTTCCTATCAAAATATGGCAATAATCAAGTAAGTTGCCTATTGCATTGTACTTATGAAATATCCAAAATGTTCCTGTAGTACAGCAAATTATTGTTCAGGCTCAATATTCCCTGAATATAAAACAAATCCCAAGGTGAAATTAAGTAAAGTTACAATTTGTTAAGTTTAACCTAACATCACTTGATGTCACTGATGAAGTAAGTGTGACAGCTGCTAAATACACATTACTGATTCTTCTAGCATGTCGGTAGATTGTTTTTGTTATTCCAACCATGAAGGGCAGAAGCAGGAGAAAATACTTGTATCATCAATGTTTGTTTGAATCCAAGAGATTCAGCGCAAAGCTCTTATTTTGGTTGACCATAATTTTGACAATGTCTGAAGCTGAGCTGTCATCAGTGGATTCTAACATGGCTGACAAGTAAAAATCTCAAGACACATGCTGGAGTGCTGCAGGCACAGGTGTTGAGCCTTTTTGATATTCTCTGGTGATCAGTTCTGTTCTGCTCTTTCCAAAGGATGTACTGGCCTTATGCATTATGCTACCATGTCATGACCAACATTTCTAGGCAGCATGCTATGTTGGGGTGATCAATTAAAAGATTAGACAAACGGGTGATTAATGAATAAGTTACTTCTCTCACCCTATAAACCGAAGATACCTACGTTGATGTTGTCTATGGTTTCACAACTGTGTTATACCTGATTTGTGTCACACTTATAGTATCAGTAGATGCCTTCAACTTCTCCCCCCCCCAGCCCTCTAATCGAATCAGCTTTCTTTTATTTCCGTTCCCTTTCTTCCGTAGATATTACATTTATAGTATCAGTAGCAGCCATCATGTTGAGCCTGTTTTTGTACATTTCTTGATACTGTCAGCGAAGGGATGGGTCATTGACTAATTACTATAATCATGCTAGATTCTATTATTTCCACCCCTTTTCCAAACCTGTGACAGCGTCATTATTTGACACCATTGAAAATAATTGAACATTAAAAATAGGTTGGATTTTTTCCCATGCTTTGTATTCAGTACTGATTATGATAAGGAGCTTATGCGACCAACCAAGCCCACTTTCTCTACTTCAGAACTTGGAAGGTTTGGTACTATAGAAGAAAGCACTTAATATAATCAAGGATAATGTTATCATACAGCTATTATTATCAATATCCATAGATCCTAAATTTCAATTTATTTAAAAGATTACAATAAGTGGCTCCCTTTACTTACCAATTGGTTAATGTTATCATCAAGTTACAGTTATCTGAAACACCTTGTCCCAAAGTGATCTCAATAAGAGACTTCTTTTGTATAATTTTTTTCCCACGATTCGTATTGCATGCATAACTTGAATAAAAATTTTGACATCATTATTTTTTTCCACATTGAAGAAGATCTACACAAAAAGTATATTGAAAAATTATTGCAAGAAAAGACAATAATTCTGTTAAAAGATGTCGCAATGCAGACTGGGTATGAATAAAAATCACCCTTTATTCAGAGGAAATATATTTGATCTCCTATGAACATCTTATTGTAATTTGAACTGTCGTTATCAGGGAAAAGCTTCCTCTCAGACTAATAGCTTTCAATAAGATTTTCTCTTGTAAGAATTGAATTCATTACTTTCTTTTTTGCAATATCAGATTTCAATCGCAAATAAGCAGGGCCTATGAGAGAAGGTGGAGAGAGTACATCTAGCTGGAGAGGGTGAGGGGAGCTAGAGCGGTGCTCAGGAATTTTCTCTGATCTCAAAAAAATGTTTGCCTATCTAGAAGATGATAAAAACAGGATGACTAATGGAGAAGGGAGGTGGCCCTTAAAAAAATTTTGTACCCCTGATAAAATTCCTCTCAGACGCCCTATGTATGAGTACGTGATCAAAAAGTGCTGTTGAGTTTTACATGAAGTCTCTTTGCCATATGACCCGGTTAAAAAAGATCATTAGATAAATCAATATTTCTAGTTTAATCCTCGAATTGGCGAATAAGTATCCTCCTGCCGATTTATATGATTAATCATGACATTTAAAAGTGTTGCTTTTGTGAGAAGAATAAATTATCATTCAACATAGGTCAGTACACGTTAAAAATGTGGTCCCCAATGAAAAAAATGCCGTCCCTCCCATAGAGCTAGCAATATTGCTTTATTTTCGCAAACCCATATGCCGATGACTGTGATCTTAAATTACAAACAGTAATCATTATTTTTTTGAAATAATTAAAGGTGTCACAATGAAGATGAATTCTAAGCATTAATTATTAATTTATTTTAAAACAAGTTATGGCGTCACAATGAAAATTCCTAGCAGTAATTTATAATTCTTTCAATATAAGGTGCACCATCGAAAATATATAACATTATGTAGTCAAAACATTGCTGACATTCCTGCTATGCGATGTTAGGGTAGGGTAATTTAGGACCATCATCATTTGAGTCCAAGCTGCAGAAATGAAACAATTATTACAAGCTCTGTTGGAAGGATCGCACTTCTTTTTAAGTACCAGTGTGCGAAAAAGGATGGTAACATAATAATATGTACAAGCTGCAGAAATAAAACAATATTACGAGCTCTGTTGGAAGGACCGCACTTCTTTTTAAGTACCAGTGTGCGGAAAAAGATGGTAACCTAATAATGCAGCAACAAAGCACACCTGCTCATGGGGAGGCAAAGATGATTACAAAGATTGATCTAAATTATCTTTTATGGATAAATGAACATTCAGAGCAAAATGGCTCATTTAGTTCTTTATTGGTTGATTGATTCAAAATTCCAGTTAAAAACAATGTGCAAAATTTATGCCAGAAACAAAATTCTAGCGTTAGCATTTGGGAGGCATGTTTCGTCAGAATGCTGTGTTATGAGGTACAAAATCTCTTTATCGCACATCGCTTAGGGCCAAATTACTTAACGTACCTCAAGATTGATCATCACATGAAAAATAAGGCAGAATAGTTGTAACTTCTGTGAAAATCGAAGCTTCTCTGTTGATATTTGTGAGGAAAACAAATTTTAAAGAATTTAGTCACTCAATGGAAACCATCATGTAACCAATGTCTTTTGACTGCCTGCCGTGCTGGGGTGATCAATTAAAAATTTAGAAAATGGCATAATCAATGTGTAAATTAATGCTGCCAGATACTAACTAAGGGACCAATTTAGCACAAACTTACCCTGCAAATAACTCCCCCCCCCCATTTTCTAAAAATAAATTTTTTTTTTTCTAGGAGTAAATGTTTGGATTTTTAGTCTTCTAGCTCCATTGGTACAGCATGGATGAACTGCACATACAGTACATAGTCAGTCAGACCAGCTAAAAACTGAAGAAACCTATGCTGACAGTTTTGGTTAATAGTTTTTGACACATGTATGGCCTTCCTCATGGTTGATATTGTTACCACTTTCTGGCTGGTGCCAGTGGTCGGTGTTCAAGCCCAGTTGAGTATCGGGGTAGATTTCAAATACTGATTACTTGGGCAGACAGGCTCTCCCTACTTGGAAGATGTGCATAACACAGTCTTCTTCTCTCTTCTCTAAATGTCCTTGTGCCTTAGCTAAACTTGCAAAATATTGAAATAGGCATCAATCATCCTCCCATCGGAATGAATGAGGTGTGGCAAAAGGTCTTTTTAGTAAGAGGCCAACTCCTACATGTGGGGAGGATACTAAAAATTGTGTTGTTTCCTCAGCCTTGGCATACCACAGGCATCAGGAAATTGCACGGACCTGACTCCTCTTAATGCAATGAAGAAGTATTACTTGGTGGAGTGAGTCCCCTGGAACTAAACATAATCAATATATCCTCCTGACTACGAAAGACCAGACTAATGGATGAATAAACATGAAAAACTGGTCAAAAATCCATCCTAAAAGATTGTTCTGAGTTTTTAAAAACAAACTGAATCTTTTAAACTGTTGCTTTTTTTTCTTCTTTTTTTTTCATGAATGAAACAATCTTAAACTTTGTATGTTAAGCATATGAAAAGTTATGCAGATCTAAATTTGTTTACATTTATAAATTCAATTTTCTATTCAAAATATTTTTCATTGATATAATTGAAAAAAAATCTTCTCGGAGGGCTGAACATGCAGTTGGCCCTCCAATTTTGTGTAGGGATGGGGTGTAGACATCATATGAGATTTCACTTTCATGACCCCACCCCTCAACTCCTATTACTGTACTGTATTTTCCTGAACATGGTACATACACTTCTAAACATCTAGCATCCATAGAATACCTCTATAATACTGTGCTGTGCATAAAATAAAACTGAGAGAGAGAGAGAGAGAGAGAGAGAGAGAGAGAGAGTGTATACCTACACAAAGATATACCTACCACTGAAAAATATTTGATAGTTAGTGAAAGAGAAGGTCTGTAAATTGGGAACTATGCAACGTAAACATGAAAAAATTATGCTTGGCCTCACATAGAGAGACCACAAGACAGCACAGTACATCAGGGAAAAGACAAGAGTCAGGGACATCATAGAATCCATTAAAAAGCTCAAATGGCAGTGGGCTGGCCATATTGCATGAACGGCGGACAACTGATGGACATCGCAACTCAGGACATGGATCCCTGGAGATCACATGCAGAACCAAGGCCGGCAGAATATTAGATGGAGAGACAAGCTAGACAAATTCAGAAAGTACTGGCTCTGCGACGCCCACGATAGAGAAGTTTGGCGAATCCTGGTGAAGGTCTGTGTCAAACGACGGACGTTGAAAGACTGATGATGGTGAAATAAATGATGTCATTATCATCATCAGTCTTTTATGGTCGAGTACTGTCTTCTTAATCCAGCTTGTTAGTGTGGTCGTTTTTCATCCAGTGTTTTAGTGCTGGTGATGATTTTTGTGAAAAGTTTGTAGATGCAATTGAATAGGCTTATAGGTCTGTAGTTGTTGAGGTCTTTCAGGTTTTTTTTTTATGTAAAAGCCTTATGATTGCTGTGTTCCTCTATTTTTTCTCTTGTTGTCAGTGGTTTGAGGTTTCGGCACTTTTTAATGAGTTTCCTGGTTTTGTCTGAGATTTCTCTAATGGTTTGTGTGCTTCTTGGTTTAAACATAGTGGCAGCTTCTATTAGTGATGTTGTTATTTTACTGTGGAGTTCATTGATGTTGGTATCATTCTCTTTGGTAAGGATTTCATAGCTGTTTTTCATTTCTAATTTGAAGGATTGGCTGATTTCATTTGGTATGTTCAGTGGTTGTGGTTTGGTGTGAAACATTTTTCTGCATTCTTTATTGGTGTTTACTTGCATCTTACATCTTACCATTCTATGGTCGCTTTCTATGCTTAGTCTGTTTTGTTTTTGGTTTTGTGGTTGGAGCTCTTCCAAGTCCATTTTCTATTGAGTTTCATTTTGAAGAATGTATTCATGATTTTGAAATCATTAGTGGTTGCAAAGTTTACAAATTCTTCACCTCTGTAGTTCTGTATTTTGTAACCGAACTCGCCAGTGCAACATTTGTTTCTTAATGTCTCCTTTGATGATGTTGAAGTATTTTTTAGTATCTTGCAATAGGGAGTTCAAGTCATCATAGAAGTTGTCTATTTCTTTGGTTGATTGCAAAGTGGGAGCGTAGATTTGGATGACATTCAGCTTGTACCTCTTTAAGAGTTGTATGGTGACGCTGGCCATGCAGTCTGAGACAGCTTTGAAGCCTACCACATTGTCTTCAAGGTCTTTATTGGAGAGAAAGCCTACTCCACTTTGTTTTACTTTCTCTCTTCCGTAGTTGTAGAGAAGATGTTTGCTTTAAGTTCTATTAGTTCTCTCTTGGTCTTCTTTGGTCCTCACATTTCATTGTGATGTACTGCACATATAATGATGTTTACATTGTGCATCGTCTGCAGTTTCTTGCCTTCATTCTGTGCATAAAAAAAATATGATTTTATAATAGATTTTTGTACTGTATACTATTGTACACTATTTATAGTAATGAACAAGAAAAAAATAATTATAATAAGGCACATTTTAGAAATTTTTGCTGTTTGCTGAATGTTTTTATCTCTCTTTAGATTTTGTAGATATGGGCATTGTCCGCATTTTTTTTTTGCAGTAGCCTGCAAAAAAAAAATTCCTGTCAGATTTTAAAAACAGCCCTTACCCTCCTAAAATGCACATTCATACACTCACATCTGCTAACCAAATCAAGACAAAAAAAAGTATTTTCTTTCATCTTGATTTTTCTTTTAATTGCGTTCTGCAACTTGACTCGGGCTGTCAATCTATGGCAGCAAATAAACAGCATGGATAAAAGAATGAACTCTCTGTAAGACTCAAACTAATGTTCGTTTTACTTCAGGGAAGCCTGGTTAAGCATGCAAGCTGCTCTTACCTACTGAGCTACGGGAACTCAGGCCATCAGTTGATGGCAGTGAGTGGACTGTGTGAATCATAGATAAAGGATAAGCTCTTAGTTAGACTCAAACTCACATGCCTTTTGCCCCAGGAAAGTCTGGTACAGAGCTACTAGAACTCTGACTGAAAATCAAACCCAACCTTTATTTGTAATTGTTTTTTTTTGCTCTCTCAGTCACAGCAATATTATCTTTATTTTATTTTCATTACATCAAGCATTGGCAGCCATTAATAATTTTTTACTAGTATTTTCTTTCTTCTTAATTTTCTTTATTAACTTTTTATCACTTATCCTTCATTTCCGATCTCTGCTGTTGACTCCATGCTGTAAATTGATATCTCGAGTAACGTTGTGATAAAAAGCAATTAAAAAAAATTGGAATGAAAGCAAATATTGGTAAAAAAATCAATAGTAATGGTTGACAATCCTCTAATGAAAAAAAGTGTCTATTATATCCAGCCAGGAAAACTGATAATGTAGGGACAATTTGTTCAGTCTGACCAATGAACTTGTTGGGTAAGTCACGGTTGTATTAATTGCAGAGAACGACTGTTGATCCTGCTGGTTAGTATATACAACTGTTACACTTTCTGATTATTATTCATCCTTCTTATATTTTTCATCCTTTCTTTTCACCTTCCGCTTTTACTCTAGCAATATAATGAATAAGGGTAAAAATAGAAAAGGGTTCTTGTGCTTGGATGAGAGCAAAAGGGACTCAACATTCACTGCAACTGCCATTCATTCATTACTCCTCCCTCACATGTCTGAAGCCTGAATGGAGATAGCAAGAAATTTGAACTTCAGTAAAACAAAGGTCCTGTACAACAAATGTGTGGACAAAGACTCACTGGCAAAAATTGAAAACGCAGACCTGAGGAAAGTGAAACACTGTATCTACCCGGACCAATGAATCTCTATAAAATCCTCTAAAGAAGAAGAAAATCAGTTGAAGAATCACTCTAGGTTAGCAAACTTTCATAAGGCAAGCTCAACCTTCAAAAGCAAGAAAATCCCATTAGTCCTAAAAGGAAGGTCTTCAACCAATGCATCCTCCCGATAGTATCTAATGGAGCTGAAACAAGGAAGCTAACCAAAATATTGACCCTCTAAGAACCATGAAATATTTCCAAGAAAGAATCATGCTCAACATCACTTGGAAGCACAGTGTATTGGAAAAAAACAGGAGTCTGAAATATCATAGAATCCGTAAGAAAACTCAAATGGTGATGGGCTGGTCATGTTGCAAGAATGTAAGACCACTGCTGGACATCTCGACTCACAATGTGGATTCCCAAAGATCATATATGGAAGTGTGTCCTGCAAGATATAAGATGATGTGATGAAGTAGATAAGTTCAGAAAGTATTGACTTCATGATGCCCATGATAGAGAGGTCTGACTAATCTTCGAAAAAGTTTATGTCCAACTGCTGCTGCTTAAAGGCTACTGCTGCTGCTGCTATCCCAGGAATATAGACAGCTAGCAAAAGTAATCATTGATAATGACAGGTATAATAATTTCATTTGCCCTGGCATGTTACCATACTTAGTAAAGATACCAGGGCTACCTAGAAAATGTCAAGCCATTTGATATCAACAACAAAAAAAAAAATTGTCAGCTTTGGCCTTAGTCCCCCTTACAAGTACATCCGCTTGGAAAATTTAATTCTGACCAACTGATTAGTTTCCCTTAAAAGTATTCCTCTTGGGAGTATTTTATCCAGACTGACCGATGAACCTGTTAGATAAGACACTTGATTGTACTGGCCGGCTGTTAATTGAGGGCAGCAAGGTAGGGGTTCCTTGGGGTTTGGGCATACCCAAATCGATCATAAATTACAATATTACTTGGAAAGAATTGCTATTGTGGTTAGATATATTTGTAGATATCATCCTTTTTGTTGATGAATAGATCATTGATGTTGTCTATGTCTATCTCTTTCAAGTCGTTTGTGACTTTCTTGTTATCTCTCACTCTTTCCCTCTGTGCCTGTCTCTCTTTCTTAGTTTACCTTTCTATCTCTCTGGGTTTATTTCGCTCTCTTTCTCTGCTTACTTGTGATATTGTTCCTCTTTCTCTCTGTATCTGTCTCTTTCTCTATCTCTTGGTTTATCTCTCTCAGTTTGTTTCTCTCACTCTCTGTTTATCTCTCTCACCCTCTTTGTCTTTATTTCTCTCTTTCTCTCTCATTTTCTTTTTCTCTTTCTTTATTTCTCTCTCTGTATCTTTATCCCCCCCCTCACTTTATTTCTTTATTTCTCTCTCTCTTCATTTTTCCTTTTCTCTTTCTCTCTCTCTTTATCTCTTTCTCTATCCCTCTCTTTCTTTCTCTCTCTCTCTTTATCTCTTTCTCTACCCCCCCTCTCTCTCTCTGTATATAGGGAGTTGGATGACAAGGGTTGGTGAAGTAGAGATTTTTGTGGAAAAAAATTGGTCTCCTCACACTATGCCCATCCTTCATGTTAATTATTTTTTATATCAATTAATCAAGTACTTTTAGATACTTCTGAACAATAATACTTTTTGTTATGAAACAAATGCTCAAATTAGAAAAGAATTTTTGAAATTTAATTTTGAATGTATCATTCTTGACTGACTTTGCAGGGTGGAGCACTGATGAAGTATATACTCTAAAAAGGGGTGTTAGTCCGAGAAAGTTTGGGAAACACAGGTGTAACGTATTTGTCAGTTGCTCTGATAATTCTTTGATAAAGTTTCTATTTCAAGTAGTGTAATCATCGTATTACTGCTTATCTGATATTGGTAACCCCCAACCAAAACTATCATCAAAATTGTGAACAAAGGTTTCTTCAGTTTCTAAGTTGGTCCTTCTGGCTGACTGTGTATGTGTATCATGTGTGCAGGCCACGTCAATGAAGCTAAAGGACTGAAAGTTTGAACACCAAGTCTTTTATTTTTTTTTTTGTCGACCCCTCACCCATAGGTGTCCTGTAGAGGGTCCAATTGCTATGTAAGTTCATGCAAAATTGATCTCTTAGTTCGAGTCTGGCAGCATTCATACTCTTGAGAAAAAATTTTTTCTACTGTTCACTGCCCAGCAAAAAGGCAAGATAAGCAACATATTCACTAAAAACCTCTTTTTTCAATTTAATTGATCATCCCAATTCAGCTTGCTGCCAAAAAACATTGATCACATGATGGTTTCTATTGAGCGATTAACTAAAATTATTGGACTGTCTTACAGGGCTAAAGGGCTCCAACCACATTGCTATTTACGAATAAAAGAAGGGAAGGAAGAAGTGGATTCATTCCTTCCCAAATGGCATTAGTGCAATGTGAATATAAACAGCCATGACTAAATTTGAACTTGGTTCTCTGATTTCATTTTTTTTGTGCCAGTAACTGCTACACCACTCAGCATCTCCCCAGTCTATAGAATAGTATGTTCCTATCTTTTGGTCCTGGTCCTCTTTTCGGGATTTGCTGATTTACTCCATGGTTTGGCAGCCAAAGATGGCATCCAGTTGTCTGGTTTGACTTTGACATTTTTATTGGTCATAGCTGTGTTGAGCAAAATCTCTGTGGTGACAGCGAACCTCAGCTCCCAGAGTGAGAGAGAGAGAGAGAGAGAGAGTGTGTTTATAAATGTTGATAAACATTTTGACAGGTCAGGTCCCAAGTTTACTACGGTGCACTTTATGACTCCCAATGCGTGTTTTCTCAGTTTTAACTTGCACTTTGTGAACTTTTCATAATCAGCAGTTTCACCAATTTAAAAAATGCTTTGAGGCCATATGAGATGTGTATTCGGACATATACTGACTAAACTGTCTCGGTGAATTGTTCAGATAGAGAATTTTAGTATCATATAGAAAGTAAGGGGACACAGTTCCCCTGCGTTGCCCCAACAAAACGCTTCTCATAATCAGTCATCTTTTTGTGGGATAATTTTATTTTATCAGATCCACTTACGACATGATGGGATCGACTCCAAATACCCATTTGGAATTTCATTTCTTTTTTTGCTATAAGAGTATAAACTATACATTAATAAAGAAACACTGTCAGAAAATTCTTCTCACTTTAGATTGTTGCTCTCAAATATTTTAGCATTCACCTCCAAGGTTAACCCATTATCTGCGAATGATGGGAATATCTCTCATTGCAGCTCTATGGCTAACTTGATAAAAATTCCATTTCATCTTGGTTGATGGCCACTCCGTTCTATCTGTGAGTCAGGATTTTTATCTTGGAATGGATAATTTGCAATGGATTATCTTACAACTAGTTTACCCATACCATCAAAAATTCACCGAATGTCAGTCTGGGACAGCCTGCTACAAAAACTACTTGGTATAACCCCATGAAACTTTCTATGGCTACTCATGGGAGCCCTACGCAGGTTTTTAGCAAGTTTTGTTTTGAACCCCTCTCCACATATGTTTAAGATGGGGAGGGGATTTCAAATTCAAACTCATTCTAAAATGGTTATATATTTTGTGGTTGCTATTTACCTGCTGGCAGATAGAAATCTATAATCACTCAATCAGAGGATCATCATCATCATCATCAGTCTTTTAACGTCCGTCGTTGGACATAGACCTTCCCCAGGATTTGCCACACTTCTCTATCATGGGCATCGCGGAGCCAGTACTTCCTGAACTTGTCTATCTCATCTCTCCATCTAATATTCTGCCGGCCTCGGTTGCACATGTGATCTTGGGGGATCCATGTCATGAGTTGTGATGTCCATCGGTCGTCTGCCATCCTTGCAACATGGTCAGCCCATCTCCGTTCGAGATTTTTAATGGATTCTATGATGTCCCTGACTCTCGTCTTTTCTCAGATGTACTTTGCTGTCTTGTGGTCTCTCTATGTGAGGCCCAGCATTATTCTTTCATGAGCACGTTGCATTGTTTTCAATTTTCAGGTCTGTCTCTTATGATGTTTTAATTTCTTACTCTCCCCTGCTCTAAGAACTTTGGTTATTACTCTCTCTCTCTATCAAAAATATGGAAACTGTTTGATTTAGTGAACACAAAACAGTTTTCATAATTTTAAAATAAGTAAGTGTTAAGAGTGGTATTTATAACACATTTTAAAAACAAACATTAGTTCATAATTGAAGTTGTAAAAAACCTCATACCCCCATCAACTCAATTTTAAAAAGGTGTACAAATGAAATTCTTTTTAGAAATAGTGAAAGAAAAACATGAGTAAGTACATAGATTTGAATTATATTGTTATTGCTTTAAATAAATCAAAGAGAAGAAATATTTTTTAGTTGTATACTGTTGAATGGGCGAGGATGTAAAATTTGAATCAGGAAGGTCAGGTAAATATCAAACTTTTTGGTGACGAGAGATCTAAAAAATAATTTGTTGTTTTAACAGAAAATGTGAATTCATGCCTCCTATGTATAGGATTATCACCCTTTTTTTAACAGCAGTTTACCACTACCCATTAATACACGTATTTCAGCCAGTTTAAATCATTTTAAAACTCAAAAAATATCTAACATTATGTGGCTTTGCATTTTCTTGTTTATATTCAATATATATATATATATATATATATATATATATATATATATATATATATATGCAGTTCTATGGCTCACTTGATAAGAATTGACATATATATATATATATATATATATATATATATATATATATATATATATATATATACCCCTGGATGTTTGTACACATTTAGGAGACTATTCTGTAACTATCATAACAGTTATCTCCTTTGACAAATGTTACAGACAATCGCAGGCATATTATGTAAGTAGATGGAAAAGGGCTTTTGTCTTGCAATGCTTGACTATAAATCATTGTCATCTGCTGGAGGTGGGTGAGCAAATGGGACATTTAGGTCTAACTGGTAAAGTAGCCGTTAAGGACAGGCTGTCTCCCCAAGGGAGAGATGTGAGTTTGAATTTTGATAGTGACATGTTCTTTATTTCTGATCTGTGCTGCTTAATAATGGTTGTAGCATGATGGCCTGACAGATGCAATAAAAGTAACAAAAATAAAATGAAAGAAAATTTACAGTGGTTCCAATTGCCAACCTGCTTTCTTAAGGAAGACTTTGTGGACCATTTAGGACCTTGCCAATACGGAAAGAGGGATTATATTAAAAATGCACCAGGTTTTAATCAGCCACATTGAATGAAAGTTCCATAGAAAATTTCATATAAGACTGATTGATTTATGGAGAATTGAATGCTTAATACTCAGTTGGTAATATTGACTCCGAACGTCTTTATGCTTCTTTCTGAGCAGCTGATAGAACACTTTGACCTTTTTATCTTCAGGATAATGTTCATTTTCCGTTTGGTCAATCACTGAATTCCATCTGAAGCTGAGATGGTTTGATGGAGAAATTGCTGTTCTGGGCACTGTTTAAAGTAACAATACTGAATGGCTCTTGAATACCTCTAGGCTTTAGACTCACAGCTCCTCTAACATTCATCAGGGAACCACATTGTCGTATTTGTCCTGAATGTCTTCCATAGGATTAACATAAGATAGGCAGCACTGAACTGTTCCATTTATTTCTAAACGTATTATTGGTAGCAATCAGTGATGTACTGGAATATCAAAGCGGTCACAAAATTGATAGAAGTTTTTAAATGGGGAAGTTCTATTGACATTGTAACTATAATACCGAACTTGACTCTTACTTTCTATTTGTTGTGGAAAGTCTGCTGATCAGAATTTCTTTATATCTCAGTGCTTATAACAGGAATTTGACTCTAACCCGACAATGAAACGTTTTTCTTTGAGCAAAATCCAAATCTGACAATAAAATATCAGCTTTATCTAAATTTGATGCTCTGCTTTGACGTGCAAACTACTGATTCCAAAAGTGAGTGCATGAATTTTCAGTTTTGAGAATAAATAAAATTTTGCAGTTTTCTGGAAGGGCCACGCAGGCCTTCCTGGGGAATGCATGCAGACAGACCAGGTTTGTGTATGCAACCCTCCTTAATTTAATTTTATAAAATCCATTAAGTATCATTTGCTTTTCTGTGAATTTTTTTTTCTATGGGCAGTGCGATGTAGCCCAGCTAATAGATATCTCTATTTATTCATATACTAGCAAAGTAGTTGTTAAAAATGATGGGATTATTCATGTATGGATTGGCACCCTGGCCTAAGACCACAGTTTCCATGTGCTCTGTCTAGGATCGAAGTGCAGCTCCTCAGTGATTCTATCTAGTATCAGAGTGTAGTATCTGTGTGCTCATCAAAGGGTGTTACAAACAAATATATACATTTTGATATACATTGTTTAATATATATATATATATATATACACATGTTTGTGTGTCTATTTCTCTCTCTCTCTCTCTCTCTGTATATATATATATATATATATATTTATTCTAGTTTGCAAATTAATTGCACACTGATCAAAATTATACTATGAAGTCTCTCATCTTGGTCTTTTTTAATCCTTGAAATTTATAAGGTAGCAAAGGGAGAAGTCATTCCTTGTTCGGAATATATTCACCCTGTATATCATAAGTGCATCTAAAATACTGTGTATTGGAAGAATAACAAATACTTATTGATTGGGTGTGAGAAAAATTGGAGGTTGCAGGTTTTTATTCTTCCTACCTTTTCTCCCAGTGGGGATTTATTTTTCCCTTCATGGTGAATGGTGAGAGGTTGGTGTTTGTTTGATAGAAGAGTTCATTTGTAAAGTTGAAAAGGTGGGAAGGAGCCTGGAAGGGCAATTTCTATTAGGTACAGGTGGATTTGAATTTGACATTTATTAAATATGCAGGTGTTTCAGAGAGTTTGTTATGGGTCGAGGAAAAAACGCCTTTCTGTATCATTAAATTATATGCAAGTATCCTCCCTACCTGCTTTTAAAAGTTGCGTTGGTGGGAGACACAGGTGACTGGTATGTACGAAAGGGAGAGAGGAAGTGGGTAAAAGCTACCTCTGTAAAGGATTACTTTGCTGCAAAACAAATGACTGCTATTTTCCGTTTTTGTGTTTTTCTTAGTAAAAGCAAAAAACTGGCATAGGACAGTAATGGAAACTTGGAGCCTCAAACTTGATTTCACTTGTCAGCCTCTTTCACTGACCCGAGTATACGACTTTTTGCTCCACTTGAAGTGCAATCGAATTTTTGAGTCTTGAGCCTCATGTAAATCTTAAGCCCTTTCCTCTATAATTAATTCCATGTGGGAGCCTTTAATTAGGAAGGGCACTATGACCAGAACATTGTGACCGTAAAAACCAAGATGAAAACACTACTTCGACTAAAACAGTTTATAATCTTGTTATAATTCACCAAAAGTCTCTTTGTACGTGACAACTTATCGCAAAAATCACATAACCACGTCAAATTTTCTGTGTGTACCAATGTGATCCCAGGGAAGGTTTCTAGCAAATCAATTTTTTTTTGCAAGTATGTTTTTTTTGTTGGGAAAAGGAATATGATTTACCATTTAAATTCATGCTGAAATAGATACATTTTTGTGCTCATTTTTCAGCTGAATCCATTGGGTTGCTGATGAACAACATCTCAGAGTGGAGATTTAGTTCATAGAGAGGAGGGCAGAGTAATAGGGTGATTATCAGCTGCTTATTGGAAAAACTTCATCTCACTTACTGTGGGTACTTCGGTGTTGTTCATGGAGAGGGTTTGAGAGTAAAAGGAACAATGACGGTTTGTTTATTTTCTGTCAAACAGTGTGTATATACATTTGACATTTTCTGAGATCATCAAAAAAAAACTTTAAAAGTCATAGATATCACTTCTTAAAAACAAATTAAATTAAACACTATCTGATTTCCATCCATCTATCTATCTATCTATCTGTCTGTTTTATTAGTTCTTTTTTTAGACTGCAATTACTCCGCCTGTTAGGGTGGGCATTCAATGATAATTTCTCATGGCAAAAATCGAGACAAAACTATCTTTCCTGCCGTCTTTTTTTGTCTTTCCGGTTGAGTGTGTTTGTCACTAATCTAATTTGTATGACATTCAAATAAATTGATCAAATTAACATCACACTAAAGCATGATACCTGTTTTATAAAATGACCTTTAAAATGCTCCGATTTAGTTATCATCTTTTGTTTTGTTTCTCAACAGTGTACACAACATCTCACACTTTTATAAACATGTTTCAGAAAGGCATTTTGGTGTAGAGCTACTTTTTTTTTTTTTTTGTTAAACTTTAAAACTAAATGATGAAGGCCGTAGAGTGCATCGGCCGAAACGTTGTATGAAAAACAACCAAGATGAGGATGGTCCGAATATTAATAGAAATAATAATAATAATAATAATAATAATAATGATACCTCATCTAAAAAATTCAGAGATATTTAAGACTAAAGTTGACTTTATTTTTCTACCATGACAAAAACAAGAACAACTAGAACAATCTTCACCAAAATAAGAGTTGTAAACCAATGCGTAAAACTCAGATTCCTTTGCCCTGATCTGAGCTCTCAACTAACTGATTGCCTGCAGGCTGTCTTACTGACTGTGCTAAATAATAAGTCTTAAATATCAATGAAAATTTATCATACAGATATGCGCAGGCTTATTTCATTCTTAAAAATAAATACATTTATACAAAAAATATAAAATTTTATAATTCTTTTATTTGGTATATATCATATATACTTGTGTAAAAGTTCCCTCGCATTTATAACCACCAAAATTGGATTTTTCCATGTATCTTATGTAAAAGTTAACCCTAATGTTTCACAGATAACATTTGTGAATCTAAGTATTATTCTGAACATAATTGTTTCGATGAAGAAATAAATTTTTTTATCCTATTGTGTTCTGATGTACCCATCAAAACACATATCCATCTAAATACTTCAATGAGAAATCATAGATAAGGCTGCAGCACTATTATGAAGACTGGTAGTTATATTTAATATTGACCTACATTATCCACATAAAAATCATACATTACTCCTGAATCCAGTGGTGATGTGTATTTCTTAGGAAATGATTCATTTTTGCTTTGTCTGCTTGCCTCTCGTATAAACAGTTATCGGAAGCAATGCAGCGAGACTGAAATTCACTGAGATTACATTATTACTGAGTCTGTATATCACACCATCATTTCTCATGTAGGCTAAGCCAATATGTATAGTTTACTATAATTACCATAACTCTGAATGGGTACTTATGACATAATTCGGTGACTTGAAATCATAACACAAGTCTGCCTATCCTTTGCATATGTAAACACAGCTATGGACAGTAACATAGCTAGGCTGAAATACATTAACATTATATTATTACTATTAGTTTTAAATAGTCAAATTCTTTTTTAATAAAATACTACTGGTCTCTCTTTTTTTCTTTTTTTCATTGATGCTTTACTCTTGTTTCATGGTATTAGAGAATTTTGGTTCGCTCCTGTCTTCATTGAACATGCATTTGTTGATGATTTCTCCCAGCTGCAGGGATCAGTGAGATTGTATGACGGACAAATTTTTGATAATTTTTATCAGAAAAAGTTCCAGTAGCTTTAAATGTTGGTTTTTAAATTTATCAGAGCTACGTGGCCTTATTTACGTGCTTTGTTAGTAAGACGTGTGTTTAGATGAGTAGAAACCTCAGTATTCTTACTAAAGTTCATTGTTTTTGATTTTTGTTCATTTAGAGACCATTTGGGCTTCTGCTTATTGTTATGGTATTTTGGATTGTAGTGTGAATATTAGCACTTCAAAAGTAGGATCTATTGATAGTTGACTTGAAAATTTACCCTAAAAAGTTATCTAAAAATTTTTTTACTTTTACATAAGTATATACAGTATGCAATACAAAAGTTGCAGTAATCATCTTCAATCGGAATAGATGCTGACCCAGCCCTAGCCTATATTGTCTTTTTATAATCTTCCACTGGTGGTGTTGTGGATGAATGGAGTAAATATTTTGCATAAGTTTTCCAGCTGATAGATATAAAATGATCAAATTTTCGAATTCAGGCAGGTGTCCCTAGTCAATTGGGATCCAAGAAGGTAATCATATTATAATTGAGCTACAATGAAATTGACTGTGTCTAAGCTATACGTAGCTTTTTTGAAAGTTAGATCTAGCTTTTTTTTGAGCTGGATTAATATTCTGGGGTCCATCATCCACCTGCTATAATAAACCGCGTTATAACAAGGGAGGCCTGTATCATAATTGTTATGTCTATTCAGACACTAGATATGCCTCAATTCCTTGCATGGTGCGGTCAATGCACTCCACATAAGTTCCACACTATTTGGATCCACACAGAATCCATTTTTGTCAAAGAAATTAACCTGATTACGTACCATGTTTATCTATTATCAATAACTATTAAGGCATTAGGAGTTGAAACAAAGTCAAATTAATCTGAAACTTTCATTTAAACCGTCACTTTTTATGGATAAATTTATCGGATATTGATTGCACCATTTTGATTTTCTTTTCTTTCAATAATTCTCAATAACACAGAGTGGCATTTCCTAAAGCTACACTCTTCATTTTGATCATTAGTCGTAATTGAATCTGAAGCCAAATCTGCTGCGCTAAGCACTTTTCCAAGTTCTTGTGAAAGATATTCTTCTTCAAGTACTCTACTAGCACTTAATGCATCACAATCTTGAAGTTTGTCTTTTTCCTCATATGCCTTCTGTTGGTCTAAATTAATGAGGGTTTCATCGTTATGAACTTGAGATTGTGAATCAATGCACTCTAAAAAATTTGCCACATCCAATGATTAAAATCCTTGTTTAACACTAATTCTCATAACATCATCTGAAATGTTTTTAATCTCCGACTCAAATCATCAGAAATTTTTTCCAGGTTGTTCTCATAGTACTCTCACTAACTTCAAGCCTTGCTTCTTTGATGTTTTCTGTTGTATTTTTAATGTCTAAGTTCTCCAGAATCAAGTTAGAGATATGGCACCTCCTTCAGATCTAGTTTTTATTGCCTGAGAAAAACTTTGTTTCAGAGAATAAGCTTTGAATGTAGAAATGATGCCTTGGTCTATTTGGTTGCAACAAAGAGAATGTTCTGGGTGGCAGAAAATGAATTTTGTTATCATCATTCAAGCTAGAAAGTCTTGTTGGATAGAGAAAATTTTGAATAATATTTATTTTTTTGACTAAAAGTAATAACTGCAAGAGGAATATCTTGCTTGAAAACCAGATGCCAAATATGGAATGTGTTGCCCAAAGCAATGATGGCTATTCATTTTCAGAACATAAATAGGATACATACAAAATTGTTTTTAAAGTTAATATATTGCATTAAATAATGAATCTTTTAATAAAGTTATTTTGCACTAATTGAAACTTGAAATGCAAATTATAAACTGTGCAAGGTATCACTGTATGAGGGAGAATTTGGCATATCATCATCAGTCTTTTAAGTCCGTCATTGGACATATAACTTACCCAGGATTTGCCACAATTCTCGATCATGGGCATCGTGGAGCCAGTATTTTCTGAATTTGTCTAGTTCATCTCTCGATTTTGTATTCTGTCAGCCTCATGTGATCTCCGGGGATCCTTGTTATGAGTCGTGATGTCAATTGGTTGTCTGTCATTCTTGCAACATGGCCTGCCCATTGCCATTTGAGTTTTTTAATAGTTTCTATGATGTCTTGGACTCCTGTTTTCTTCCTGATATGCTGTGCTGTCTTGTGATCTCTCCATGTAAGGTTGAACATGATTCTCTCATGTGCACGTTGTATGCTTCTCAGTTTGCAGGTCTATCTCTTGGTTAGGTTCTATGTTTCAGCTTCATAAGTGTCTATCGGGAGAATCCATTGGTTGTATACTCTTCTTTTGAGGATTATTGGGATCGTCTAGTTTAGACGATCCCAATTTGGCATATACTTGCTTTTAAATGTGCTTTTGTTATTTGCTGTGGCATAAAATATCTAACCATTTGAGTGGATGAAAGTTTTGATGTATTTGTTTTATAAATCTTACCTGTGAGGAAACCAGCCATAGGTGCTGCGGGGCCCATTAGGAAACATTGTTTTTTGGGCTCCAGGTTTTCTGCTAAGGTTTGTTGAATCTTAGAGATATAAATAAAGTTTATTGTAGACTTTATACCTCTTTGGTAGAATGGAAAGTGATCAAAATGTGTGTTTAACGATTCCAGAAAAAAAACTTTCTTTCTCTGTTTTATAGTTGGTTAACATTGTTTAATTCAAAGACAGTAAACAAAATTCAAAAACATTTTGAGCTAACACTGTTAATTTTTCAAGAATTTAGAAGAAAATTGAAATTGTTGCTATTTTTTGTAAAACCTGCTATGTGGTGTTGGGAGTATGTTGCTATGTGTTGCAAGACTAGGGTAGAATACCTTAATGGGCTTAGGTCTAGAACCCAATCGAGAATGATTTCCCAATTGGCTTAAAGCCTCTGCTGTGTAACAAATGATACGAAAACTTCATTGTTTCAACACTATCACTAGGTATGTTAAGCCAATTGAATCAGTACTAGTAATTAGCCTTGAGCCTAACTTATAAATTGTTGATGGGACATCTCCGTGACAACGAGAGGGACAATCATACCCACCATCATCCACTCCAGCCTCCTGTTGAAATGGGACAGGGGTTACCATTCATGCTATTGTTGGTTGACAATCTTTCTGGTGATGTTGGTGGCTGTGCTGTCATTGGTGGATCTGAATGTGACTGACTGACAGAGTCCAATTTTTGAGGCTTTCCCAAGGGGATAGTGGGAATACATGTGTGCTGTGGGGCAAGGATGGTGAGCCCTATGGGTGTTCTCTGGCACTGATCATCTGTTCTCTTCAGCTCTCTTAATGTGAGACTCTAGCTCTTTTACTATCTTGCTCTAAGTTAAGAGTGAAAAACCATTGGCGTATTAGGGTGGATAAATATGTCCATAGCCTGACACTTACTTATTGCTGATTTTTGATCTGAAGTTTTTGCTTTAAATTAATCAATCCAAATATTTGATATTCACCAATGAATTGAGTGCATTTACAAGAAAAGAGATTATATTGAAAAATATTTGTTGTGTAAAATAAATACTTCTTTCATCATTAGACTGCAGACTGATTGATGAATATATATATATATATATATATATATATATATATATATATATATATATATATATATATATATATATAAACTTTTGTTTTCATGTCCCCTAAATAGTTACACGTAGTACCATAATATCTAATACTGTGTAAGACATAAAACCTATTTGAAAGTTTACATGAATTGCATTACCAATGTTTAAAAATAATTGACTGAAATGATGTAAATTTATTTTGTATATCTTGTGTTTAAAGCTTAGTATATATAAGTGAAACAAAGGAAAAAACACTGAGGAAAATTTCATAAAATGCTTTGACAGATATTAGGAAATAAGTGACTGAAGTGACACAAAAAACCCCCCAATGTTTTTTAATGTTTAGTTTGTGAAGTTATAAAGCTTTTTAGACATATACACACACACACACACACACACACACATATATATATATATATATATATATATATATATATATATATATAATAGAATGTGGATTTGCTACACAAACTAGCTCATGTTTCTGCCCTCTTTGGGCCTCATATACTATTGATATATTATTATATTATGTTATACTGCTAGCCTGATTTGTACCAAACATACTATATATATATGATGTAGATCAATAAATCTATAGTCTGATATCTAGTTATTAGCTGAATTTTGATCAGCTAAATTATTTGCTGAATTTTGATGAGAGGGTATTAGTGTGAAGGCTATATAAACGAACCTGGAATCTGAACAGTTCATTGTCACTTATAGTAATTAAAGTATTGATTGGAGATGATAGATTGAGTAATTGAATAAGAGATATTGGTAAATACTCTCTTAGAAACATGGTTCCAGAAGGTTTGTTTCCTGAGTCTCTCTTGAAGAATTGGTGCCTTTTTACTTCTGTGGTCTTCATTGTCTGATACCTCACGTCCGCTTTTAAAACAATATCATTTGTTCCACTGAAACAGTGGGAGAAATGGTGAAAATGGTTCTGTTCAAAGGATTGACATTAACACTGTATCAAAGGATTGACCTATTAAATACTTAGGGTTGGAGTTATTTAGTCAGAGTGTTTTATCTGCAACAGCTCCAACTGAAAGCAAAAGCACAAGTGCAAGCACAACTGTCAAATAGTTTTTTATGGTTTTGGATAGGCACTATATGTTTCAGATGCACTGAGTTGATCCATTTTATGTTTCTAGCAATAAAATTGATTTAATGGCATTTTACGTTGTCGTTTTGTTACAGCAATATTCTTATCACTCCTTTGAAATTTATCTCTGATTTATCTCTTCTCTGTCATTCCTTCATTACTTACCCAATGGAAATGATCTGCAAGATGAAATGTGTTTTTATAGATATTGTTGTGTGGGGGGATCAATCGCTATTCGCTAAATATGTATCTTGTATCTGTTGATCTTGCCAGGGTAGCTATCAGATGACTAAAGAATCATGGACAGCTCTCACAGCAAGATCTGATGTGTTAACAAGCAAGAAAGACTTTTGTACTATAGCTGATTTTATTCACATGTGATTTTGGCTTATGGCTATACATTTATACCATGCGTTCGTGCATGCACATACATTCTTTTGTATATACTAGCTGGAAACCCATCTGTAGGGCAGGTCTTTCAGCTAGCTCTTGGGAGCTCAAAACTGAATTAATTCTATTCCTCTGGCAAGAATTCACTGTTTCAGCTACTTAAGAGATCACATATTGATGAACAGAATCAGACTTTTATAGATAGTTTAATAGATAGATGGGAATCCACTATTTATTATTGAGGTGAGTGCGAATGCCGACCCAATACTATTATCATTCAGTTGCAAATCACCTGGATATTTTTTTTCATTCTTTTAATCAATGCATTTCAAGGATACCTCAATGCTATATTTTTTCTATTTGACATACTGATAAGCAGACAGAACTTTAGTATCATATAGAAATAGATGGAAATCAAATCATTATTATTTTGGTGAGTACTAATGCAGACCCCACAAATTTTTTTTCTTGGGCAAACCAAAAACTTTTTACTTTAAAAACCTCCCCCTATGTATATGTAGTATGCACACAAAATTTGTTTGGGCTGTACTTATGTTTAAATGGCTTCTATAGTGTGACAGACAAACACAGATGAGATAATATCTTTAGAAAATAAACTACTGAAATCATTTCAGTTGAAGAGTCTATCGTTTTAAATAGTGTGTAATAGATACTCTTAGCAGTTGTCCGTTCAGTGAATCTAAGAGTCTATTGAAATGGATAGAGGAATAAAAAAAATCCCATAAATTCAGCAACAAAACACTAATGAACAGCATTATTATTGTAGATTATGTTCTTAAATTCATTGTTATAAACTACTTTCTATTATCAAAAAAAATGATAACTCCAATTAATTACAAGTGAGAAATTATTATATCAATGTGAATTTTTGATTCATTTTGAAAGTGTTTTGGACCAACTGATTCTGCGGAGAATAACCGTTTGCTAACATTATCCCAGCATTGCCAAGTAGGATTTGTTATTATTAAAACTGTTTTTTAAATGGCTGTAACTGACGTAGTAAAATATAATTCCATTCAGGCGTAATGACGTAATAAAAATGCTGAATTTAAAGAATATTAACATTAGAATTTAAAAAGTAATAAAAGCAAAAACAAAAATGAAATGTAAAAAAAATTGGTAAACAATGACACAAGTAGGTACTTGTATGCCGTTTATACATTTTCCGGTATGTACTATCACCTTTACGAATTATAGATAATATTTTAGTACAATATTAAATACAATGTGCAAAGTCTTTTGGTAAGAAAATTTCTGTTTGACCCCCCCCCCCCTTGCCATCTGTTTTGGGTGCGTTATTTTCTTTAAGTAATAAAATGGTCGTCATTTTTTTACAACAAAGGTATACTAGTTATTAATAAAAATTGAATATTTACTTTGATTAAACTATGTTATTATTTTTTTAATGGCCAGACTTTCAGTTATTGTTGTTTGATTATTGTCTAAACTGGAAAAAAAAATCAGCTGGATCTCGTCGAAAGATGGTTGATTTGACAACCCAATATTATCTGTGATTATGGCTTCCTATGTATCCTATTACCTGCCTTTCCTTTGAGAGTGATGCATTAAAATAAACTTCTGTTTCGGGTGATCTCATTCTTGTTATTAAGATCCAGTATGGTGCCATCCGTCTCAGCACAGCTGCAATACCATTAAACGACAGACGCTCCACTTGGCAGTGCTGATATTGATGGTCAGTTGGCACACAATGGGTCGGCACCATATTGCCACCTCTTTCTCATCCAACATATTCATAATCTAAACTCCAGCTGACAGCGTCTTAGTTGAGTGCAGTGTTTCTTAGAAATGAAGAATGAAATTATTTTGGGGTTGAATGAAATTACTGGGGTGACTGAAGGGTGAATGAAACATAAGGGTGAAAGGCTTAATCTACTCAGATATTCATATTTTTTATATTCTTGAAAAGTAATTTTTGTAATGAACATATACAATAGAGAAGCATTGTCTCTTGAAATCTAATTCTATGTTCGAATACTGTTGTTCACTAAATTTATGTAAAATAGAAAAATTTTAATTATCTATTCATATTAATTTTTTCGTCACTCCTAGTTTTCTTGACAGATTTTTAGGATGTCCAAAAATATGAATAAAGTAAACACTTAAGATATAAGTTTATTAATGATTTTTGCTCATGATGCTAAAAGGAATTATGTATAGGATTATACATACAGCAATATAAGATAAAATTGATCAAAAACATAAGTAAATTTAGTCAGGGGTGAATGATATTTTTGGATAATGACATAAGGGTGCATGACATTTGAATAGTGGAAGAATCACTGGTTTAGTATCCAAAATTAATCTGGTTGTTGTGAGGGCATTGCGTTGGTTACAACTAAATTACCAACTTGGTAAATATCAAATCTAATGAAAACAATGTCAAATTTGACAGCACACTGAGAGCTCCTACCTCTGCTAATGCCATTGTCACTGAAAACTGAATGAAAATCAGTTTATACGTATCTACGATGTGGGGGATGGTAAGTGAAGAAATTTTTTTCGATCAGCTACTAAATTTAATTAATTCTCCTTTGGCCAAAGTCACATCCTTCCATAAAATGTCATTGAAATTCGTTATATTCGGATATTGTGAGGAAAAACATGAATGATACATAAATGTTGAAAAAAAAAATGAAGAACTATGGAACACTCAGAGAATGTGTACATCTGTCAAAATATCTCTCAATTGGGAAAAATTCCTGGATACAACCCCAAATTCAACCAATTCTCCCTTCATGGTCTAATTTTCCTTAAAATTTGATTGGATTTCATTGATAACCTGTGGAGATATTGTGTAGACATGCAGCTACTATACGGGGGAGGTAACCTGAAAGAATTCCTGGATCCGCACCAAAATTAAATCACTTCTTCCTTAGCGCATGGACCACTCTTCCATAAAAGTCATTGAAATTTGTTTGGAAGAACTTTTGGAAATATTGTGTGGACAAACAAACGAATGGATAGATAGACAGACTCTTGAGTGAATTCATATACCTTTTCCAGTTTTGTTTGCAGAGGTAATACTCTGAAAGTAAGATAAAAGTGAATAAGTATTTTAAATGTAGTATATTTATTTTACCATATAGGTGGGAGCACACTAATTTTTACTAGTTTTGAAAAATGGTACTTTTTTGTTAAAAAAACAATGTATAAAAATACAAAAAGGGAATAAAAAATGTTGATACCGTCAACATTTTTTATTGTTATAAATGACCTATGAAATAGAAACTAATAGTAGTAATGTAATATTAGTAGATAGTATATTGCTATAACTGACAACAGTCATGATAATTTGCGCGCTAAACAACAAGGTCTCCCATCCGTCCACCGACTGCACTATTTAACTTTTACTTTTCTTAAAGTAGTTTCTTTTGCAATATTCCAGCCTACTCGGAGAATGTTACTAGCCAGGAACTCCCTTGCTACCAATTATGTCTCTCTCACTTTCCTGCAGTGCTGGTCTGAATCGATGTTCCTTGCTTGGTGTTGTAGCTTGGAACAATTGATACATCTAGTAATCCACTGACGGCAGCCACACTCGAGAATGTACTAAATTGCAGAACTTTGAATAAAATCGTTGGTATTGTCAGGATACTAGTTGCTAGCTTTGGTTTGAAAAATCAATACTTTCTCTGTTGTTTGATTATGTGTGTATATGTGTGCATGAGTATATGTGCGTGTGAGCGTGGGAGTGAGTGAGTGAGTGTGAGTGTGTGTGTGCACACTTTTTCCTGCAGAGCTGGTTCTGTCCGCTAGTTCCAGGCTTGCTTTAGTACCCTGGGTATATTTGTCTTGAGTGGGTGTAGATATACTATCAAGCACTGCATTACTGTACTCCATCTGTTTTGTGCATTCATTCAAATCCTGGTGGTGCATAGAACCACGTTACCATTTCAGTAGCAAGTTGGTTTTTATGTTATGATGTCGTCAGCCCAGTAACCAAGATGGACTATCTTACAGAGCTGATGGGCACTAACTGCCCTGCTTGTTACCCTTTTTTAACGGGGGAGAAAAGTAGATCCATGCCTTTCCCTTGGGCATCCTTAGTTTTTAGTTATAGTTTCATTCAAAATGTACACTTTTGGGCAAAAACAATTATCCAAGTACTGCCATTGTATAAAAGATCTTAACACCATAGAGAACATTTGGGTGCATATTAAGGCTGATTTGATTAGGAGAAAATTTGGGAACACTGACAAGCTATAGGAAACAGTCAGAGATAAATGAATAATATTGTACAGTGCAAACAACTATTGAAAATCATGACCAAATGGCTCAGTTTTCTAAAGAGAAACAAGGAAAAAGCTATCCCATACTAAAATGTACTCTGCACACTCTTGTATATTCCGCCTATAATTGTTAGAATAAAAGAGTAATTGCAAGAAACTTCATAAAAAAAGCTTTGAACATTTTTTATGCCTGGGAGTGTATGTAAGAGGAAAAATGAGTGATTGAACCTGACATAAAGTTTCTGCTCTCCATTTCATCTGACCACTTTTGACCACATGGAAAAGGCAACTTGCTGATGCTGACCTGGCAAAGTGGCTACGTGATTGCTCTTTTATAGGTACTCACAAGATATATATATATACATACATATACATACATATATATATATATATATATATATATATATACATATATATATATATATATGTATATCCGTTTCTTGATACATAACTGTCGTGTTGAAAGAGATGAAGAATAGACTGAGAATAAATGAGATGAGAATTTAGTGTGAAAGTGGTTATTTGGGCCTTTGTATTACCGGTGTCTGTTTAGCTTAATGGTGAGAGCATCGCTTTGTTGAAGCGGCTACATTATCGGTCACAAGTGTGATTCCTGGAGCAGCCCTGTTTTCCTCAATCGTTTATTTTATATATGTTGTTTACGGGCGAGTGACACAGTAACCATGTAACCAAGGGAAATCATCGCAAATGATTTTCTACATAATTTAATGCAATTCATAATCATGTATAAATAAATAATAATTACAAAACGCGTACCTGGTGAATATAAACATTTCATGCCTCTTGCACTTGCCAGTAACTGTTCGTATGTTGTTTCCTGTGGATATATACACACATATATGCACTATACATTGGGTGCTTTGCCATTGAGAAATGGTTAATGAGCTAGTTTAATGTACAAATACTATTGTACAGTGAGTTTGATTCTCACTTGGTACTCCTCATTTGCAGCTATGTATCAGCCTTAACTAGGTTCAATAAATACGTCTGTGTATGTGTGAATGTGTGTGTGTGTGTGTGTATATGTATGTGTGTGTGTGTTTAGATACATATATGTGTATGTGTGTATATATATACACACACACACATTCACTGGCATTCCCAGCTTTTTTAAAGTTCGTGTTATGACACGTTATTTTTATAAAAAAGGCAAAAATGCAAAATTTAACGTTCAGCATTTATTTTGCACCTAGCTGTTATAGAGGCAGTGTGGACCCTTTTCCTTTCTCTCCCTCGCCTCAGTTTCTTTTTTTTTTCCTATATCAAATAATGTTATTTGCTTCTTGGCTATATACCATTTACTGCTTATGAAAATCTTTCTTTTAATGGAATACTTGACTTCTTGATTCTGGGGTAAACCTGTATATTACGTGCATGCAATCATTTATCCAAATGATAATGTTGAAAAGGTTAACATATGAAAGATTAACATATAAAAAAGTGTGTATTGATTTATTTGATGGCTTGATATTTTGGTCCCACTTAAGCTGCACGATACAATTTGCTTTTGAGTTGATGGGCTGGAAAATTACCAGATTCTTCATCTCCAGAAGATTTTGTAAGTACCCCCTCTTTAAGTAAGTACAAAAAAAAATGTATACATTTGTATCTATAAAAACTCTTCCACACAAAAGAAATAAGTAAATAGATTAATAATTTCTTTATGTTGTGATAACAGATGGTAGGTACATCACAAACCAGTGATGTCATACACAAATAACTGTGACACAGTGATGTGTGCAAAAACTGATGATAGATTCATTCTCACTTCTGAAACTCAACTTAGGTTAACTTGTTTTGCTAAAGAAAGCAAATCCCATTGACAGGAAGTGCTAATAAAGGAGTTGAAACGGGACGCACACTTTTGAAATGATAATGTATGGAGAAATGAATTTTGTTTGGTTTACTTTTTAGATTCTAATGAAGCAAAGAAGTTTAACTCTAATACAGCCAAACTTGCGTCCTATTCAGTTACTTGCAAGTTCATCATGTACACTAAATGTTTTTGTATACACCTACACATGAATGATATGTATTTAACACTGGTAACAAAAATACTTGATGAGTTGTTTTCTAGGGGGTGCCTAGATTTCTTATCTGGTCTTGGCCTATGACCAAGTTTGCATGAGACTGTTAAAAAGATCCATGGAAATTTTATATGGAAAACAATACTGTTGTTTTTGAAAATTGACAAATTGGTTCTATTCTGTTATAAAAATTTGAATGGTCTATCTCTTTGGATTTTTATAAACTAGTATACGGAAGCCGTTAAAAATGATCCCATGTACAATATAAATGAATAATAATAGATAATCAGAATGATCTATGATTCCAGTGGTATAAAATGATAGATTGTCCTATCTAGATTAACTTTTTTAATCGAAGTAATAAAAGTCTCTCACCTACTGTGTACATTAGGTGGGTTGGGGTTGCTGTGCTGGTGGAGGAGGGTATTGCACAGTGGTAAGTGTCTAGATGCCCCCTCCCCAATCATCATGGCAGCCCTCAACCAATCTCTACGGACATGGCGGCGAAAAGGGCAAGCAAGACTATATTTTGCTCTTCTCTCATACTCTTTCTTTTTAGCTTCGCTTTTCCTGTTTTACATTGGGTAGGTTGATGGTCGTGATACTGTGACAGGCTGTAGATTGTGAAAGAACGAAGTTGATTTAGGTGTATCCCTCTGTCCGTTAAGGACAATGCAAGCAACTAACCAACACATGCTGTGTATTACTTTGTTAAGATATTGACTACTGGCTAAAGCTATGACCTTAGAGAAACTGAGACATGGAACCTAATTAAGAGACACGCAAACTGAGAAGCATGTTATGTGCACTTGAAAGAATCATGCTCAACATTATGTGGAGAGATCACAAGACAGCACAATACATCAGGAAGATATCAGTCCAAGACATCATAGAATCCATTAGAAATCTCAAATGGCAATGGGCTGATCAAGTTGCAAGAATGGCAAACAACTGATTGACATAGGGATCACATATGCAACAGAGGAAGGTGGAGAGACGAACTAGACAAATTCAAAAAGTATTTGCTCCGCAACGCCCATGGTAGAGAGGTGTGGCGAATCTTGGGGGAGGCCTATGTTCAATGGTGGACGTTAAAAGACTGATGAAGATGATGTCTGCCAACAAAGTTTGACGTTAGTTATGTATTCACATTTCTGTGTGTATGAATATGTGTATCTTTTTCTGTCTCTCTGTTCACACAATATCTCTAAAAGTTCTGAATGAATTTTAATGATATTTTTTGGAAGAATGGGCTATAGGCCAAGGAATGTTGTTTGATTAAATTTTGGGGTAGATCCAGAATTTAAAAAAATGATATTGTAATCATTTTTTGTTTTTTTTTCAACAGTAATGACAAAGTTATTCAGTCTCAGGGAAACAAAGAAGTGTTGTAATGAACCAAGGTTTTTGAAGAGAGATCTCTGATGAATAATTATTTCAAGTTTTTCTCTTGAATCTGACTTATCAGATTTTTAGTGATAATGGCGTTGGCGGAGGTATGTGGTTTCTGAGTGCCTTCTAGTTTATACAGGAAGTCTTAAAACAAAATTGGTTGCCTATCATGTGTTTGTGTATGAGATTGTTTTTCCTTTTTTTGCCTGTAGAAACACGATGAAGGAGACGCCTTCTTGAAATTCTTGCTGATGGCACCCACCTCTTTGATATACTTCCCACCTGCTACGCCTTGCTCTCATCATGTTTAGCACCTACTGCGAGTAACTTACCTGTCATATCAAACCGCTGCATATCACACCTTGATATAAAAATTACTTTTACAGGTGGGATACATCCTTAGAAAACGACCTGCTAATTTCAGAAACCACTGTGCATTTGTTTCTGTGTTTTTAGTTGCAAAAATTATTACAGATATTATTTTCGGACCCAAATGAAACAAACATCGAGCATTTTATCACTTAGTTGTTAACTTATCTATGAGGAGTCTCTCTAAAGTAGCCTCTCTAAACCTTTTTAAACTGGTGGAACCCTTGAAATAATTTTACTATCTTAAGAATTCACTGCATAATACATGATATCATATATACAGTTAATCATACATCAGTGTATTCAAAAATCTATGTGTATTATTATCTTAATGTAATTATCAGTATTCTACAGTATACAAGAATATCATCATCAGTCTTTTAACGTCTGTTGTTGAACATAGTCCTTCCCCAAGATCCGCCACATTTCTCTATCATAGGCATTGCAGCGCCAGTATTTTCTAAATTTGTCTAGTTCATCTCTCCATCTTGTATTTTGTTGGCCTAGGTTTCACATATGATCTCTGGGGATCCATGTCATGAGTCCTGATGTTCATCGGTTGTCAGTCATTCTTGCAACATTATTGATTTTGGTGAACTTTCGAAAGCAGTATATTTTTTCAGTCTCCTCTAACACAAAGAACATTTGAAATGAAAAATACAAAACGGAAGTCTGTTTCCTTGGAAAAAAATATTAATAAGCTTAACCTATCTTTCAAAAATTTTATGTTTTTCATAAACTTGATATACTTGTATGAAAAATAAAAGAAAACAGAATTTTTCCATTAAAAAACTGAAATTTATAATGATTATAAGAAATGACAGCTATCACACTTTTTCAATTGATAGATATTCTGGTACTTCTGGTGTCAAATATCATCGGTGACCGCTTCTGATTTTTTAGAAAACCTCAAATGAAGTGAAAATTGGGAGAATTTGAACAAATCCTGTGGAATCTTTAGGTTCTGTTGAACCCCAGTTGAGAAGGGTTTCACTGGGGACAGATACACATTGAAAGAGATACCTGTTTAACCTTGGTACCTACTTCCTCATGAAGAACTGATGTGTATTAGCTAACAATTGTGGAAGGAGAGTGATAGTGAGCTTCATTCTCTATTTATACATACACATTTAATTCAACTCCATCACGGCCTCTGAATACTTTGGGAATAAAAATACATCCATGACCGGAGGGAGATCCCAGATATTTTGCTTAATAAATATTGAATTGGTATAGAAATGCTTTCCACAGTAAAAAGGATGGGACTTTGAGTCTTGCCCAGAGCTCATTCTTTATTTCCAATCTGTGCTGTTATGGTTGAAAAAGCTTCATCTAATAAAAAACGAATCAAGATATTATTGATACTACCAGAGCTTAATGTTCCATAACAACTATTCCTGAGTGAGATCCTGGTATTTTGCCAAGTTTTTGCTTTTTTTAATCATCACCCCATTGTTTCCTAGAACAGCCAGGTCAACAATATGGCTTTCTTTCTCTTTCTTGTTCACAACTGCCAGATCTGGTGTTTTAGTTTGGAAAGAGTGGTCCTTCTGGACCTCAATGATCCAGAATATTTTACTCTTTTTTTTTAATATCTGTATTTTAGAATAGCCTTTTTACATGGTCAAACCTGAGCTGTTTGTACAATTTTCAGTGTTTGACTGTCCCTTTCCTGGCATGTCTGTTTTGGTATACATTTTGAGCCTCACAGCAACCATGTATGACTAGCTGTACCATAACGTCTCATTCTAATTTTTAATGTATCAAAATTTTTACACTTTTCCACCCCTTCTTACCTTCTATATTTTGCCCATCCTCTCTTGATATTCAGTCAGCTAGCCTGTCTCTTGTTTCAATCCTTTCCCTTTTTCTCCCTCTATCCATCTATCCATCTATCTATCTATATATCTATTTATCTATATATCTATCTATCTATCTATATATATATTCAGTTTTCTTTCTGTTTTTCTCTTGCTCTCTTACCTCCTACCTTTCTTCTTTCATACACTCTTTTTCACCTTCCTTCTTCCTTCTCTTAATTCCTTCCTGCTTGATATTATGCAGGTTTTTTTCTTGGTTAGAAAGCTTAAATGATTCCTGCTCTGAAGGTCCAGGGATCATCATTATTATTGTAATCTCATTACAAACAATTATTATTTGTCAATCAAGGAATGACATAATCTATTTATGTTTATAAGAATAGTTTTAAAGGATATTTTCCAACAGTGTCTCCACCTCCCCAGTACTCTTTTTTTTTCATGACCCCAAACAACCTACTTATTTTGTAAATAGATCTTATTGGTTAAAATTTTCCATGCTAATTCTGATTGAATCTAAAGAGTTGTTTGCTGCACTCTTTAGATTAGATTAGATTAGATAAGGTCTAAGCCTAGAGGTATTCAAAAGCTATTCGGGACTGTTAGAGGTAGTATTGCCTAGAATAGCGATTCCTCCCCCTCCATCAAACCAGCTCAGATTCTAATGGAACTCAAAGAAAGGATGACAGACCAGACAGAAAATGAACATCATTCTGAAAATAAATTGGTCAAATCTTTCAGCAGCTTTTTGTTGACATCTTCCTTCATAGTCCCTGTTCCTTTATGAGACAACTCCCAATGGAGTATAGAGGCCAATGCCAATGTCATGTATCAGCCTAGAGAACTTTGTGAGTCTCAAGTCTGATCAATACTGGGATTTATTCCTAGAAGATTTTATGACCACTCCCCTGGCAGGATGCAAGTCCACCTAGGGGTTATCTCCACAATAATCACAAAGCGTAGAGTGTCCTGAGAAATTTGTTCTGATGAAGATTTTTCTATTTTTCACTCATAGTGGGAATTGAACCTTGAACCTTCAGTGTGTGAGACAGATGTGCTATCAGGATGGCTAGGTCCTGAATGGTTAGTGAAGTGCATCTTAGAAAACAAGTTTGGCAAGTGGAAAACGGTTTGTATTCAATAATGGTAATTGAACCTGTAAACCTTGTGGTTTCAAATCTTGTGCTGATGCACAGAGCCATTTCCAATGAACCAAAATATGCTGCACTTGCGTATAAAGATCTCTAATTGCAGCTGTAATGTGGTTTGTTATGATCTATGGGGCTAGCTGCACTGAGAGCTGCTTTAATTACTGTATCTAATTACTACTTAGCAATCTGTCTATATAGACTTATGTTCCTTCTAATTGGTATAATTGTTATGACAAGTTATATTGAGTGGTTTATCTTATTGGGCTTAGAGATTTGCACATGTATGGTTAGTTAGTTCTATGATCTAGCTTGGTCGGTTGGAACATCTGGGCATAAACCCCTCTAAGCTGTTTGCGTGTACATATATGCACATTTTGCAACCAGCACACAAAAGAGATTGAATGTGCACACAAAAGATTAATTACCTAAAATAATGTAGTAATCTATAATTATACTTGAAATTATAAAAGTATTCTGATATTATATCATACTTATACTTATTGAAAAATAATCGAGATGGGTCACGCTAAAATTATCTTGAAAGAATTTCAAGCTTACATTTGTGTAAGCATTCAGTGTGCACATGATTTTGTGACAGGGAAAAGATGTACAACAAGATTTTTGTGTTCAGTACTTAAGATAGAGAAAACATTGCAGTGAGGGCCTCTGAGAAGAATATGATTGGTAGGTACTAAGTTTCTTTTGCCCCATCCCCTCCTTTCTCTGTCATCCTGTTTTTTCCCCACAGATTGCAGGAAATCCCCAGACCACTCTTGGCTCCTGGGCTTGCTTTGACCCACTCACCTGGGTATTATGTGCCCTCTGCTGATATATTAAAATCTATATACTTCTTATTCACACACACACACACACACACACATGTATATGCATATTTATATTTATACTTATAAGCCCTGGTGGTACCCAATGAGGATCAAACTTACTACACATGGAAATAGGTTTTATGAGATGGGCTTGCTAACTAACATACCATAATAGATATCCTTGTTATTTCTTTGGCTTATCTGAGTCTCGCACAGAGCTAAAGTAGTAGAGTGCCCAGTAAAGAATGAACTCACTGGACTAGCAAATTGTCTACAAGATAGGTTTGTTACACAAGAGTAGGCTCCAAAAAACAGATTGGCGAGTTCCTAAACGGTCAGCAATCCGGAAAGATAGACTACAACAATAAGTCACCGGGTTTTTAACCAATCACATTGAAGGAAATTTTCATGGGAAATCTCACATAGATCTATGCATCAATTTTTGAGTTATAGAGAATTGAATGCTCAATACTTAGCTGGTATTAATGACTCAAAACATCTTTATGATTCTTTTGAACTCCTGATAAAACGATTTGACCTTTTTATCTTTGGGATAATGTTCATTTTCTGTCTGGTCATTTCTTCTTTCTTTGAATTATTGTTAAAAGCTGAGCTTGTTTGATGAAGAAATTGCTGTTTAGGCAATTTTTACAATTAAAGTCCTGAATGATTCTTGAGTACTTAGAGGCTAAAGTCTTCTTGATTTTCATAGATAATGGTGTAATTTGCTGTCAAATCACCATTTTGCTAACTGGATATTTTTTTGTTGCTCCTCCAACATTCCACCGGGACCTTGCATAAATACTGTTTCAATGTATTCTTCCTTGAATTTTGATCTCAGATATCATCAGATACCATAGAGTGTGGAAAATGACTTTTCAAACCAATCAGATTTTGTTTTGAGAGTTGTAAGCAATAAAAACGACTTCCAGAATGTGTAGGCCATTCGGTGTCAACAAAAAAAAGAGTACGTAGGAGGTGGAACCACTGTGAAAAAAAGAGGATTTGGATTTTATATTTTCTCTTTACACTGGAAAGCAATGTTCTCTAAGTTTTAGGAGTGTGCACAAGAATCTTATGTTGTGCAATTTTTTCTTATAACAAAAGTATATGCACACTGAATGGTAGTGCAAATATAAACTTATTTTAAAATAATTTTGGCTCAATAAGATAAAACTGTATTGGTATGTTTTGATATAATACAAGTTTGATTGTATTCTTTAAGTCACATATTCACAGATTATTATCATGATTATTAAACTTGCTGGAAATGTATATCATTTTCATTATCATTAAAGTTGCTGGGGATGTATGTTATTATCATTATTATTTATGGTGCTGTAAAATATAAGTACAATTATTGATAATTATTACATTATCTTAGTCAAGTAAACTTTTGTGCACATATTAATTTCCTCTGTGCTGGTTGCAAAATGTATGCATGTATACAAGCTTATAGCTTAGAGGGAACAATGAAGAAAAGTGCTTACGTTTTTTTCAGTGAGAGTTCAAGAGACAGCAGTAATGATACATTCTTTTTCATTAGATATTATTGTATTTATTAAAAATTCTAATAGTAAAAAATAATTTGATTGGAGACTTCCAACTCTGAAAGTTGGCAGATTATTTCAACAGGGTATAAAAGAATCCTTTATAATGATGATAATGTTTGTGACAAATGAATTATGCTGATTAGTTAACCGACAGATAACGTGTTTAAAAACAAAGATCAAAAGGAAATAGAATCTTAAGACCCCATCTAACCTCACATAATATAATTGAATAGGTTATACTGGAGGGGGATCAGTGAAAAATTTGATTTGTTGTTGATTGACTATTTTTCAGCTGATATTTGTAGCTGAAGTTGGCATATCAACCTGTGCATAAATAGTTTTATAGTGGGAGGGTCATTGCACAAAGGCGATCTCTCTATCTCTTTTAGCCTCTAAGGTTGTTTTTCAGAGGTATGATGAGATGTCACAACTGTTGGCTTTTTTTTAGCTCTGGAGTTGCCAGAAAGGAAGTTGGAGTTAACCCTCAGTCTACCTCGGAGGTTCCACTCCTGGTTTGTTTTTCTGTCAGAGTAACCTTCTCTTAGTTGGACTGCCTTACCGGGTTGAAGGGTTCAAACTACCCTCCTCGTTATCCATGGTTGGGACGAGAAGTAGATTCATACCTCTTGGTGGGATGGTGTAACTGTTATCTGCACAGATATGGAATCAGTGAACTGAAATTTTAATTACTATAATTGTTATTGCAAAAATCAATTATTCTGCTAGATTAGGGCTTCCTCATTACAGTAGTTAATTAGCTCTTAATTGCATGTAGGTATTTCGTGCCCCCTCACAGAGATAATTTTCTACTTAATGATTGATTGCATCAATATAATTATGTATCATTGTATATGTAATTTAAAAACTTAAAGAATCCTGAGCCAAAATATTTCAACATAAAATAGACAAAAAAGTATTGATATAGTGGCAAAATTAAAAAATCTTAATTTACTAAGTTTAGTTATGGGTTGGTATATACCATTAAATAACTATTTTGATTCACCGTTCTGTTTAATGGAATAACACTCTGGTCAAAGTTGTTCAAAGTATAGATTAATATCCCAACTAATGTAATCATTCATGCAATAGATTAAAACCTGCCTACTTGTATTTTTTCATCTATTTTACATAATGAAATAGAATCTAGCTCGGTGTTTTTATCATTATATCAACACATTGTGCACGCACACATTCTCCTTACTGGTATATAGCAAGGTGGAGGGAGAAACTGACTCAGGAAATCACGAGAGGGAGGGGGGGGGAAGACTATATCCAAGCATAAGAGAAGGTGTAGGTGTTAACCAACTGATTTTTCTATTTTCTATTTTTAAGATAGTTTTTTTTCTGCTTTTCTTAAAACAAGAAATGTCACTTCTGCACACGAATAGTGGCTGCACCCACCTTTCAAATGAGATCAGCATGCGGAGAATTGCACTGCTTTCACACTAAATAGTGATTATTGGAAATCATAACAAATCATAGAGAAAAAACTAACAATAGAAAGTAACCTTTTGGTTTAGAATGACTGACACCAGCAATAATAACAGACGGTTCTCAACATATTTCGAAGTAGCTCTATGGTTGCAACATTATCTAGAGCACCGAATCTGGATGTGGGACACTATTTGAATGTATTGGAGTGCAATGTGAAAAAGTTACTAGACACAAACAAAGGGATCGATTTGGCATAAACTTACATTACAAATTGAAACCCTCACTAAAAACCTATCTAAGGGAGGAATTTGAAAAAAAACCTTAACTTTTTTCCAAACATAATAAAGAGTCTAGCTTCATTGATACACATGATACATAAATACATAACCAGCCAGTAAAAACCTACTTGGAAACTGAAGAAACCTATTTTGACAGTTTTGGTCACAATTATGGTTGACATTTTCTAATAGATAAATTTTCATAAATCAATATGTTGCTCTTTCTTGTGGGCAAGTGGTGTGGGTGGCTGATGGTGTAATGGCTCAGTGAATGGACTCAAACAACGACCCGAATTCAAACTCTGACTGAGACAGTTTGTGTTCACTTTGTACTGATGCCTTTGGGCAAGGTATGAATCCATTTCATCCCCAAGTTATGGATAAAATAGTGCAGGATGAAATGATTGACGTCACTCCTGGTGCTTGTTGTCTCACAGGTTTTTTTCTATTTTATATATCACAAAAGGGCTAAGTATGTAGTAACCTGATATGTTGAACCCAAGCAGTGACATGACTGAAGCTGTAGCCACCGCAAGGGCACTATTTACTTGCTTTACAAGTGGGCAGAAGATGATTTTCATTTATTTATTTATTGAATATACTGGCCCCGTGGCCATCACAAATGATACGATTTTTTTTAACGTTAAAATTTGATCAACTCATTTCATCTTAAAGTTCCCTGAATAGTCTCTTTAATTTATCAGTTATGCCATCACAGCAAAATTTATTAAGCCTATTTTGAAAACTTTTGACATTATTTTTGTTTTAAACATCTTCTGCTAACTTATTCCAGTAATTCATTACTCTTTCACTGAAAAAAATCAATATTTGCCAATGATAAAAGCTTTCTTTTTTTTCTCTGATGTCATCAGTCCTGCTCTAGTTGAACCTTGTAAAACAAGGAAATCCTAGGGCTGATCAATGGCCTGGTCAGGAGAGGGAGCTCTTTGTTTGGATTCAGAAAACAAAACAAAGGAAAGAGGAAGGTCGTGATTTCAGCTGTTTATTGATTATTCACTTATATTTAGTGGGAGGAGAGAAAACTAAATTAGGGGTCACTACTAACTGCTGACTAAAACTTGATAAAAATAGGGCAGTCTTGGGAGGGAAAGTGTCCTACTTGTTCCATTGAAATTGTCCGAGGATAAGACAGCTAAAAATAGTATTGTCAAGCTTAGCTTAACACAACTCAGGGGCAGGGTTTGCCATATCTGGCTGATTTTTTTCCTCATTTACCCAATAAAAGTCTGTAATTGCCGATTAGATATTGTGGATTCCATAAAAGTAAATGTAAAATTTTTATTGCTAATTGGTTCTAGAGTCATAATATATAGTCATTTTATTCGGTATGTGGCCTTCAGTCGCATTTTCTTTGTTTAGTCCATTTATGTTGTCTAAATTGAATGATATATTAACAGAGTAATGAGAGAAGATCATTTCATAAATATATATATATATATATATATATATATATATACATATATAGATATATATAAAAAGTTAACTAGAAATGAAAAATGTAGCCAATTTTAGCCTTTTTAATAGTTTCAGCTGTATACAATAGAACATACTTGGCAACACAGCTTATAAGTAGCTGTGCTTCAACTAGGTATTGAAATTGAGGGAGAGTTTTTTCCACATTGGAAAATGCTGTGTCTGACTGTGGCCAATAATATTTATCAGGATGGGAACTTGACAATCGGATTGTTTTTGTTATTTTCTCATTTGGCATTTATAACCTACTTAATAATAAGACTCTGTGTGTATATATATATATATATATATATATATATATATATATATATATATATATATACAGATGCATCATGTATGTATGAATATGTGTATATATATGTACATACTTGAACATGTTATTAAAAACAATGGACGAACTTCTTGGTCAATTTTTCTCATTTCATAAACGAACTGGAATTAAAAGATTGGAATTAAACGAAAACATTCTGAAATCATGGAGTTCTGAGATCTTTCGACCATCATTGATCATTTTTGAGAATGTATTTGTTGAATTTGTTTTATGAGTAGTTTTTTTTGTTTAGCTTTTTTAACTTGTTGTCATTGAACATTTTGTCCGCAAACAAGAAAAATCGACGTAAGGGTTGATCAGAAGTTTTTGTTGTTTTCAATAACATGTTTAGATGAAAAATTGCTGCCTCAAAACACACTTTTTTAAATGTGTGTGTATATATATATACACTCTGGATTCTCAGCCGTCTCATAGATATGAATGAATAACTCATATTTGTATTTAACTTCATTTCCAGATTGTATTTTATTTCACTTCATATATATATATATATATATATATATATATATATATTATTGTGTCATCCACTGACAGCTGTTTCGATGTATTACATCTCTTCAGTGTGGCAATAGACTTTCCATTACCATGAGGCAGGATTGAAACCTTTGCTTCAGATCTGGAGGCCGATATCCTACCTCTGAGCTACAGAACTGGATGGTCAGTAAGCCTGAATTTAAGCAATATATTTATTTACGCATAAATTCCCCATCCACTGGAGTGCTCTATTCCTATGGAAGAGCTTGCATATATATATATATATATATATGCAATGCTCTTCTTGGTCCCAAGTTTGCTGGATTGAATAGGTACAACTGTACTTTATGAATGAAAAGTTGAATTATATACAAGTTTTTTAGGTTCTAAACCATAATGTAGCAATGATTGAGTTGAAATTTTGATTTCATAATTCCCAGCAACTTTAATAATGATAAACAGTGAATTGAGGACTGATTTTGTTACTGATCTATTTCTACATTGCCTCACATAAAAACAAGAAATACTCATTAATGTTTTATTTAATGGAACAACGAACTGGTCAAAATAGTTTGAAGTATAGATTAATTTCCCAAATAATATAATCATTCTTGCATTATATCAAAACGTGCCAACTCTATTTTATTAGCCATGAGAGGCTGCACCAAAATTATCTTCAATCAATTTCAAGTTTTCATTTGCGCAAGCATTCAGTGTGCACATACTTTTGTCACAAAAGAAAAAAAAATTTGCTCAACATAAGATTTTTTATGCCCACTGACTTCTAGAATTTAGATGGAATATTTTTCAGATCTGCAAGCCTTTAAAATATTAGCTTTACATTCCTCCTAAATCTTTTCACACTTTCTGATTCTTCCCGCAAGAGAAATTTCAACTTAAATAGAAAAAGAAGAAAGAAAAAAAAAGATCATAATCATTGGTAAGGGAGATAATAGGCTGAGAAATGCGATGAGCGGCCTGAGGCTTTGATAGTCATAATTGTACGGGGATGGTGCAAAGTAGCAGAAAATTTAAGAAAATGGAAAGATGATATTGATCTCCAGGTGTGTGGAAATGTCTTTCTCCCCGTACCCCAATTTTACATTCCTTCCCTCCATTTTAAATACTCTAATTTCCCTTTTCTTAAGAATAGAAACAAACAAAAATCATTCATAAAGGAATAGTTACTGTTTAAAACACAAGCATATTGCCAACAGCTTTTTTACAAACTTTTTGTAGGAATAACTTTGATCTCAAATGATCAAACACTCTCATGCACTCACATGGTCTGCATGTTTTCGCTATGAAAGATTAATCTTTCGACTGCAGATGACGGAATTTTCATCATTGCAGTTCTGTGGATAACCCAATATTACTTATTTTATTGGTATTAATAGCAATTCAGTTCTATCTATTAGTCGGGGTTTTGAATTTGCAATGGACGAGGGCTTTTTCTTGCAATGAATAATTTTCGCACTTGTCATCTTCCGTAGTCAAAGGGTTATGGTTTCAGGGTGTTAGCTAGTGTTACCACTACCTATCAAACAGTTAATTCCCAATAGAAACCTAATTCCAATTTCCCAATTAAGTTGAGCATGTTTTGACCATTTTTTGTGTCTTTCTGTTCATTTAAAGCCATTTTTGAATTTTTGAACCGTTTCTGGCATTGAAAAAAATGCTATTTCAACACTAATACAAATATGTAGAATTTAGAAAACTATCCAATCCTCTAACAATGGTGGGAAAATACTATTCTTGATTAACACCCTGAGTTTATTAGATTTCTTAATTATGAAGCTTCATCGTTTATGTCTTTATCATTTTCACATATTTGATATGCAAGAATTGATATATTCAAACATTTTCTCAAAAGAAATTATCTTTAATTAGCACTGAGACTATTTTTGCTTGTTTCTTGTTTCGTAAAGCATGAAAAAAGTTGAGAGAGATTTAAAATTTTGCTGATAAAAATATCTCTTACCAACCATTGAGAACAATGGACTCTTCCACTTGAACAGTTCAGTCATTTTTTAATAAAACCTCAGGTGAAAGTCATAAGATGTATACATTTATTTACTCTTGTAACAGCTTTAAAATATTGGACTTAAGTCTTTATGTAAGAGAATGTGAAAAAACTGCCTGAACTAAACATAGATATGTGGATATATTTTTACCAAATGCATAAAGGGTTTCAGTCTATCTATCCATCTATCTATGGAAAAAAATGATACAATTCAAATATATCTATGAATTTCTGATAGTTGATCCCTGTGAAATAAATTAAGATGTGTAGGTTCCCCCCTCAATCTAAAAGTAAAATATTTCTATAAAAACCTATAAGAGCTGAAATGGCACAATGTGAAGAAGCAATTACCTTTAATTTACATGGGAAATTTTTTAATGTTTCCAGACCCCCAAAATGTTTAGGATAGTATATCAGGCTTAGTCATCAGAGGTTGTGGTGGTGGGAAGTTCGGGTGACTTGGATGCAGAAGAGAGAGAAAGTGGCTGTGCACTGCAACACTAATGGTTTGCCGCAGAACAAGTTGAATGCTATTTTTGCTATTATGACTTCAAGTGAACTTTTGAAAGGCCAGGAGTAGCTGTATTTGAATTCTTTTAAATGTTTTCTCTTTCAGAAAACCCTTCTAAGAAAAGAAGCTAAAAAAACTTGTTTCAGTGGAGGAGTCCATTGTTTAAAATGGTGGGGAGGACAGATCTTTATCAGCAAACTCATTGTCTTCAAGTGGAAGAGTCCATGGTTACAGACAGAGAACCAAGAAAATAACCCTATTCATTACATAGATAAATAAAATCTATCATCGCATAACTCAAGGATTGCTAGAGCTATAGCCACCAAGTTTGATGTAATGGTATCCTGGAGCCTGTTTTTAGCATATTAGTTTTGGAAAATTCTAAAACATTCAAAGTTTTATCGGGGGGTTTGATTCATAATGTCAGTATAAAGCTAAACTGGAGCCTTACTTTGTCTCCATCATGATAGCTAACGCAAATCTTTATTTTAGTTTTTGAACTGTTTAAACTAGAAATGTAGCTGAAATCCTGCATTGTAGGGTGGGTTTTCAGCTAGAGTTAGAAATTTTATATGCAATTTTTCATAACAAGGAACTAGTTTCAGCCTTTTATCCCCAACTATTTATATTCAAACTTGGGCCTTAAGGTAAAAAAAAAAAAAAAAAAAAAAGAAGAAAAATCGTCTGACTTTGTGCCAGATGTCATATCTGGCATTTTATCTAATAAATGCATAACCACTTCAATCTTCTTACCAGCGTCAGGGTCTGGAAGGTCTCCTGCACCCAGATGCTGAAGCAGGTCAGGGGTAGGAGATGCACCTCTTATCTGATGGTTTAATAAAGTCTTCAAGGTTAGGAAAAGGCTGCCAATTTGCCGTATCAACTTGAAAGAGCAGGAATGGGATGTGGGTGTGCAAAAGAGCAATGAATGCTGCAAATCTACATTTTTAGACTTGCAGGTTTTATATTGTAAGCCTGCAGGTTGGTACAGGGTGGAGCAGCTTTAACCTGTTTGCTACCAAGTATACTTTTCAACGTTTTATCTCATTTGCTGGGTTTTTCTCGTTAAAAGAAAGAAAAATGATGAAAATAGAAAGTCGTCATTCCCTAGTTGTGATATCATCAGACTAGATATGCAGATTTCTTTTGTTAGCACTTATAGGGGAGAATGAGTTCTCCAGCCTCGGGAAGGCATACAGTCTAGGAAAGTGACGACTCTTATTCCGAATCAGGGTTTGGAGCATCCTTAAGGTGGTAGGATGCCAAATTCTACCAGTAACTCCTACAGCCAAGTTAATTCCAAAATGCATCATCTAGCACTTTCCTTCGGACAACAACGATGAGGCTGAGTAGGGGGGTTTGTCAACTGGGCATTGCAAGATCTCCGTACGCTTTGGCCAAGTTTGTGTCCTGGAGGTGTCATTTCAGAATTATTCCATTGTCTACTGGGACCAGAGGAGACTTGTGGCACTAGATGATGACTTGGTGAGACCAGTTATTTTGTGTGTGGCTGCAAAATTTTGAACTTGTGTCTGTGTACAACAGAAACAAACAGACACAATAACTTGGTTGTAATTTCTTTTTTTGTATTCTTCAACACTAAAAATGTTTGTTGGTAATTATTATTTATATTTTCTTGCTTATTCACTTAATCTCCAAAATATGAATGTAAGGATCATTTCCTCTTATTTATGAAAAGACAATGTAAGCATCCACTTGTGTCGGGGATTTTGCTTTGCTACTGGTTCTATACAACCCAGTATAATTTGTTGCTTATAGAAGGGATGGGTGCTGTCAAATTACTCCCACAAATGTCATGGAGGATTCAGCATCTAATCTATATCAAGGAGTCAAGGCTAGCACACACACACACATGTACATATATATATATATATATATATATATATATGTCTAGAAAGCTTAACAGCATGTAATTTTTACAATTTTCTTCAGAGTTTTTTTAATGTTTTACACAAGAATTTGATATGATACTATGTGTAAATTTTTTCTTCTTGGGATAGTTAACCACGTAACTCTTTCAAGGATTTAAAAACAAAACAGTTATATTAACATGGCTCCCCTGCAATGTTGATTAAACACCACCTCCCCTATATATATGATTTTTATATATCAATGAATCTGTAGTTGTTTTTTGTTTTTTTTTGGATTTTCTTACCCAGATTCCCTCACTGACTGACTGATTCACATACTGAAAAGTGAGTTATGTCCCTTGCTCAGTGTTGCCAGTTTAGATTTTTTTTATGGAAATCTAGAGTTTTTTTTATTGTGTTTAGTTGTCAGAAATTGATATTCAGATGATTATTATTAAAATTGAGTAATATTTTTATTCAATTTATTAAATTTAATGAGTAAAAGCTGAGGAAATGGGTGGTCAAAGTGTCAAGAGAAGGGGTGGACAGAGAGAGAGAGAGAGAGAGATGCACACACGCACACACACATGTAAAGAAAGAAACAAAAGCTCTTATAAATTTTTTTTTCCAATGTTTTTTTTTCTTGAATCTATTCTCGATCTATTGTTATCAGTTATTTATTTATTCTATTTCCTAGAACAATTCATTCAGTTCTTACATGTAACAATTTTTTTGTTTGTTTATATATATATATATATATATATGTTGGGGTGCCATGTTGATATGAATGTTTTGTTTTTAAAATCCCTGAAACTATTACATGGTCAACAACTCATGATCCCAATAAGAGACAATCTATACTTTGTGCAATAATAAAAAAGTATTGGAGAAACAGGGCAAAAAACAATTTAGATGATTAGATAAATTGCATTGACAGATATAGGGGAATGGATGACTGAAGTGACCCCAAAAAATCCATTGGAAAAGCTTTTTAATGTTTAGTGTTTAAAGGTGTAAAGCTTACTAGACATATACATATGATGTTATTAAGAAATGGATATATATGATCTGACAGAATGATTATAGATTGCGTTATATGATATAGAAACTCTTATTTGAAATGATCACCTGTTATCATATGGTGAATGTACCATTTGGCCTGGACAATATAAATAGAATACACAAAAGAGTTTCACACTCTCTCCCTGTGTGTGTGTGTGTGTATATATATATATATATATATATATATATATATATATATATATATATTGTGTTCTATCATATTGAAATGATCACGTTATTACACAGTGAATGTACTATTTGGCCTAGACAATGTACCTAGAATAAATGAATATGTCTAGGCCAAATGGTACATTCACTGTGTAATAATGGGTGATCATTTCAAAAAGGAGTTTTTAGATGATATAGCGCAATTTACAATCATATATATATATATATGAGAGAAGATAGTGTTTAATATGTATGAACAATAATGATTTCCTTCTCTCTTGATGTCTTATCCTAATGAGAGTAGCCAGCCTGGCACTTGGGACAGAACTGTAGATAGTTTATTCTAACCTTTAACCCCCTCCTTCTCTTTTACAACTCTAACCAAATTTACAAGTGCGCAGTTTTTCTTTTAAACTTTTCGAGACTTCCGCCCACTTTTAGAACATATATTCCATCGGATATACCCTTCCCACTGTAAAGTTGGTCAAGTATGATACATTGAAAATTTGGAAGTACTTGATGATTTGATATAGAAATAATTAGATGTATAACTTCATGTGTAAGAAGTATTGATCTGTATTCTTCATTCCTTGCCTCTATATCGCCCCTTGTCTTGTAACACCACCAAGGGTGTGGCACGCCCACTTTGTAAATCACTGCACTAGTACTTGAAAGTCTTACTGACCCACCCTATTCTCTCTCAACTATAGTAAAATGCAAACAAGAACATCCATTAAGCCATCCCACATCACAGCACATCGCTCATATGTTGCTAGATTAAGCTCCAAGGGGGAATTACTCAAACTCTATATCTGAGACTCACCCAAAATAGGCATTAGAATAACTTGGAGTTGGTATTGAACCTCTGCCTCCAGTCTCACTTGATTTCTAAATTCAGCACTGTTGCTATGTCTGTTGGGTAAGTCCTCGAAAGAAAGATTTGGCCACAAGGGGAAATAACCCAATCTGGCAAAACCTGCTCTTATACTTAGGATAAAACCTCATACTTATCACCCTTCAGTACTATTATTGATATTTACTAAGCTTTGATTTTTAAGTTATAAGGCCAGATGTGTGTTAAAGTGGTAGGACGATTGTGTTGTGTCAATTCTCCTAGTGGGGAGAACTTACATGTCTGGAAAATCAGCATTCGGAATTCAGGGTTTTACCACTAACTACTGACACCAGAGGGAAGTATGCATCTAAATCAATCCTAGCATAAGCATTATAATGCTAAGTATAGAAGCTAAGTATGACACAAGGTTTCATGAGGTGGAGAGGTTTGGAAGATTGTATTATATCGCTCCTGTCTTGAAAATCAGAATGTAAAATCTTGGCTTTTTACTTGGGCTTGAACATTAGCGTCTGCTGTTTTCATGAGATTTGTATGTGCTCACTTGCCTTTCCTTATGGATGGAACCTCAGAACCTTTGGCCTTCAATCTCGTATAGTACCACTCAATTAATCTGGTTCTCATAATAGAATGCTAGGCCTTTTAGCTATTGTCTTTTTCTGTGCCCTTTTAGCCATTTTTGCAAGGATATGCCAACCTATTTTACCTCTGCCTGCCTACGAAGTTTGAGAGGTATATCTTCTTTACGATCAAAGTGTAGTATCTGTTCCCTGGCATAGACTGGTACGGACACTTGCCTGTCGAATGGGCCGGAGAGGGAGTGTGTGTCAAAGACTGAGTGTGCCGGTGCAATGCGTTAGCCAATGAGGTTTTACTGAGGCTACGCACTGCTTAGCGCATCGGGGGAGCCTTTGGACTCGTCTTTGGGCTCTCCTATTATTACTCGGCCTAGCTGCGAGGGGTCAGTTTCCCCGGAGCAGCTTTGCTCCATTGCACTTAAAGGAGCAGGTCCCCTGGTGGACGCTTTCGTGGCGGAGGTTGCTTTAGCTTCTATGGTCGCTTGGCAACCGTAGCCGTGTCAGCTGGAGCCATTTTTAGAAGGGTGTCTCCTATTTTCCCCATGTTAAGCCTGACCTTGTGTCAAATTCCGCTGTGGTGGGACAGTAGATAAATAGAATACATATTACCCTGTGTCTTTCCATCTTTCTGTCTGTTCACACAATATCTCGAAAAGTTCTCAATGAAGTTCAATGAAATGAAATTTCAGTGGGAGGGTGAGAAATTGGCCAAAGAAGAAGTGATTAAATTATGGGGCAGATCCATGTTTTCTCTTTAGAGATACTTCCATTATTCTGCATTAAAGGAGTTGAAAATGAAAAGCAAATAAAAATGCTGAATTCAAATTTCAATGGAAGTAACTCAATATTTGTACACATTGCGAGAATTGCATTCTCTTTCCTGTTAAATCTTTTAAAATTCTGATTTAGTTTTTAGTTAGCATACGGCCAAGGCAGTGGTATGCGCTCTTTGAGTGCTTTCTAGTTTTTTCTCCTTCTCACATTTTACTGCCCTCAGATGGTCTGATAATAAGTAGATAGATAGGAAATATGGTAATGGAGAAACCTTAGAGCAAGCAGCAGAAAGAAAAGATTATATTGTTGAGGTGTACGTATTGTCTTCCTAAGATTCTCTCCATTAAACTGTCTGGAGAAATGTCGGTGAGAGAGTGTGGGATAGAGAGAAGAAAACATGAATGAGAGAGAGAGAGGAGTATGAGACTGAAGAGAAATATGGGGATAGAAGTGGGGACTGGAGATAAATTGAGAGTGAGAGAGAGCAGACAAACAGGAAGAAATATTGGGGAGAGAAGAAGAAAAGGAGAAATATGGAAAGGCAGAGAAAGTGATATGGAGAGACATGTAGGAGTATGGAGAAAGAGAGAGGGAGTGGGAAATATGGAGAGAGAGGCAAATAAGCCCAAGTGTGTGATAAATTTAAGAAGAAAGAAATAAAGGGCGAGAGAGAGATTTATAGAGAGAGAAGTAGAGAAGTGGAGAGAGAGAGAGGGGGAGAGGGAGAAATTGGAAGCTAAGGAAATAGAGAGGGAGAAATATGGTGAGGGAGTGAGATAGAGAGAGGGGGAAATATAGGAAGGTAGAGAGATAGAAAGGGCTAATATAGGAAGGTAGAGAGAGAGAAAGAGGTGAAATATGGGAAGGTGGAGAAATAGAGTGAGAGAGGGAGAAATATAGGAAAGTAGAGAACAAGAGTGAGAGAGAAATATGGGAAGGTAGAGAAATAGAAAGAGTGGGAAATATGGGAGGGTAGAGAAATAGAGAGAGAGAGGAATAAGTAATAGAGAGGGAGGGAGGGGGGAATCATTATGAGGTTGTTTTTTCTTGTCCTGATGAGTGTAAATGAAACTATTAGAATAGTCAAAGCAGACATTGCCTGGATCTTGTTTGCCTCTCTCTCTCTCTCTCTCTCTGAAGTCAATTCTATAATCCTCTCACTCTGAAGTGAATCCTACTTTTTCACTCGCTCTCTTCTCTCTGATATCGAATCTACATTCTCTCTCTCTGTTTTGAGTTAATTCTATATTTTCTCCCCATCTCTGTGCTTGTGTGGGGGATGATATCAAATAATTGAGGTGTAATGCCAACATTTTTGCTTATATTGGCTCAGCCTCCCGCATAGAAACCTGTTGGTTTGGGTGTGGAGATGAGAGGGCACTCCCTTTTCATCTCTGACTTAGCCAGTTTTACTAGCCAATTTGTAAAGGTGTGTTCAGGTAGGATCAGATGTGGGCACTTAGGGTAGGGGTTGGTTATTGTATGCATTTTAATACACTTATACCTTGATTATTGCGGTTAATTCATTCCAAAATTTTTCTGTACTCTTCAAAACTGCACTGATCAAGATCTTATTATTTGATTTTTTTTCCTTCCTATACTTGATTACATGAATTTTAACAGCGATACTTCAAAAACCCGCACTAATAAAAACTGCACTATTCAGGTTATTTCTGTTTTTAGGAAAGTGAAATAATATCTACTTGGTGTCCGTTGAGCATTGGATGTGATAGTTTTTGTCTCTTTTATGCCTCCTCTCTTTCTCTACCTCTAGGACACATATCTCTCTCAACTCTGGCTGTGACATACGAGGTCTGACTAGAAAGTAATGACACTGATTTTATAGAAATATTCGTTATCAACTTAATTACAAATCAACTGTCTTTCAAAATACCCTTTTCCCACCTCTGGAAATAGTGCTGGAAGTCTTCAACTGAGACTGCATTCAGTTATTTTTTATTGCAACCTGTTGGATGTTCCCAATAGTTCCCAAATAGCAACCGCGGATTTGAATTATGATTTGAAAACAGATTCCCTCAAACGAGTCCTGAGAGGAAATGAATCCTAGATTTTTTTCAGTTTGACCCAGATTCTAAATGTCAAATTGAGGAGTGGCTCAGAAGCAACGCACCACATCCAGAGAGAGCAAAAATGAGCAAATACAAGATCAAATCGGTGCTCATTTGTTTTATCGGTCATTGAGGTATTGTTCATAAAGGATCTGTTCCTCAAAGACAGACAGTCAACCGAATTTAGCACCATGAGGTCCTTGACACTCACAAAAAGGATCATTCGTGTCTGGCCTTATATCCCTGACTCTTGGATGCTTCATCACAATAATGCCCCTGGTCTCACCACATTCTGTGAATGAATTTTTGGCCTTTGTGAAAGTGTAGGTTTAGAACATTTTTTAGATTCTACAGGGCAGGGTGGGTTCTATTCATGAGGTAACAATAATGTTGAACTGGACCTTTACTTTCTGACTGATGAAAGTCTGGCTTCAATTGTGAAGCAATTTTTAAAGATAGGGTGTAATATTTCATTTATTATTATATTCAGATAGATTTTTGTGTTTTGGAAAAAATGATTTTAATTGTACTCTAGATGGAAATTAAGGGTCTAATCCAGAATTACTGCTAAATCATTAATAGAGTGCCCTCTCAAAAACATAATTTTTTTTTCCTTTCTAAAACAGGCACTTTTTGTGAAGATGGAGATCTCATTGATAGAAAGCTCCAAAAATTCATTACGGAAAAAAATATTAATACATTTTCCACTGGTAAAACAAATCTTAACCTCAAAGAAACAACTAAGTAAATTAAGGTGAAGGAAAATAGTTGTCAGAAATGAATAACAATGGTTTACAATATTTTATATAATAAGAAATAAATAATAAAATACTCTTGTCAGTCCAATTTTGTGGCCAAGACCCCTTGCAAAATTTCATTATAGCAAAAGCTGAACCTCTATTATTGTATTATACTCTATTGGATGCAATACATACATTACTATTCATTTATCAGCCATAAAATAACTGTGCTGTAAATAAGATAAAACATTGAACATATACAGAGAGAGAGAAAGACAGAGAGAGAGAGAGAGAGAGTATAGCAGAGCTTGAACTTTTTAAGAACATGTTTCATGAATAAATGTGTGTATAGATTTAAGGTAATATAACTTAGTATATACTGTACCTATGTTTTTATGATTTACCTAACTTCATGGCTTTGATTTCATTTTGCTATTGTGTGTTTCATCTACAGTTTTTGCATCATGCTACATAGTCAAAGATATATTTTTATAACAATTTTTCATATGTTTGTACTGTGTACAGTAAAGTATTTATATTAGTTCGTGTTTTTCATAGCAGCCTACAAATTTTTAAAAAATCCTATGACGAACTCAATAATCAAATTTGCAAAATTGAAATCTGTGAAATTTGAAGGCTGTCTGTAATTACTTTTCATTAAAAAAAAAATGACTTGATTTATTCAGCTAGTTCTGTTGAAAAGGGGAAGGAAAGAGGTTTTAGAATCTGATAATGCTTGTCTTACTACTACTTACACTGTTAATAATTTTCCATGCATATGTAAGGAAAAACCTCCCAAAACTCGTTAAAAATTAAACTTACTGTAAGAAAAGTTTATGCAATCAGTAAGTATGAGTGGGGAAACTTCTGATATAAAAATCATTTGTTCCTAGTATTTAGAACCAGATATTTAATAGAAATGGTTACCCCAAATGATGTCAGAAGTCGATCTCTCATGAGTCTACATGCCAAATATTAGGTCTATAAGCCTTGTAATTTCAAAGTAAAAGAGGCACTAACAAATAGAAGATTCAGATATTAGTATAGATTTGTTCCTTTATATGTGTTACTCTTTCTCTATATTACTATGTATCACTCTCATTATGCTGGGTGATGAAGTCTGCAGCTGTATTTTGTGAACAATACTCATTGACCATTACTATTGAATACTTGGTTTTATCCTTATTGGATGCCCCGCACTTGTAGCTTTGAGCCAGACTAAGTTCAGCTTAGAAAATTCATATATATTTGTGTGTGTTTACACGCACAGAGAAATATATTGAAATAAAATATAATTTTCTGAATTTTTTCAATTATTGTACTGTTTTAGTTCCCGATACTTTTCTGTTAATATCTGTACACGTATATGTGTTGTTTTAGTTTTGTGTATTACTCTGTGTGTATTATGTATGTATGTCTTTCTTCCTCCTTCTGTTTTGCTTATCCACTTATATATGAATTTTCAAAAGGTTATCCAATAGATTTTCATGTTTTTTGTTTCCTATTTTGAGTTGAGGGGAAGAGAGATGAGGGTAGCTAATTCCCACCCTACTGGAATCGGCAAATGGCCTTCCTGGGAGTCGATAGGTAGCTGTGATTGAGTAAATTTTTGTTTTTGTGTGTGTATACAGATGGTATCCAAAAGGATAAATACGCAGAGATTTCTGCTCTCAACAAATACACATACTCCCTTGAGACTCAGTTGAGATCAGAAGAATCATTACCCAGCTTGTTAGGGACACTTGTAAACCATTAGGTTTAATTAAAAAGTGATCAACTCTCTACCATATCCGAACATCACACCAACAAAAAATTGGGTCTATAGATAGACACTTATCTATTTTATACATTTTTTGTGAGTGTTAGCTTAGACTAACAAAACATGTTAAATTGAATAGAGAAATCTCATTTGTAACATTTACTGCGGCTGTCCAAATTGTCCTTTCAATCTAACACATGTTTGTTTAACCACTTGGGTACAAGTAATGAGATATGAGCAAATTCTTTGTTTTGGGTTTTTGCTTTCTGGCTGTGAATTGGATAGTGATTGAAGACAATTCGTGGATGGACATGAAGGCAGTAAAAGCAATGATTCTCCTGAAGTGGCTAATGGGATATCTGATGGGAAATTTTCTCTATCCTAGGTCTCTGGCAATGATTCGAGTAGTGATTTAATGTGGTTAAAAATGGTGATGAAGGCAGTGGAAGTAACGATTGTCCTGAAGCAGCTGATGAGATATTTCATTGTCCTGGGGCTTTTTACTCTAGCAATGGATAGGATAGTAATTCAAGACAATCCGTAGATGGTGCAGAAGGCAGTAAAAGCAATGATTGTCAAGAAGCAGCTGACAATATTTGAGGATTGCTTTTATCCTGGGCCGTCTTATTCTAGGAATAAATTGTATTGTCTTTCAAGATGATTTGTAGATGGTAATAAAGGCTATGATTGTTCTGGAGCACCTTGTGAGAAATTTCTTTGTTGTTTGGTTTCTTACCTAGACAATTGATCAGATAGTGATTCTCTCTCTTTCTCAAACTTCATGAGGTCCTTGTTCTCCTCTCTCTTTCTGACCTCATAGATTTTTGCACTCCCCCTCTCTCACTTTCACCTCAATGCTCCTTGTTCTTTCCTCTCTATCATTTTCTTTCACCTCCTTGCTCTTCCCGCTGTCTCACCTCCTAGCTCTTCCCGCTGTCTCGCCTCCTTGCTCTTCCCGCTGTCTCGCCTCCTTGCTCTTCCCTCTGTCTCGCCTCCTTGCTCTTCCCTCTGTCTCGCCTCCTTGCTCTTCCCTCTGTCTCGCCTCCTTGCTCTTCCCTCTGTCTCGCCTCCTTGCTCTTCCCTCTGTCTCGCCTCCTTGCTCTTCCCTCTGTCTCGCCTCCTTGCTCTTCCCTGTCACTTTCTTACCTTATTGTTCTTCCTTCTCTCTCTCTCTCTTTCAGCTCATTGCTCTTTCTCTCTCTCTCTTTCAGCTCATTGCTCTTTCTTTCTCTCTCTTTCAGCTCATTGCTCTTTCTTTCTCTCTTTTTCAGCTCATTGCTCTTTTTCTCTCTCTCTTTTAGCTCATTGCTCTTTTTCTCTCTCTCTTTCAGCTCATTGCTCTTTTTCTCTCTCTCTTTCAGCTCATTGCTCTTTTTCTCTCTCTCTTTCAGCTCATTGCTCTTTTTCTCTCTCTCTTTCAGCTCATTGCTCTTTTTCTCTCTCTCTTTCAGCTCATTGCTCTTTTTCTCTCTCTCTCTTTCAGCTCATTGCTCTTTTTTTCTCTCTCTCTTTCAGCTCATTGCTCTTTTTTTCTCTCTCTCTTTCAGCTCATTGCTCTTTTTCTCTCTCTCTTTCAGCTCATTGCTCTTTTTCTCTCTCTCTTTCAGCTCATTGCTCTTTTTCTCTCTCTCTCTTTCAGCTCATTGCTCTTTTTTTCTCTCTCTCTTTCAGCTCATTCTTCCTTCTCTCTCTCTCTTTCAGCTCATTGCTCTTTTTCTCTCTCTCTCTTTCAGCTCATTGCTCTTTTTCTCTCTCTCTCTTTCAGCTCATTCTTCCTTCTCTCTCTCTCTTTCAGCTCATTGCTCTTTTTTTCTCTCTCTCTTTCAGCTCATTCTTCCTTCTCTCTCTCTCTTTCAGCTCATTGCTCTTTTTCTCTCTCTCTCTTTCAGCTCATTGCTCTTTTTTTCTCTCTCTCTTTCAGCTCATTCTTCCTTCTCTCTCTCTCTTTCAGCTCATTGCTCTTTTTCTCTCTCTCAGCTCATTGCTCCTTCTCTCTCTCTCTCCCTCTCTCTTTCTCATATATGTTCTTTTTTACTCTTAATTGATAGCCCATTACTATTTTCTCTCTCTCTCTCTGTGACCACATATGCCGACTATTTTTCTTTCTTAGGTTAAAAGCTTTATCATATGAACCTATTGAGCCAGAATTGTTTTGATAGGTGAAATCAGTGAAATCAGCATAAACACTCAGGAAGGGAAGGTCTGTTTACTTCCCACCCAGCCTCTTCTAACCTGTTAGTCCTTTTGGTGAGATGAATTGTCTCGTTTTACAAATGAGGCCTTGTTAATACCACAAAGGTCAAATATCCTGATTTAACCACAATCTTTCTCTTTTTCCTTGCTAGCCTACCCCTAGACATTGACAAATTAAGGGTGGTGGCCATGGTCATAATGAGGGTGGGTGTGTTCATTGGATACTCCATTTAGTAGTGGCAGACATGTGAACTTCTTGTGAATGACTTTTAAGGTGAACCCACAAATGCCATTGGGTTGGGATACCCCCACTAATTGTTTGTTACCATCCATTTATTTAGTTCTGGTATTAATCCTGTGCTGTCATTAGGAAAAAAGTGGAAGGAGGTAGAGTTAATCACCTCAGCCAAAGGTTTTGATACTGGGGTCTTTGGACCCCTTGGGTTCCGACAAATAACCTATAGTGGTCCGCTGCAAGGTTTCCTCTAAACCTGAAATTGCCAATCTTGTGACAGAGAAATAATATCATCCATTGCACTGCCATCTGAACACATTATTGTACACACGCCTTTACCGTATATTAAAATTCTAATATATATAATTGATTTAGAATAAATATGATTTTTGAAGGTTAGAATTGTTTACCATTGTAGTTCATTGATTACTATCTAAAAACTAAAAACTAAAAAAGGGATCTGCCAGAATATTTCTTTTATAGAAAGGGTTGTTGAGTTTTCAAAGTTTTGGAACCACTGTCTAAGGCAAAGAAAATTGTGTTTGCCCTGACCAACCTTTCTCAATTATGGTTCTGAGATCCCTAAGGTTACTTGAATGGTTGTTAAAGGTTCTGATGGAATATTATGGATGAAAAAATTCATGCTACTTGTACTTCAATTGGGTTTTCCAATATAACAAATAGCAGTCCCTCTATTGATGACATTTAATGATAGAAGCACCAAAATTTTTACCAAGCAAAGAAGACTAGTGTCTCTATTTACTAAATGACCTTTGATAATTTGCTTTATTCTTGAGGTAACATTCATTATTTTGTATTTATCTATAGGCAGCCTGCTTGATATTTTGCTCAATTTGATGGCGGCTATCTTTAGTTTAAGACTGGTTCCTCCCCTTCGTAATTACCATCCCATTATATTATCCCTAGATATCTTCTTAAGTACATAGAGTTTATGAAAAACATTCATTTTATGAAAGTGAAACATGGAACCTAACCAAATAACTGAGAAACATACAATGTGCACAAGAGAGAATTATGCACAACCTCGCTTGAGGAAATTACGATATTAGAGAAAGGACAGGAATCCGAGATATACAATCCATAAGGAAACTGAAATGGTAATGGTCATGTTGTGAGATTGTCAGACAACTGATGGACATCATGACTCACAACTTGGATCCACAGAGATCACATGCAAAACCATCTCTGACAAAATGAAAGATGGCGTGACGAACTAGATAAGTACAGAAAGTACTGGTTCTGTGATGCCCATGATAGAGAGGTCTGCTGAATCTTTTGGAAGGTCTGTATCCAACAATGGACTCTAAGATACTGATGAAGATGAAGCTTAGTTTTCAAAGAAACTGATTTCAATTTTATATTTTGTATATCAAATGTTCTTTGGTTGAGAAGGGGCTGAAAAATTTGTGTCTTAGAATGTTCACCAAAATGAACAAATATATATAAAACTATTTTCATGTCCACTGTAGAATTCTGATAATTAATTTTAGATTATGAAATGTTAAAATGTTCTTTTCTAACATATGCATGAAAAGATCAATATTAATCAATTAATGTATATTGGTGTATAAAATATTGGTACAAAATTTAACATTGAAAAGTTATGTGCAAAAATCAGAAATCTTTGGTCCTAATTTTGATGCTTATGTTGGAATGAATATTTTGCAATGTATCAGATAACTTTGCATCAATTTAATACATACATACACACACACACATCTATTTATCTATATATCTCTCTATCAATCTTTATCTCTATCTCTATCTCTCTCTCTCTCTCTCTCTCTCTCTCTCTCTCTCTCTCTCTCTCTATATATATATATATATATATATATATATATATATATATATATATATATATATATATATGTGAGTGTGTTTGTATTGTGGATGTGAATTGACACACACACATACACGTTTGTGGAATCAAGTTCCTGGTTGGCATTATAGTTACATCTGTGTACTGAGAACTGCCAACAAAATGGATTGATCAGGTTCTTATAATAATGACCACAATTCTTTCTTTACTTGGGGAAAAATTTTTGCCCCATTTCTTCAATTATGCACCTGACAATGGCTGAAGAAAAAATCGACTGGAACATTTTGCTGACAACATTAACAATAGGAAAAGAAGATTCTATAGAAAATAAAACATTTTGAAACATTTATTTGACATTGTAGAGGATAAAAGTATGAAAAATTAAAAAAAAGTTGCAGAATATATTCTAGGAAGGTAAAAGTGGAGGTCATTGTCCAGAGGGGCTAATTCCAGGACCGACCTGGGCAAAGTGTAAAAGAGATCTTGAAATCTATCCTAAAATGGAAACCAGACATTTCAGTGGGAAGACTTGATGTTTATGTTAAAATAGATCTTTTAGCACTCACTGTGTCTATATCTATAAATTGCGCAATATTATTTGAAAACCTTAGTTGAAATGATTTTGTGTTATAACATTAAGAAAATGTGGCTGCTGCAGGAATCAAACCTGTGACTGAAGCCCTATTCTCTTTAATTGTTTATTCTATTTACATCGTTGAAGCCATATAATACATTCACTGTGTAATGATGCAAGATCATTTCAAATAGTTTCTAAATAATACCAAGCAATTCATAATTATTTGCCAGATTATATATACATTTCTCAATAATAATGATATATATATATATATATATATATATATATATATAATGAAATAATGTGATGAAATTATTTCATCATATTTAAAGCTCTACTTTAACTTAACTTGATGTTGAATGTATTGAGCACTTCATCTTTATGAAATAAACGCATAACACATCGGATATTATATTACTGATTTGGCTTTGGTATATATATATATATATATGTATATATATATATATATGCACCAAGCAAACTCTACAATTCTGATCATGAAAGGAATCTGAAAAAAAATGAAAAGGAATAATAATCAGACTTTTAAACCATTGCCTTCTTTCAGATATTTGTTTATCTCGTTGGATTCGGGCATTATTCCTAATGTGAGGCAGAATTCTCTTTGTTCTTGGTGCAGCAAGAAATCTCCAAGACTTAGGAAAAAAGAAAAGATTCCTAATTGTTTCTGAGGAGAAGATTAAAAACAGACAGTCAGCGTGGTCTGTCATTTTCTCTGCCAGAAGAATGTCTACTTATTGATATTGAAAAATTGTTAGCTTTCATTTTAGTTCTTTCCTTAAACATATCTTGAATGTATATATCAAAATTTAAACGGATTCGTTTATTTGTTTGATTCATTTTGTGGTATTGTATACGTGTAACTCATAAATAAAACATTAAGATGTCTTATTGATCTCTATACCTTTTTGGTTGTTTGTAGTTGAACTTGAATTTCCATATGTACAGCTAGTATGTATATTATACTATTTTTTTTAAATAAAACTCCAGGTTATGTTGGATAGGTACACTACTAATGGAACATATTCCAGACGAACACCCATAAATTTATTTAAACTTGAATTCCACCTGACCAATGAACTGAATTAAATACAAGCTCCCACCTTTGAGAAAAAAATATTTTCTATTTATTAAATTTCACACTTATTTCTTTTGATGTTTTTTTATAGGGTTGGAGTACCCTGAATATTTCTCTTTGGGCTTGTTTTCAATATTTTTCCTTGAAAAACAGATTTTCGTTCATTCCTCAAATTCCAGAATCTTTCTTTCTTTTTTTTTTTTCACCCTTATGTGGAAACTTCAAGAATGATTGTGTAACAAACATGAAACGCCTGGTAGCCATCAATCTTTTTAGATCGAAACTGAAAAACAAGTATCTCAGTGTTGTCAGCAAAGCACTTGAAATTCCGATTCATTATTGAAGAATTGTGGTCATTTTAATTAATTTTGTATCTTACATATAAGCCCCATCTTGAATTACATTGATTGAAAAAACAAGTACGCACATACACACATATATAGATTCGCCTGAAGAAGCCCGAATAGAATCTTTCATTTGAAATTATCTCACGTCTTTACACGGTTAATATATAACTCTAACTAGACAACATAAACAGAATAAACAATGGAAGAAAATGAAACTGCTGCAGGAATCAAACCTGCTACCGATAGGGTAACCGCTTCAATGTAGCATTGCTTTTACCATTGAGCTAAACAGTCGCTGCTAATGCAAAGGCCTAAATAACTGTTTTCACCACAAATTTTAATCTTATTTAGTCTTGATCTATTTATTTTATTTCAATGTGACAGTCATTTCTTTATACATAACTGTTGTGTTGAAATATATATATATATATATTATATGAAGGGAATCATCAAAATTTTTTTATGTTCAGTCCTGCTTCAAAATTTGTTTCATTTCTTACATATCTATAATATTACTATCTAACTTTGGTCCAAATTCTGTTAATTTTTAATCTATATGATTAAGGTATGTAAAAAATGAACTCTTTGCAATGTATTTGATTACTTTTCGCACCATCTGTACACAGCATTAAAAGATTCCCAACAAATAAAAGATTTGTACACACTGCACAAATATAACAAAAATACTAAACAATCCATTATTCAACAAACTAAATGATTAAAAAAAGATGTATTTATTTATCTTGTTTTAACCACATTCTACTAATGAAGGTATTCATATCAGTCATTCACAGATGATGTCCTAATAAGAAACCATCAATCAAAACTGTTTTCAAGTTAGTCTGTCTGTGAATGTATACATCATGGGTATAGGCCATACTAATGGAGCCAGAGGGCTGGAAATGTAGACATTTATTCCTAATTGTCTAGAAAAAACATTTTTTTTGTTGAAAGGGGGGGAGTTGATGTCTATTTACAATGTAAGGTTTTGCTAAATCGGTCACTTTGTCTGTATCCAGCAGCATTTGCACTTTCTTTTTCTTTAAAATTTGGACTAATTTGGAGGAGTAAAATTCATTGATCACTCCCAATACAGCATGCTGCCAAAAGACATTGGTTGCATGATGGTTTCTATTCTAACTAGCCTGACTTTTTATAAATTATTAATTTATTCAGTCTTTTCCATTGTCACAGTGTTTAAGATTTTTTTTATATACACTGCACTATTTAGGTAGTCAATGGAAATTCTATTTTTAACCAGTGCTTCAAGTTCTTTGTCGTATTTAGTGGATAATTTGACATCAACTGTGAGGGTTTGCTTGAATATCCCCATCTTATAAGCTTTAAACTCCAAGAAAATCACTTATCCCAACACAATGGGACTTAACTTCACACCTACCATGTTCATAGTAATGGTAGATTGTAGTGAAAGTAGTCAACACTTATTAACATAACAGAAATGTTTTAAGAATATTTTAAAGAGCAAATTAAAATTTACTAGACCTGGCATTAATGGGTTTAAGGTTTGATCCCTTTAAGCATTAAATTTATCAGATCTGCTATCTTCTTTTGGGGATATCCATCCAAACTGCATTGAAAACATGAGATTTTTGTCTTGTTGTCAACTGTCTTCAAAAAAACACACAGGGACTCCTTGAGGGGTTTGATGCAGCTGTGAAATAATACTGTGTGGACAAAAATACATGTGTTGTGAGATCTACAGAAATTGAATCAATGAAGCAAAAAAAAAACAGTGAAGAAAAATATCTCACATTATTCGTTATGGTGTCTGACAAGAGGGACCCCATTGTTAACAAAGACGTGAGAAGCATGTTTTGGCCAAACACAAATGAAAGATATGTGGAGGATGAAAGATGAAAAGAGTTGTTGATGGTAAGCGGGGGATTCTTGCGTGCTGGCTCTAAACCGATTGGATGTCTCTTTGCACTACAACATCTACAGCACTCCTCTCTTGTTGGGTGAATCATCCGAAATATATTCGCATTTGCTTTCATTGTCTTATCTGGCTCAATTGAGATTAAATTTCTAATTCTCCTACTTGGGCTTTATCGGCCACTTCAAATTCCAACCCTCAACCAATGATGCACATGTATTCACTATCAACCACTTGAGAAATCAAGATCAGAAATTCCAGTCCTCAAGAGACTACCCACGTTGTAGCATTGTTACATTTTGTACGAGTTCTTTTTTGGAATTTTTTTTTTCAAGATCCGGAAGTGATCCAGATTTCTGGAATGGGAGTTGTATCGATACTTTTTTTGGATTTGACATTCTCAAGTCTTTTGGTGTATGGCATTAAGTACCATTCGCTGTGAAATATTCTTGTCTGTTTTTTACAAAAATGTATCTCTTGAAGTTGGTTCCTTGGCTGACTGATAGTTATGTATGGGTCTAGCACTGTGGAGATTTTGATATTCACCATTACTCACAACCGACCGATGTAATCATTGCTGGATTTAAGTTATTCATGTATTCTGACATTCGTATCTATCTACCTACCTAGACTTCGTCAAGCTCTAACTGTGCATAGTAGAAACTTGAAGTTTTGTACCCACCCCTTTCAATGGGTTGGGAAAATAATTTTTTTTTTGTTTTTTGAAATCATCATCATCATCATCATCATTTCACTGTCCATCGTTAGATATAGACCTTTCCCAGGATCCATCACACTTCTCTAACATGGGCATTACGGAGCCAGTACTTTCTGAATTTGTCCATCTAATATTCTGCTGGCCTTGGTTGTGCATGTGATCTGGGGGGATCCATGTTGTGAGTCGCTATGTCCATCGGTTGTCTGCCATTCTTGCTACATGGCCAGCCAGCTGCCATTTGAGCTTTTCAATGGATTCTATGATGTCCCTGAGTCTTGTCTTTTCCCGGATGTACTGTGCTTCATGTGAGGCCCAGCATAATTCTTCGATATACACATTGCATGGTTCTCAATTTGCGGATCTGTCACTTGGTTAGATTCCATGTTTCAGCTCCATAAGTGACTTCACACAAATGCATGAAAGGCTTGAATCGAACAATCCCTGCAATAATTTTAATTTGGGCTAGTTTTTCTTCCATTTCTTTTTTGTTGCTTTTATCCCAATGCTCAAGTTGCTTTTACCTTTTGTTACTGTTGAGTAGACAGCATGGTTTAGAAATAAAGAATTAGCTTATGATTAGGTTTGAACTCATATCCCGTACACCTTGAAGCTTATCTGACATGGACAGCTTCTTACTGATGAGGCCATAGAGGCTAATCAGTTGGTGAAATTCTGAGGTCATATAGTTTTATTATCAGATTTACTCCATACCATATTATTTGTTTACACTTAATTGTAGTAGACATAATTATTTAAAGTTGTCTGAATTTTTAGATGAACCTATGCCTTAGTTAATTTTTTTGCTTCATCTTATTTTCATTGCTCACATTTTATATTGTTCACATAATTTTACATACTCTGACTGCTGAGCAATCAGCATTGATTGGAAATGAAGACGTAACTTCTCATAAGAGTTGAACTTGCATCCTTACCCTTTCTGCTCCAGGCTGCTTACTCAATGGTGGCAAAATGTAAAATGATGTTAGAGTTGGAATAAAAAGCAATGAAAAATTAAATGAAAGACAGACTAGTCAGAAATTTATAATGAAAACACTTCATCTCGGAAATTATGACTAGATAATGTCTATAGTTTTGAGAAGGGTCATTAACATTCAAAGAGTTTTCTGGATAACTGAAATCCTTCTTCTTGATTTTGTTAACATTATGGTAGATCCATTCTATGTCTCTCTTGAGGTTTACTATCTGAATGTAATGGTGGTTAACAGAATATTTCTCAGATTGTAGCAATGTTAGATTAGGGTGATATCTTTTCTATTCCTGGGTTTCTATACCTTGTTCCTGTTGAGTAGCGGAAGCCACATCAAGTTGAATTCCGCAATTGTCTGGCATGTACACTCAGTCAACATGTTAATGTGCGGAGTGTGTGCTGCTTTTCCAACGGTGTTCCCTGTCTATCATCTGATGTGGCTTCCTACCCATGGGATGCAGTGAAATATTTCAATCGTTAGAAAAAAAACAAAAACTTAAATGTCAGCCTTATATACTTATGCATATGGTAAAAGGGTGTTTCAATTTGAATTCTTTTCCTTATCTGTATTCTTGAATAAACAGAAGTGTTGAAATATGCTTTCTTCTCTCTGATTCTCTTTAATCTTATTAGAAACCGTCAACCAAAACTGTCAATATGGGTTTCATTAGTTTTTGAGTTGTCTACCTGGGTATGCATGTATCTTGCATACAGGTAGCACCTATGAAGCTACAGGGCTGAAAATTTAAATATTTTTCCCTTATGAAGCTTGGAGAAAAACACTTTTTGAAAAAAAAAAAAATTTCCCTGTAAATAGGTTTTTTAGTGGGATGTCCAATTTACAATGTAAGTTTATGCTAAATTATTCCCTCAGTTCGTGTCCGGCAGTATTCATGCTTTTTTTTTGTTAAATTCAGACTTTTTTCTAACGATCACTGCCCCCAAAAAGTGAGAGAAGTATCTTATCCATTGATCATCTGTTTTTCCAATTTTTTGATTAATCCTGCCCAACATGGCATATTGCCAAAAGACATTGGTTTCATGATGGTTTCTATTGAGTGACTAACCAAACTTCTTTGTATTTATCATTGAGAGAATATAAGAGCGTGAGGTTTCAAATCAGGAAAGCATCCCATTTCACCTCTCCCTCATCTTCCATACTGTTTTAGGCCTTACAGCTCATAGCACAAAACTGTATGAATGACTAATGGAGATGGAAAGGGGCCCAAAAGAAACTCTGTATCTCCTGATAAAATTCCTCTCCGAGGCCCCGTCTTAGATTTAGTTTCAAGATTGTCATGAAAATAACCACAAAACTTTTGCCTATTATTTACCTTTGCCAACAAAGTTGGAAGAGGTAGATGTATTCACTCATATCTATCAGCTCGTCTAAACAATATATCCAAAAATTCTAAATCAGAACTTTCCAAACTGTGTCGTCACACTTTGGTGTGTCACCTATAATCTCTTGGCTTGTCACGAAATTTAGTCTAATTTCTTTCACGTCTTTCAAAAGATATTTTTTCTGAGTCAGTCGAACTGCTGGGGTGACATATATTTGGCTTGGCTTTGGAAACCCACGTAATGAGGCACAAAAAATCTATCTTTAAAAAGTTTGTTGTCAATACAACATATTTGAAAGTTCTGTTCTAAATGTATTTCAGTGAAATTCATGTACGGTTGGTCCATAGGCTACAGAAGAAGTAATTACATTTTGGGGCAGACCCAGAAACTTATTTTAAATTGAGAGATATATTATACGAATCTGCAGGAGAAGTGTTTAAAAGCAAACAGTTAAAATGGCTAAATTTAAATCTCAAGTCACTCAATATTTGTATTTCTCTCCAATGCTTTTTGATACTTTATTTTGATTCAGTTTTCAGTTTGTGTAAAGCATTGGCAGAGGTGTGTGCTCTCAGAGTACTTTTCTAGCTTAATGTGAAATTCACCATTTCTTTTCTTCTCTATCAGTTTGTAGGTATCAGCCTGTTGATCATTGGAGTATGGGCTGAAGTTGAAAGGCGCAAGTATGGAGCCATTAACAATTATATGTCCCTTCCTGTAGCCCTACTCTTGTCCGTCGGCCTCATCATCTTTGTTAACTCCATTCTCGGGATTACAGGAACTTTGCAAGAGCATGTCATCTTGTTAAAAGTGGTAAGTGCACTTTTTATTTCTTTTCTATTTTTGTTTTCCTCAATCCAAAGCAGGCATAGATTGGTGGGATCTATTGTAGAATCTGAAAACCAAAATTGATTCTAATCAAAAGTGCAATCTTTTAAGTGACACTATATGATGTCATGTGTCGAGGTGTTATTAATTATTTTTCCTACAGGTTTTTTTTTTTTATTTTTTACACAAATATGCGGTTTTAATTTAATCAAAATTTAATTTGATTCAATCAGAACAAGGATCTCTTACATCCGAGCATTGATTTGATGAAACTTTTTTGATGACTCCAATGGCTTCCAATTGTGTGTGTACTCTATTGTGCATCAACAGAACAAAGCGTATGAGTCACTACTTTTTGATAATTTTTCAAATTTCCACTCCCGCTTACACTTGATGCTGAAAATTGCGTTTAAATAAATAACAATAAGAGTATTCACAAATGAAAAATCCTGGTGAAGATTTTAGTAAAATCATTGAATATTGGTGAAAACTGAGAAAAATTACAAAAAACAAACTCTGTAGTAACAATCTGGAGATCTGTGACGTCATACATGTTATCATCGGAAAATTTGCTATTTTGAATTGAATCAGTTTTGAAGTCCGGATTCCACATTTGATCCAAATGGTGCAGTAGATAGTGATTTGAAAAACAGATTTCGACAACCGAGTTAAAAATTCAAATTCTTATAAAAAAAAATAGTGATCCACTACATCAAAGAACCTTCGAACAATGAAATAATCGGCCATCTTTGAGCCTTTTATCATAATTCCAAATAGAAAAACAAGATAATCTTATTTGCGTGCGTGTACAGACTGCTATGCAAAAGAAAAAAAATCCTCAAACACAATTGACAGAAATTGCATGAAATCAAAGAAAAGATTAATTTAGAAACCAAAATGAGAACAAAAATCTCATTATAATACACTTAATGTCTGTCTGTCTTTGGATAACTCTATACCCTCCAAATTTTCTGTGGTTATCAGAGGGGTCCTTGAAGCATGCTTTTAGTTTAACACTGTGTGAAAATTCCCAAAGTTTTCAAGTTTTTAGTGGATTAAATTTACAATGTAAATATAATGTTAAGCTGGATCCTCTGTATCAGTTAGGATAGCTGAACAAGCTTTTTGTTGAATCTTATAGAGTAGATATCAAGCAGAAAATTCCATTCCTTGGACCAGTTTTTGGATAGTTTGAAAAAATCTATTAGCTGTGTTTCTATATCTTTTAAGAAAAGAAATAGCAAGAAATTCTTCAAGTACGCAATCTCTTATATGAAAATCTGAAAACCAAAAATCTCCAAAAACCTGAAAATTTTTGCCTAGTGGTCATTAGCAGACCCAAGTTTCACACTTGGTACCAAAACTTGACCTGACCTACACTTAACTCACTGTAGTGTGATTTGTGGCTCAGTACTCCTTAATACTTGCTGATTTTTTTCTTTTTCTTTAATTCAAAATCTTCTTTTTTTCATTTATCACTTCATGATTTTGAGGGATATATTGGAACCAGCATTGGATATGACTTAAAGTACACGGTAGAACCATTATAACATGGAAGCCAGTCCATAATTTTCTACTGCATAATGAGTCCATGTAACTAATTTTCAATTTTTACAAATATTGATTCAACCCCTTTCCGCCCCAAACGTCTTCAAGACCAACCTTTGTAATTCACGCAGAGAAAACCACTGAGGTAGGGTGAGGCTCACCTCTACAGAAAGCTACATTTTGATAAAACTTTGATACATATGTTGCAACTGTCCAGAGTAGGAGTTTGACAATATGTTATTTTTTTTAATCAACTGATGAAAGAGAAAGGGTTAATAAGTTTCGTTTATTGACTCCTGAAATGTTTTTGTTTGATTCATTACCTTTTTACAGTTAATGTAACCTGATTCCGTAGGGGCCTTTATACTTCTGTATTTAGCTATTATTTTGTGAGCCAAATTTAACATTTTGAAAATTGGGGTCCAGGCTCAAACTGCGATATATTGAGCCATGTTATGACATATCTACTGTGTATAATCTATGGTCTGTTTTTTACCCAATCTATTTACCACTTGATTGCTAGGCAAATAGACTGTAATTAGAAAACCATCCTCTGATCATATTAGGTTTCTTCAGTTTTCAAGTGGCTCTGCATGGCTGACTATGAATCTATGTACAGGCTGCACTAATGAAGCTTGAGAGCTGACAGTTTTAACAATCATTCCTTATTGTATTCAAAAAAACTTTTTTTTTGAAAATTTGGATTTTTTTTAGTGATCACTGCCCAATAATCGATCAAGCCAACACGCCATGCTGCCAAAAGACATTGGTTACATGACAGTTTCTATTGAGTGACTCACCTGATCTGGTATTTACAGTCTTTATCCAACTCGGCATGAATATTCATAAGGTTCACTGCTGAAATGTTAATGAGTTTTAATACTGGCAATTATGGGAGTTAGGTGCAAGTGGCATAGTGGACAATAGAATCAGTGAGCCAAGTTCAAAATCTGGCCAAGATTGTTTGTATTTTTATTCACTTAGAACTGATGCCCTTGGGAAAGGCATGTATCCCAATCCCCCTCCAGCTGTGGGTAAAATAGCAGGGCAGTCTATGCTCTCTAGCCTTGGGAAGTGATAAGTTATCAGATGTTTTAATTGTAAAACAAAAAAGCACAGGTAATTGTTTAGTTATTCTTATTGAGATTTCATAAAATTCATTCTGTAAATATTAGTGTTATTCATGAATTTTGTGCTATTTATGTAACTTTGTGGTGTTAATGACCCTGTAGAACCTGAAAGTAGACCCAGCTTATGCTAAACCGAAAACCTGGGAATTTCAGAAACTTGGGACACCATTGATTGCAAAGTTACCGAGTTTGTGATGTTCACCTGTACTACCATAGCGAAATCAAAAAAATTCCGAATTCCAAAACGTGTCTTGCCCCAAGGATTTTGGATAAGAGATCTCTCACTGATTTTTTTTTTTTCTTATTGCAAACAGTTTGAAAAAAAAAACAAAAGAAAAAATTTGTAGCTTTTAAGATTTCTAAGAACTCCATGAACCTGAAAATCTGATTCTGCTATTCAAGAGAAAAAAAAACTCTACCTTATTTATTATAATCTCCGTTGCACTGTTTCCTTTTCTAAAGAATTTTTGAATCTGCAGCCATTTTTTTTTTCCTCTGTTTTAGATGGAGGACAATTCAGTATAGAAAGAGAATGCCTTTTAGTTAGGGACCCTTTGCAAGTTAATTGCTTTGATATAAGAAAAACATGAGAAGCTCTCCAAATTTTTGTATACAAGAGCACCCAAAAGTGCACATACCTTTTGTCAATCTCAATGTACATCATGAAATAAACATGTATCTATCTATTGAATCACTGTAGCCCCACAAATGGCCAACCTATCCAACCAGCCAAGTGGGCTATGAATTTCTCTCTTTGCTTATCTGTATGTTTGTGGGTGCTTTTGATCTCCTTTTTGAGCTACAACCTTGAAAATTTCCATGAGTACACCACTAAGCACCATCTGAAAAGGTTTTTTTTATTAAATTTTTTCCTCTCCAAAAGTGCTTTTTTAAAGTCATTTTGGACAAGCAATGCTCAAATCTTGTGCTGGTATTTTTTTAGGTAATTTTTTTTGGATAAATTTTCAGATCTGGTACACAAGTAGGCTACAGTGATTCATTTATGTGAAGTACAGATATCTAAAATGTTGGATACACAGTAATTCATGATGTGATACTATCAAGATGGATTAAAGGAGGTATATATTGGAAATCATAAAGCAAAAGTGTCAACGTTTGTTTCTTAAGTTTTTAAATGATTTTGTTTGGCTGGCTATGTATGTATGTATGCATTTGTATGCATATATATATATGAATAATAGATTGTGGATTCGCTACACAAACTAGCTCATGTTTCTGCCCTCTTCAGGCCTCATCAGGCGAATGATGCTAGCCTGATCTTTACCACATATACTGTGTGTGTGTGTGTGTGTGTGTGTGTGTGTGTGTGTGTATGTATATATATATATATATATATATATATATATATATATATATATATATACATATATGTCACATGTACAGGTCTCATCAATGGAGCTAGAAGACTGAAAATTTAAACACTTACTCCTTTTGTTTAGGGGGATGATGATGTAATTCTATGCTAAATTGGTTCCTAAGTTTGTAATTGGTAGCGTTTATACTTGTTTGTTTTTTCTTTTGAAAATTCAAACTTTTTAGTGATCAGTGCCCATTGAAAGATAAGATAAGTACTTATTCATTGATCATCCCTTTTTCCAATTTTTTTGATTGATTACCCCCAACATGGTAAGCTACCCAGAGTCATGTTTCATTTGAGGATTTTTATTGAGTGGTGAACCAAACCCATTATATTATATATTGTTTTCTCTTCCAAAAAACCTTATTTAGAATGAGTTGAAAATTTTGTAAATTTCACATCAATTTTTTGTAATGTGAAGTTGTTCATTCCTCTGATATCTATTCAATACATATATTGGGGAAAATAAGTGACTGAAGTGACACAAAAATTTTTGAAAAAGTTTCTCAATGTTTAGTGTTTGAAACTGTAAAGCTATCCAGACTCTCTCTCCATCCATCCATCCATCCATCTATCTATCTATATATGTATATATATTCAAGAAATGGACATATTTGGTTAGACAGAATGGATTATAAATAATGTTATATAATAAAGAAACTTATGAGAAATGATCTCCCATCATTACATGGTTAATACATCACACAATTTAGACAATGTAAATAGAATAAACAATTAAAGAAAATGAGGCTGTCACCAATAGGGTAGCTGCTTCAACGTAGCAATGCTCTTACCATTGAGCTAAACAACCGCCAGTGATGCAAAGGCCAAATAACTGCTTTCAACCCAAATTCTCATGTCATTACCGGTGGTTATTCAGCTCAATGGTAAAAACATTGCTACGTTGAAGCAGGTACCCTATGAGTGGCAAGTTCGACTCATGCAGCAGTCCTGTTTTCTTCAATTTTTATTCTATTCACGTTATCTAAATTGAGTGATATATCAACCGTGTAATGACAGGAGATCATTTCAAATAAGTTTGTACATAATATAACGTAATCTATAATCCATGTGTGTGTATATATATATATATATATATATATATATATATATATATATATATATATGTGTGTGTGTGTAAAGATTTCTGGATTATATATTGTAGTAATGTTGTATTTTTATCGTAAGCTGCGGCATTTCAGTTACCATTTTTACCCTTGCTTTTTTGATCATAAAAAGCATCCATTGTTTCAAAACTAGCATCAAAACCCTGCCTTTTTGATCATAAAAAGCATCCATTATTTTAAAAGTAGCATCAAAGAAATACCAAGCTCATTGACCCAACACCCCAACCTAATCACCCACCCAAGCTTCTCCCCTCCAAATAAAATAAAGGCCACCATCCCTATCACTAATAACACCCCCTCCTCTGACACGGATGTAGTTGTTCTACTCAGCTCTTTAATAACATTATCTTTCCCTCCTTCCCTTTACTCTTTCCTTCTGAATTTTGCTTCCTCGAACCTTGACCCCTAATTTTCTCCCTACCTACTACCCAATTAAGGAAATCTGTTTTGGTAGGGATATTTTTCCCTTCATAATCTTCAATTTTTTTTCCTTTGAATTTTTTTAATTTTGTTTTTGTAAATTACTCTAGTCCAAATTACTTGTTCGGGTAAATTACTCCAGATGTATCGGAATATTTTATCTTATAATTATATTCGGTAATTAATAGCTACAAGCTAGGTAGTGAGAGTCCCTCAAAAGAATGTTATGTGAAATCAGCCTGCGAACCATGAACATGAATTCAACTCTTTTTCCTGTCCGTGTATAAATAGTTGTGTATGTGTGTGTATCAATAAATCCATTGCCTGACACATAATTATCAGCTGAATTTTAATCCGAAATTTTCACTGTATAATCTTTAAAATTTGGTGCAGTGATAAGAAATGTATTTTTAATCGTTAAGTCTTGGACTTATTGCATCTACTTGTGTATGTGTGTCGGATTATATATCTATTTCTTAATATATATATATATATATATATATATATATATATATATATATATATATATATATTAGTACATATGGTACAGATCAGGCTAGCAGTATAACATAGAATAATAATGTATTAATAATATAAAGCCACTTCTGATATGCAATGGATTTATTTCATAGAGTGCTCAATACATACAACTTTTTACTATTGAAGTTAAGTTGTTTCAGAGTAGAGCTGGAAATGAATAGTAGAATGTGGATTCGCTACACAAACTAGCTTATGTTTCTGCCCTCTCCGGGTTTCATCAGGCGATTCGCATCACGTGAAATGTTGGATCTTGAAGGGGAAGTATACACTTATTTTTTTTGCATATGATACATTTTTTTTGTCTGAATTTTGTTTGATGGGTTGTATTAATTATGACAAGGTTGAATCATTTTTTCTCTGTCTATGCGTTCATTTACTCACAATATTTCGGCAGTGTGGCCTCCGCCCTTTGTCGGGTTTTGTTGGTTTTAGATGAGAAATAGTTCATATTCCATTCTGAGCAACAGTGGTAAACACTATAAAGGCAAAACATGCTGCCTTGCAAAAACGAGAATTGGAGAATGCTGGAAAGCCATAACAAATGGCGACACGTACTAATCTGGCATGGCAGACCTCACTTGGAGGGAGTGGTGTGGGCACAGGCACTTATGGGTTGAAGTACAAATTACTGTCTGAGAGAACAATTTGCAAATCGACTGAAGGAATCAGCACATATACTTTCTTCAGTCAAACCATTTAGCTGAACTAGCTCGGAATCTCTCATCATAAGAGACTTCACAAAAAAAGCACAACTGATTACCCAATGTAAGGAAGGAAACTTGGAAGTACTCCGATAAAACAACCCGAATATACAAAAAAATGGATATGATGTGTCCAGTCCAATTGAGCATGCACTCTTTGTACTGATTCAACATTCAATACCTGACAAAGGCTGGAATGTACTCGGCTGAAATGTTGTGAATAAATGAACCCATAGACAAGGAAAATAGTCCAACCATATCATGCATAATGATTGACGCACTTGCTAACACTCAAAATCACACTGCATCCTACATGGTTAAGGTCAGGCCTGGTATCCTTGAATCACTTGAGTTTAACCATCCAGTCAAGTTTAGAATCATATTTGGTATATTTCCAATATTTCAAAGGAATGGAGTCCTGAAAAAGGCTATTGACTTCCCTTCTATGGAACAACACTTGTGGTGAATTCTCTAGGGTAAAAGCTTAGGCAAAGTGTATGGGATGCCAGTTGACAGAATTACCCACTCTGCCTTGCTATTGTAGTCCAAAGCAAAGCGAAGCACGATGTGCTTGGTATCAACTTGGCTGTAGATGCCATAGGAAGGACGCCTAAAATTGGCACCCAACAGCCCTAAGGGGATCCATTCCCTGTTTTGGAATTAGAGTTCTCTTTTACTCAGACTTGTTGCCTTTCAATGCTAGAGGTCCCAGGCTGACTAACTATTTTATCCATAACTGGGATGGATTCATGCCTTTCTCGAGGCTGTTAGTGGAAGGTGAATGTAGGCAGCCCTGACTGGAGTTCGGACTCAGCTTGCTGATTTTATTGTCCATGCTATCGACCGCTATGTCATTTGCACCTTCTATTACAAGTTATAATCCATTAAAAAAAAAGCATGATAACTGGGGAGTTTTATTGTTTAAAAACAGGGTCTAGGGAGATAGGTAATACCTGTGGTCTGGATTGGGAGCTGGCTCATTTTATTTTTCCTACATATTTTGTGCTTAATTTGGTTAGTGTCTTATATGCTACAAAATATTGTAAATGATATAGATGTAGACATTTGTGATCAAAAGCCTCCATTCCTGCTATCTGTATTGACAGCACCCAACTGAGGGTTGTCCAAGTACCTGGAGTGGGGGCAGTGGGAGGAGGATAGCATGATCTCTTCAGATGGGTCCTCCATAGAGAGATAGCTCACATCAGTGATATCTCTGCATATATAACTGTTTATACCTTTAAATAAACCTGAATATTCATGCCAAATCTATCATTAATTTTTTTAGAGAAGATTTGTTGTTGTCTTTAAGTATTAAATACTCAATATTGATAAAAATAGATCTATATAATTGAATGAATAGGAATGAGATATATTTCAAAAACAGATGAAAATAAAAATGTCATCGTTTTTTTAAATCATTGTATTTTTCAATTGGGTTAGCCAATTGAGAATTACAATAAAGTATGAAACAACAATCTCATATTTCTATTCGTCTTAATCTTATATATATATATATATATATATATATATATATATATATATATATATATATATATATATATATATATATATACACTCCTAGGCCAAAAAAGTGGGCTAAGCTCAAAATTGACAGAATATTAAGCTTTTAATGGTCTTAACAACAAATCATTGGTCTGGAAATAAACAAGAATTGAATAAATGGATGAAGTAACTTGTATGGGATTTATTTTCCCTTGATTTCTTTTAATGTTTAAGCCTTTTGGATAAATTTATGGACGACTCTTTCAGAAGAACTAGTCAATGCTGTTCTTTTCAATGATGATAACTTCAAACAAATAAGGAGTAATTAAGAAATCTTTCCTGGTTAGTTGGTGTTTAATGCGAGACCAAATATTCTCTATTGGATTTCAAATCTGGACTCTGACCAGACCAAAACATTAGCCCAATGGACTTGTTTTCAAACCACTTTTTGTCGTCTTTGTAGAGTTGTCAGGAGCATTGCCACCCCCCCAATTTGATTGTTCTTTGGAAAACACTATTGCAATTGTGGGAAACTAGTCTTTTTGCAATATTCTTCTGTATCCTGAGCATTAATTAACTCCTCACAATGAAGCAGCTCACCCGCAGCTGAAAAGACTCCCCACACCATGATACCTCTTCCTACAGTGGTAGAAATGCATTTACCATTGTATTTCACCAGTTCTTCAAAGACACCTTTCTGGAGCATCACCATGCATTTGAAATTTTGATTCATCACCCTGCACAACTGAATGACTCTGAATCAAAATTTCCATATTCTGCCAAGAACTTCATTCTGTCTTTGATGTTTTTCTCAGACAGCATTGGCTTTTTAACACAACCAAACACAAAACTTGCATAAGTTGTGGTTATTGTTCTTCTTGAAAGAGTCTTGATTTCTGAGGTCTTAAATTCAGCTGATAGTTTATTGTTGTGAGAACTGCAAATTACAACAGTTTGTCGACCCTGCCTGATGAGATTTTGGTCATTTCTGATCCTTCCTTTCTGGCAAAAATGGACTGTTTTTCCAAAGTGTTTACTCATTCTCTTAATATTAGCTGATGAGGAAAAACAGGGATTTTCTCTGCCTTTAAGGGCTTGAAAATTTCAGAATAGTCACTGTTGGCCTGATGAGGACCAGCTACATGGTTCCCAACAGCAATCCCCACATGATATTTTACTTTACCATGGGACGCACAACATTGCATATTATAGATTTTCCCTTGTTGTATCAATCTTGGTTCTATCTATGAGCTTTAATAGCTTAATATTTTGCTATTTTGTACCTCCCATTTTTTTCTTCTTCCATTTTGGGTTATATATAGTGATGGGAACTAGGTATACAGTAAGACTGCATTTAGAATGTATGCTTGGGGGTCACAGAGGATTCCATCAGAGTGAACCTATGCGCCTAGGGGTTCTGGAGCACTGTAAGCGCCCTGTGGGTATTCTTAATAAATCTGACTAAATTCGGGGCCGTTTTGACATCCACAACCACCCCCTGGAAATTGAGAAGTAGATATATACCATACCCCCACATATGCCCCCATTTCAATCACTGTTTTTATATATATATATATATATATATATATATATATATAATAGAGATCCAGAAAATATTGTCAAACATTGAAACGTGAATTGTGTGCAATATCTGACAGTATGTACAGAAGTAAAGTGAAGATATTCATACCAATACAAACATATGCATATTTTTCTTTATGTTTGAGCTAATATGTGTGCATAAACATATAAGCAAACAATGTATCCCTTCTCATATCCATCTATGTTTACCCTCTTTCTGTCCTACCTCAATCCACCTGATCCATCAATTCCTGTGATTTTTTTTATTTTTATTGCTTTCTCTCCCCCATTCACCTTGCCATCTCTTAAGTCTTTACCCCCACATCTCCGCCCTGTTTAAATTTTTTCTTTTCGATCTCATTCTTTTCCTTTACGATACCTACTTCATTATCTAAACTTCTGTTGCCATGGTGACTGGATTACCATAGTGACACAGTATGAGACAGAGAGAGAGAGAGAGAGAGAGAGAGAGAAAGAGAGAGAGTTGGCGTGAGGGTGGAGATGCTAATGTTTTCTCTCGTCTCTGATAGTCAGCTTCCGTGCATATCTGTGCCCTGCAAGTCTTGGCGGCAAAATTCCTTTCTACCCCCATCCCACCTCATTACCCCACTCTCTACATATGCATGCACATGGCCCGGTATTGGGGTGGAGGTGGTGTGTCGTGTAAGTAAGTGCATCTGTGGAAATCTGTGCACGTGTAGGAATATGACTGTATCTTTCAAATGCAATGTATCGGAAGCATGTATTCTGGATATGAAAGGGTTGCTGAGATAAGTGTGTGAGTTTCCAAGTGTACTTTGAAGGGGACTAATGTGACATTGTCCTAGGTAGGTATTTTTTGTTAATATTAAATGGATTGATACTTTCTCTTTTCTACACACACACACATATATATATATATATATATATATATATATATATATATATATATATATTATAGATAGATAGATAGATGTATTTACATGGCTTAGTCTGGCACAGGGCCAGAAATTTTTGGTACCAACAGTATCAAACACATGGAATTAATAATTAGCTAGGCCAGCTGGCTTATCATAGTTCTAGGTGATGTGCCCATATATAGTGAGAGAGAAATATTCATTGTTGAGCTTTGTCGAATGTAAACCTAAATTATTGGAAATAGGAAGAGAAAGATTGTGTTGCATTAATCTTCCAAGTAGAAAGGGCCTGCCTACCTTGGAAATCAGCATTTGAAATTTTGACAATTTGTTTGTCTGTGTATGTGTATGGCTGTATGTGTGTGTATATATATGTATATATATATATGTATATATATATATATATATATATATATATATATATATATATATTAATAATAATTAATAATTGAGTCATCCACAGCTGTTTTGTTGTATTACAACTCTTCAGTGTGGCTATAGACTATCCATTATCCAGCCCAATACAACGAGGTAGGATCAAAACCTTGGCTTCAGACTAAGAGGCTGGCATTTTACCCCAGCCCTGCGCAGAACTGGACAGTCAGTATTACTCAAATTAAGCAATATATTTACTTATGCACAATTTTCCATCAACCAGAGTGCTCTATTCCAGAGTAGGAAGAGCATTGCTTTTGTATATATATATACATATATCTTGTGCTGGATCAGCAAAATTGCCTATTTCTTAATATAGGCAAAATATTGCCTCATTTATGAAATAAGCAAGATTGCTGTCTATTTCACAAACTATCTATTTTAGTTATTGCTTGTTTGAGTTCCTTTAAGTATTTTTACAGCAGTTTGCGGGATTTACCAATAAATAATGCTTCCATACAAAATGAAATAATTTTCATAGTACAGTCTTTTAGATTTATTATTGCATTAATATGTTGTTTAATTATATTTCCTATTGAAAAAGATATTTCAGTTTCTCAATATGACTAAATTTTTTTTCCACTTTACTTTCAGCTTGGTTTTTAAAAATTTCCATGCATAAAAACATTAGCATACATGGTGGTCGGTTGAAAAAAATTGACTAAATAATTACTGAAAGTAAAGGGTAGTCATAAAATTAAATAATAATGTTTTATATTATTTCATTGAATAAAATTAAATGGAAAATATCACTCAAGCAAATGATAACTCGAGTAAACAATTGGTGAATTAGGCAACAAGCTTGCCTATTTCAGAAATTTGGCAATATTTTGCCTATTTCACGAAATATGCAATATTGCCGATTTGGCACAACATAATATAAATGTGTATATATATATATATATATATATATATATATATATATATAGTACAGATCAGGTTAGCAATACAGCATAATATAAAGCAAGGATTGATGAGGCCCAGAGAGGGTAGAAACATAAACTTGTTTGTGTTGTGAATCCACACTAAATTATATATATATATATATATATATATATATATATATATATATATATATAATGTATGGATCATTTGGTGTCAAGTGAACCAATGGTTCCCTTCTATCTTTTCTGAATCTCTGATGTTGCTCTAACTTTAGTCTTGGGTTCTTTTTGGATCTGAAATGAGGCCCTGTAAAATTTCAGCTCAATATTTTTACTTGTTCTTGGATCCATAGTATCTAAACATCTACTTAGTTCGGTGTGATGACAACTGAATTATTTTTTCTATTTTCCACTAGCCATCATTCCAAAACAGGAACTTCTACTGTGTTGAAAATTTGTTTTCAGATTAAACTTTTTTTATGTAGATTTTGAAAACATTGGCAGTCTATCGCTAGAAAATATTTTTTTCAGAAAAAGATGTCAAAGAGGGCACCAAATTTCATTGGTATTTCCAGGAAGCTATTTTTTGAGTAATGATACCTCAGGACATGGCCCACTCTGTCTGGCAAGGAAGAATTGTCAATGCACTACAAAATATCACAATCTAGATCTTTTTAGCTTCTGTAGATCCAAATATATATATAGTCTCAAAAATGACCTGTGTAAATGAACATGGGACAAACTGTATCATTTCCGTACAGAAAAGAACATGTGTAAAAATACTTGGAATTCATTTTTCAATTTGGTCTCTTGATTCTGATCATTGGTGGAATGGGGCATGCGGGAGTGTGTCATATACCCACTTCCCAAGCTGCAGGTTTTATGTATGCTAAATGCTCACTAATTGAGACTTTACCCTGTACGTAGTACCCCGAACCAGGCCTTTCTAGATACCTAGTTCCTAGAACTCATTTACATCACTGGTTCCTATAAAGCATTGGAATTTTGTTTAATGACATTGCAAATTTATAATTTTTATTTATTTGCAATTTTGCATAGTCCAGAGTAGCTCATAAGCCACTGCTGATTTCTTTTATTCATAACTATTCAAAAGATAATATTCATAACAGAAAATGCATATCGATTTCAGAGATATTGACATATCCATCGCCTGGGGGCCCTGCCTGTTGGCTGTGCAGTTACAGTTGTGTAGATGGCCATTAAAACTTCCTTTGGCTCATGAGACTACTACATACATATATATATATGTTTGTCAATAAAGTCATAACCTAGTGATGAAAAAAACAGGAATTGAACCTGTGACCGATAGGGTAGCCGCTTCAGCGTAGCATTACTGTTACCATTGAGCTGAACAGCTGCCGGTAATGCAGAGGCCCAAATAACTGTTTTGTCAGTCACAAATTCAATCCCTGCAGCAGCCTCATTTTCTCTAATTGTTTGTTATCTCTGTGTTGTCTAGGCCTAGTGATATATTGACCCTGTAATGATGGGAGATTGTTTCAAATAAGAGTTTCAATATATGATGTGATTTATAATCATTCTATCAGATCATATATCTATTTCTTAACACACACACACACACACACACACATATATATATATATATATATATATACACACACACTGAAGAGTTGTAATATAATAAAACTGCTGTCTGTAGATGACACAATTATTAATTATGATTGATTATGATTATAATCAAAGCTCCCTTCTTTAGGGTTGAGTATTTTTAGGTAGGGCACTCTTCTACTCTAAGCTACTATGCAATGCTCTTCCAACTCTGGAATGGAGCATTTCGGTAGATGGGGAATTAGGCATAAGTAAATATATCCCTTAATTTGATCTTACTGACCGTCCTGTTCTGCATAGGGCAGGGGTAGAATGTCTGCCTTTAGGTCTGCAGCAAGGGTTTTGACCCCACCTAGTGGCACTGGAAGGGATACTGGATAGTCTATATCTACACTGAAGAGTTGTAATACAACAAAACAGCTATCTGTGGATGACACTATAATTAATAATTACTATGTTTATGAAGAATGGCTCGGCTTCACAAACAATGATTACACATTTAAATTTGCATGTAAAAAATTTTACCATCGATTTCTTTCATGAGGAATCATAGAGGGATGCAGAGAGATTCACTATTGAATTTACTTGATGTATGATCTTTCATAACATGTAAGCAGCTGATAGGTAATTGTCCATCAGTGAGATTGGGATTGTGGGTCAGTAATCCATATTAGATGGATGAATTTGTATAGAATCACGCTTTGTTGTGAAAAGTAAATAAAAGAACACATCTACTTTCATTCGTGTTATCAATTGCAGAGTCTGTATCAATGTTTTTAATAACTCTCTAAAAGCCAATCTTGATTGTGTTAGTCTTTCTAATGCTGTAAGATAATCCTACATCATGATAAATGTGTCTGCCCGTCACACTTTAAAAATCTGTGAGTTGAAAGGGGTGGGGTGGGGTCGAGGTGTTCTGAGAATGGAGTTGCAACACTAACATCTTGAAGGAGGCTGGTAGAGGGAGAGAGAAGCAGGGTAGGGGTGTGCAAAAATGGTAGCAGGTGGATCAAAGACATTTTAAGGAGAACAGCTGAAATCAGATGTTGAGAAAATGAAATGAGCTGGAATTGAACTCTGTTTTGAGTATCTCTATATGATAGATTTGTTTCAGTGCTGGGGGTGGTTGCTTCAGATAACTCCCATGTTTTTTTCCAGACACTACAGTGCTTACTATCACTAGCTGTACTGTTAGCAAAGTGACAGATATTTCACTAATTATTAGTAGATCTCCAATCTGAGCTTGGAGCCACATTTCATTCTACCACATATTTTCAGTTTTCAATGAAAATCAAAGATTATTACTTATGTAATAGCATCATGCCCATTTGAAACTTTGGAATTTCTTATGCATGGATCACCGCTTCTGCCCAGGATCAGGTATCTGTTTGCTCTGTCTGCTATCAGAGTACCACTATCTGGCTCCCTGCTTAGGATCAGAGTTTAGTATCTGTGCACTCATTGAAAAATGTTATCTTTGTAGAAAAAAAGGAACATATATATATATATATATATATATATATATATATACATGTTGTGTTCAATCGTCGAAATTTCCTAATATAAAGTTTTGATATGTAGTTTTAATTTAATGAAAACAAGGATCTAAAACAATTTATTATTTCACAAGTTATTTCACAAGTTTATGTATTATAGTGAAATTAAACTTTTTGTACAAATATGCTGATCAGGCGTAATATATATATATATATATATATATATATATATATATATATATCTTGTTCAAAGTCTACAATACGTCTCTAATAAAAGCGATCACACTTGTGATGTAATACATACCAATATACTTTTATTAGCCATGTGACATAAGCTGTCCCAAAATTATCTGGAAACAATTTTAGGTTTATATTTGCGCAATCATTGGAAAAAAAATTTGCAACACAAGATTTTTGCATACACAGACTACTAGAAATTGAATCACCGTAGGCCTTCTAATGGACTGCCTGCCTGACCAACCAGCCAAGTGGGCTACAGATTCTTCTCTCTATGCTTGTGTGTGTGTGTGTCTCGCTCTTTTGACGCTCATGGTTACATTTTTTGGGCTACAACCTTGAAAATTAGCATGAGTACACCACTAAGTATTGTCTAAAAATATTTTTTTCTATAAGGTGCTTTTAGGGGCCTCTATGATAGTTTTGGACTAACTATGACCAAATCTTGTATTAATATTTTTTAGATAATTTTTGATAGATTTTTAGCTGATTAGTTCTAGTATGTGCCTGGGCTCCAGTGATTCATTTATGCTAAGTACTGATATCAATTGAGATTATTGGATACATGGTAATTCATGATTTGATATTATCTGTATCAATTGAGATTATTGGATACATGGTAATTCATGATTTGATATTATCTGTATCAATTGAGATTGTTGGATACATGGTAATTCATGATTTGATATTATCTGTATCAATTGAGATTATTGGATACATGGTAATTCATGATTTGATATTATCTGTATCAATTGAGATTATTGGATACATGGTAATTCATGATTTGATATTATCTGTATCAATTGAGATTATTGGATACATGGTAATTCATGATTTGATATTATCTGTATCAATTGAGATTATTGGATACATGGTAATTCATGATTTGATATTATCTGTATCAATTGAGATTGTTGGATACATGGTAATTCATGATTTGATATTATCTGTATCAATTGAGATTATTGGATACATGGTAATTCATGATTTGATATTATCTGTATCAATTGAGATTATTGGATACATGGTAATTCATGATTTGATATTATCTGTATCAATTGAGATTATTGGATACATGGTAATTCATGATTTGATATTATCTGTATCAATTGAGATTATTGGATACATGGTAATTCATGATTTGATATTATCTGTATCAATTGAGATTGTTGGATACATGATAATTCATGATTTGATATTATCTGTATCAATTGAGATTATTGGATACATGGTAATTCATGATTTGATATTATCTGTATCAATTGAGATTATTGGATACATGGTAATTCATGATTTGATATTATCTGTATCAATTGAGATTATTGGATACATGGTAATTCATGATTTGATATTATCTGTATCAATTGAGATTGTTGGATACATGATAATTCATGATTTGATATTATCTGTATCAATTGAGATTGTTGGATACATGGTAATTCATGATTTGATATTATCTGTATCAATTGAGATTGTTGGATACATGATAATTCATGATTTGATATTATCTGTATCAATTGAGATTGTTGGATACATGGTAATTCATGATTTGATATTATCTGTATCAATTGAGATTGTTGGATACATGATAATTCATGATTTGATATTATCTGTATCAATTGAGATTGTTGGATACATGGTAATTCATGATTTGATATTATCTGTATCAATTGAGATTGTTGGATACATGATAATTCATGATTTGATATTATCTGTATCAATTGAGATTGTTGGATACATGATAATTCATGATTTGATATTATCTGTATCAATTGAGATTATTGGATACATGGTAATTCATGATTTGATATTATCTGTATCAATTGAGATTATTGGATACATGATAATTCATGATTTGATATTATCTGTATCAATTGAGATTGTTGGATACATGATAATTCATGATTTGATATTATCTGTATCAATTGAGATTGTTGGATACATGATAATTCATGATTTGATATTATCTGTATCAATTGAGATTGTTGGATACATGATAATTCATGATTTGATATTATCTGTATCAATTGAGATTATTGGATACATGGTAATTCATGATTTGATATTATCTGTATCAATTGAGATTATTGGATACATGATAATTCATGATTTGATATTATCTGTATCAATTGAGATTGTTGGATACATGATAATTCATGATTTGATATTATCTGTATCAATTGAGATTGTTGGATACATGATAATTCATGATTTGATATTATCTGTATCAATTGAGATTATTGGATACATGGTAATTCATGATTTGATATTATCTGTATCAATTGAGATTATTGGATACATGATAATTCATGATTTGATATTATCTGTATCAATTGAGATTGTTGGATACATGATAATTCATGATTTGATATTATCTGTATCAATTGAGATTATTGGATACATGGTAATTCATGATTTGATATTATCTGTATCAATTGAGATTATTGGATACATGATAATTCATGATTTGATATTATCTGTATCAATTGAGATTGTTGGATACATGATAATTCATGATTTGATATTATCTGTATCAATTGAGATTGTTGGATACATGATAATTCATGATTTGATATTATCTGTATCAATCGAGATTGTTGGATACATGATAATTCATGATTTGATATTATCTGTATCAATTGAGATTATTGGATACATGGTAATTCATGATTTGATATTATCTGTATCAATTGAGATTATTGGATACATGATAATTCATGATTTGATATTATCTGTATCAATTGAGATTGTTGGATACATGATAATTCATGATTTGATATTATCTGTATCAATTGAGATTATTGGATACATGGTAATTCATGATTTGATATTATCTGTATCAATTGAGATTGTTGGATACATGATAATTCATGATTTGATATTATCTGTATCAATTGAGATTGTTGGATACATGGTAATTCATGATTTGATATTATCTGTATCAATTGAGATTGTTGGATACATGATAATTCATGATTTGATATTATCTGTATCAATTGAGATTGTTGGATACATGATAATTCATGATTTGATATTATCTGTATCAATTGAGATTATTGGATACATGGTAATTCATGATTTGATATTATCTGTATCAATTGAGATTATTGGATACATGATAATTCATGATTTGATATTATCTGTATCAATTGAGATTGTTGGATACATGATAATTCATGATTTGATATTATCTGTATCAATTGAGATTATTGGATACATGGTAATTCATGATTTGATATTATCTGTATCAATTGAGATTATTGGATACATGATAATTCATGATTTGATATTATCTGTATCAATTGAGATTGTTGGATACATGATAATTCATGATTTGATATTATCTGTATCAATTGAGATTATTGGATACATGATAATTCATGATTTGATATTATCTGTATCAATTGAGATTGTTGGATACATGATAATTCATGATTTGATATTATCTGTATCAATTGAGATTATTGGATACATGGTAATTCATGATTTGATATTATCTGTATCAATTGAGATTGTTGGATACATGATAATTCATGATTTGATATTATCTGTATCAATTGAGATTGTTGGATACATGATAATTCATGATTTGATATTATCTGTATCAATTGAGATTGTTGGATACATGGTAATTCATGATTTGATATTATCTGTATCAATTGAGATTGTTGGATACATGATAATTCATGATTTGATATTATCTGTATCAATTGAGATTGTTGGATACATGGTAATTCATGATTTGATATTATCTGTATCAATTGAGATTGTTGGATACATGATAATTCATGATTTGATATTATCTGTATCAATTGAGATTGTTGGATACATGATAATTCATGATTTGATATTATCTGTATCAATTGAGATTGTTGGATACATGGTAATTCATGATTTGATATTATCTGTATCAATTGAGATTGTTGGATACATGATAATTCATGATTTGATATTATCTGTATCAATTGAGATTGTTGGATACATGGTAATTCATGATTTGATACTATCAAGATGTATTTAAGTGGGAGTGTATTAGAAACCATTAACCAAAAGTGTCAGTATTGGTTATTCAGTTCTTGAATGATTTTGCCTTACTGGCTATGCATTTAATTATGCATGTACATGTGTATGTATCATATGTACAGGCCTCATCAAAGGAGCTAAAAATATACTCCTGATTATGTTTAGAAAACCTAACCAAGAGACAGACCCGTAAATTGAGAACCATGCAACGTGTACATGAAAGAATTATGCTGGGCCTCACATGGAGAGACCACGAGACAGCACAGTACATCCGAGAAAAGACAAGAGTTAGGGACATCATTGAATCCATTAAAAATCTCAAATGGCGGTGGGCTGGCCATGTTGCAAGAATGGCAGACAATCGATGGACGTCACGACTCACGACATGGATCCCCCGAGACCACATGCGCAACCGAGGCCGGCAAAATGCTAGATGGAGAGACGAGCTAGACAAGTTCAGGAAGTACTGGCTCCGCGACGCCCATGATAGGGAAGTGTGGCAAATCCTGGGGAAGGTCTATGTCCAACAATGGACGCTAAAAGACTGATGATGATGATGTTTAGAAAAAATGTTATTTTTCTTTTTGAAATTTCATCCCAAAATAAGTTCACTTTAATTGCTCTATAATGTAATGTTTACAGCAATGTAATCTTATGCGTGGGCTACTGTGATTCATTAGTGCAAGGTACAGATATATATATATTAGAGTGAATATTGGTTTTGATCCTAGACTTTTTTCTCGATGGAAGAAGATTTATAGACAGATTTATGTCAATTGTCGAATGCTATTTATATAGCATCATTCACTGTCATTCTTTTCAAAAAAAAAATTCTCTGCTCTCTTTTCTGTCCAAATAATTCTCCTATTGATCAAATTCAGAGATCAATACTTTGCGAAAGAAAATATTTACGAATACAGGTTTCCCCAAAAATCATAAGTAGAGCGTTCACATGAAAAACCATTTATAAGCCAAAATGGCATAAAGCGTAGATACAATTAGTATCAATTTATATGGGGAAAACCATTGAGCATTCCCTGACCCTAAAATGATGATGATGGTATGTTGAACTGATTCGTTGGAGGTTTGAGTGGTGGGAGGTACAAAAGACTGGGTTGTGGAAGAGAGAGAGGATGAGGATGCTGGCTGCTCTTCTTAATGTTTCGTCTTCTTTCTGACTATATACCATCATGCTTGAGTTTTTTCTCTATATATTTGTTTACTTTTTGGAGCTGGTATCTTAAAAGTGGAGGAGTGATATTGTGTAATGGTCATCTGTTCAGATAATTGAATTAGCTAGTTTAAGAATACGTTCTGTAATTTTGAAAAGATTCATCATTCCAAGAGCTGTTTGGATTATTGAACCAGTTCTTTGTTCTTTTTTGTTTGTTTCCTCATTTTGGTTGATTAACTGTACAAAACCTCAAAAATGCTCCCACAAATAATGAACTCAATTAGGAATTTTAGAATATCTTTCATTTTGTTGACCCTACATTTGAATTATTCTGTTAAATGATATTATTTCTGAAGATATATTTTGAACAACTGTTGTCACTTTTTATATGTGTGTGTGTGTTTCAGTGCTCCTAGCCATGCCATTTTGTCTACAGAGTTTGAAAATTGACAGTACTCCTCCAAACTCCCCGTAAATATGTTTTTTTGATTTTTTGAAAATTTTAGGGGTTTTGGGCCTTATTTTGACGGTTTTATAAATAACATCCGATATTCTCAAGAATCTAGATATTTACAAACGTTTTTTGTTGTTTTTTTTTACTTTATTTTAGATGTTTTCTTGTGGAAAACACCAGTGATTTCTTACATAGGATCTATTCTGACCATATTCATTTTTTGACAGAATTTTTTTCGTTACTTCAAATTTTGCTATGGTTGTTCAGAGGGGGAACATGTGTGCTGCCTCTTTACTATTCATATATAAGCATACACCTCATATCATATGAAAGCCAGTGTCTCTTTTTCATTTTGCGATTTCTGTCATGCTAAAGCAAACAGAAAGCAATAAGGGGAGTTAAAGTAAAGCTTGTATCTATATTTTTGTAAACTAGAGCAAGCCACTATGTGTTTGTTTTCGAGTCTTCATCACTGCTACTACTACTATTGTCTTCATAAGTCAAAACAGATGTAGGCATCTCTGATTTTTCATTAATGAAATGATGTTTTTTCTTATTAAAAAAGAAATTCTTTCATCTTATTTCTTTGAAATGATTGAAAAAAAGAAATTATGAAGAATTTCGACAAAGATAATTTCTTTTTTGTTTGCAATAAATACATTTATACTAAAATGTGTTTAACTCTTAAATTCATTAAAGGAAATATAAATGTCAATATAATGAAATGACTTTGATCAGAGTTACCTCCCATCTAGCTTTAAGTGAATTTAGATTTATCTTCTATACCATCTAATGTGACAAATTTAACAGAATCTGTGATTAAAAATTGTACAAAATAGGCTCCAGGAGTTTCCTTCCAAATTGTTACTTAAATTAGATGATACATTGACAAATTGATGAAGAATCAAAGGCTACCTTCTAGCAGGTAAATTTGGCTTTCACACGGAGCCACCTTGTCAATGATAAAAGGAAACAAACACATATAACCAACATTCAGTTGCGGCCTCCTGCTTTGGCACAGCCATATTCACTCATAGAGTCAGAGACGATAGTAAAACTGTTGAGCTGTTGGCTTAAGTAATCCATGTACAAATTCACTAAAAGAAAGTGGGTGACATTAGATTGTACTCACTCATCAACAATTGAACTACAATTGCATATACTTGGGTGATATCTTCACTCTACACTTACCTACATATATATCAACATTCAATGAGTTGTTTCCCCACTAGAATCTTTGCAAGTACACTTTTCAACTGCACTGCAACTACTACACTCGATCTTACAGAATTTTTAAAAGACTTACTACCTTCACACATTTATACTGACATATAAATTCCTATATGAACATTGCAGTGATCATATGATTGAATATATTACAAACTCCTTGAATAAACGAATAATCTAACAATCTGTTCAAAAAAGGAGATTTTACCTTTGTAGCTGATACTTGAATAAAAATTACATTATCGATATTTACTTCTTTGTCAAATGATTCATTGAACTTTGAATATGTTTTGAATTGTAAATGATTTGTTGATGTATCTAGCCATATGGGCAACCCACCTTGTATGAAGAGTTCAGTTAGGATGAAAGGAAAATTCTATAAAATAAAATGTCAATATATTTGCTTCTATGATCTATAGATGTAGTACAATATTCATTCCTTGATCTTGCTGCAAAATGCAATGCCCTTCACTTATGCCGAGTGGATTTATCTGCACTTGAATTGAAGATTCAAAGTCGTTACAGTTCACTGCTTGACATTTCTATTCAATTCTTTTGTTGTTCATTTTATATTTTCTAAAAATGATCTCATTCAAGAAACCTTTTTTGAAGCAATCATCTTAATGCAATTATATCATAGCTAATGTACCTGTACTGTCAAAAATGACAGCGTATATGAAATTGATGAGTTCTTACCATACTAACTGTTAAAAATGAAATGAATTAGACGTTTCAGTAGTCAATAAATGAAACTTTCATATCTGGATAGTAATATACTCATCACACATTTTCCCTTTTCTTTGGGGTGTTAAAGACAAAAAAAATAGATATACATGAAATACAATTAGCATATTATTATAGTAGATGATAACAGTATCCATAAAGAAATGACTGGATTATATTGCCTTCAATTTCACCATAAATCAACTTGAGTAAGTATTGAGTTGATCTCCGTCATCAGTGTAACATATGCTTTGTGGTGATATTTGATGCTGACGCACTGCATGCATTCAACTCACAAACCGATATTTCAATAGCTCAACTTGTAGTTGAACGGAACATTGTTTGAGAATTTTTTTATGATACCTTGATTTGAAACTATTGATATTTTCTGCTGTTACAGTTGGAAAATGTTTGCAAATACCATTTTCTATTTGTATTTGTTGTTTAAGCTCATGACCACATATTGAGCCAAGTAGGGTTGGTTTAAACATAAGTTTTTCCTTACAGCTAGCACAGTGGGTGTTGTGATCAATCTTATGGATTATACAAGTATGTTTTTGTATAAAGTTATTCATTCTGGACGTTAACAAAAGGAGTGGTAGGCAAGGCAGTCAGTCTGGCAAGCGTGTAAAGTTGTAATCAGCAGGAGCCATTCCAGCTGTGCCTGCTGCTGGCTTGGTCGGATATTAACTTGTAATCTAATCTTAACCATTCATATTCAAGCAGCGTAAGGTTGGCTTAGTGGATATGTCAATTGTTAGGTCAGACATTTGAATTAGAGCACATATTTATTTGCTCTTCCACCGGAGGAAAATGTGACCCAAGGTCAAGCTTAACGTGGGGGGAAAAAAATGGTGTAATCCATCAAAAATAGTTCCAGTCAACGCAACTGAGGTTGCTTAAGCAGCAGAGTTTAATCTATTTTATGTAGCTGTTTGCTTATAACATTAATCAACAAACAAAAAAAGATTTTCTCTACCCCTTTTTTTCTGAAATGACATCTCTGAGTTACTTATTCACTAGCTGTTTGTGTAATCTGTTTATATTGAAGATGGGTTTTGAAAAGCATGTCAAAACATTTATTCATTCTCATCATTAGATATATTATGACAGAGAAATTACTAAAAAGTGTTAGTCAACAGATTTATTAATAGAAGAAAAACAATAACCATAAGTTCAATGACGCATCCACCGTCCATGATAGTAGTAGCAGGAGGAGAAAGAGAAGGAGAGAGAAGAAATCTAAGCATTATATTTATGGGTCAATTGATTCTCATACTTGTAAAATATAGTGGTATGAATATCCTGCAAGTAGTATTTTTGATGGAAATTGTACTTGGGCATTTTTGGCTTTTTTTTTTAAATACAAAAAATGCTGACCTTGAATATTCTCTTACAACATTATTAGCAGCAAAAAAAGTTTGAAATAGATGTGATTTTAATGACCTCTCTCCTCTTCCCTACCTATTTCTGTCTAACATAACTGGGACGGACCGAAAGCATCTTGTAGAGATGTGTGGATAATTCTAAAAAACTTAAAACTGGGAAAGAAAATAAGATATATAAGCCTATATATTTAGTGCATACACAAGACAATATTATAATTGTACATACAATTCACCCCTGAGATTACAAGCTTAATGTTCTCAAAACTCACCTATCAAGGCGTTTAGTGTCTGAACTTTTTTGGAATGGTATAAAAGCAAAAAAACGAGCATTTATCCTGGGGGACAGATAAAAAAATATGGAAATAGCAGATCACTCTGCCTACACATCTTTCCTGTTTAATCATGTGATGCTAACTAATTTCTTTATGGGTTTCATACAATAACGTCATTGTCTACAATTATAAAATCTGGGACAGCCATAATTCTCCCAGTCAACTTCCCAGAAAGATCCAGGCAACATATATTTCAGCATTCTTAGAACTCTCAGAATATATAATATATATATATATATATATATATATATATATATATATATATATATATATACACATAAATATGTGTGTGTCAAAGGAGTGTCGAGAGGGTTAAAAGATAGATGAGTTCAATTTGTCATCTACTTCCTGTAGTTTTCAGTTGAAATTCTATCTTGAAAAATTAGAAACCACCTACCATAGAGTTATGGTTGTTAACAAGCTACTCTTGCAGGTCATTGCTAGAGAGTTGAATCCTCCATGACCCCCCCCCCCCCGTAGTGGTCTTGTACCAGACGAAACTAGGCTTTGTCAATATGTTACACAGTGTTTATTATAGAGCAATGTTTAGCAAAGTAATCTTGTGATCCATTGTTAGCTGTTGTAGCCTTGAGTCAAATTAGGGTTGGCTAGCCGGATGTTGGCTTGGAACTTAATTTCACCACCCTTTTCATAGGATTGGGAAGTCTTCCTGTTGTTCACGTTTTTGTATTTGTATTTGTATTTATTTTGTATTTGAGAAAAAAAAATAAGATGTCTAAAATCATACTAAGGTTAATCTCAAAATTGGAATTAAGTTTCTGTTAGGAATTAACTGTTAATTGGTTAGTGAGAAAACTAGCTAACACCCTGGCTTCATAGATCTCTAATACAGCAGCTACTATTGGTAAACTAGCGTCACAATCCATTGTTAGTAAGTTCAAACCTTACTTAGTACCTATCAGTTGTATAATTATTCAAATGGAAGTTCCTTCTTTTACAAGGGGGAAGTGTTGGGTACCCTCACACTACTCTGATGTCAACTCCTACCACGTTTTATTTGTTGACTGCCTTGTCTGTTTGAGGCAACAGGTCGGAAGCCATGTTGTAAACAGAAGTGAAGATACAATTCATCTGTTTCCTTGAGTGATTGATCTGACTTATGATTCAAGTAACAAGAAAGTTATTCTATTATCTTGTTTGATTAGAGACAACAAAGACACAAATACAAGAATCGGCCGGTCAGGATTACCTCAATATAAAATAGTTGACACTAAACCAGCTGATACTATACTTGCAACACAGTAAATTGATGATACAATGCTATCTCTGTCATGGCCCTGTGCCAAACTAAGCAATACTTTGTGAATATCGCCAACTCTATCATCGTTGCTAACATTTTTTTGATTTTTTAATTTTTTTGATTTACATCTTGGTTGTAATTTCTCCTCTCTTGATGTGATACCATAAAGTGTGAACGCTTGGAATAAAAGCTAAAAATATGTTGGCAAAGAGACCTTATAAGTAAAAATGATAAGCTATTTTTTTTTTGAAGGAGAGATTAGCAGTTATATCATCTACTTATGTGCCCCCACTTGGAGCAGTTGTTTGCAAATTTGTCTCGAAAATCTTTACTTTTGTACTTAGTTTGATCTTCAATTGTCCCCCCCATGTGACCTTGTACTAGATAAAGCTAAATTTAATAAATACAGATGCATATCTGTGAAGAAGTGGTTAGTAAGGTAGTCTCATAGACCTATACTATTCAAGTGAGCTTGCTCCACACTGATTGATACACATTGTAGCCTTGTGCCTTGCTATATCTTATAAATATCAATAGGTGCTGCGCCAGGGTGCAAAAGGTTACCAATTTAGTCTCAAAGACGAATAATTGCCTTGTGCCAGACTAAGCTAAGACACATATCAATAAGGGCTTTGCCATGGAGCAGTGGTTAGCAAATTATCACCTTTAATAACTGACAGTACAATCCTGTCGATGTCCAAAATATTTGTCATCATGCCAAGTGTGTATGAAAACTATTTTCATAAAGTCTGCTTGAAAAATATCTAGCCATTTAATGATAATGCAGAATTAGTATACCCATTTGTATGCTGCCTTAGTCCGCTACTAAGTATTCCCCTTAGAACCTCATACACCTATCCAAATGTCCCTTCTATTTGTTGTGTTCTCCTTAATATCGTCCATGGCTTGAAATCTCATTGGGAAAAGCCAGCAGTCATGGGGAGCCAAATCTGGACTGTAAGTGGGTAGGTGGTGATAGACCTGGGTAATGGAATATCAAGAAAAAAACATGCTCTAGACATTACGAATGACTCATTTGATTATTGTGAATGTGATGGTCACACAATATACGTGCTCACTCAATGGTGTCTCATTGCCGACTGAGTGAACCCATGGGAGAAAGTCTGTTCACACATTGCAGTAAGGTTCCCCTGTTTGGTTACATCAACGTGTTCTCAAGATATTCAGAATACCTAGGTATTTTCTTGGTAGGCCTTGTGTATATTTGCAACAAATACTGTATGTAAAGCTATTTTCCTTTTGAAGTAAGCAAGAAGATTAGCTACTCATGTTTGAATAGTTTGTCACCATGTTCAGTGCTTGTGACATCATGGAAAAATAGGGAAAATTGAAATGATACTGGCTCCGCAAGACCCATGATAGAAAAGTGTGGCGAATCCTGGGGAAGGTCTATATCCAATGACGGATGTTAAAAGACTGATGATGATGATGAAGAACTGAAGTTTCAGAAAGGAAATAATTTGGGTCAGGGTGAACTGGAGATTCCAATCTGGAATTTGAAGTCAGGTCGAGTAATACCCATCACTTCCCCCACTCCCTTAATCCCTGGCCAGCTTGATAAATGGGTTTGTATCTATGGCATGGGCCATGTGTTTCATTATCTACAGGAATCTGCCGAAGATGTGAAGTCACCCAGAGACAAAGAATATTGTAATGGCCATGAAGAATTCAAAATGTCATTTCGATTAAGTCAGTAGTAGTTCTTAATCTTTTCCGCTCAATGCCCCACCTTGATAGCTAAAAAAATATGAAGTTCCCCTCGCTAACAAGAATTCTTTGTAAAAAAATACTTATACATGAACCATAGGGCACTTACTAAATTTTATATTATTTCTTTGTAAAATTCAGTTTGAACAATGCAAACCTAATCACTTTTGTACCTCACAAAGTTAATGACTCGGGCATTGGTTATTATGGAAACTATAAAAAAAAAAAATAGTGAGTAATAGTATAGTGTAATTAGTAAGTAATAGTATAGTGTAATTAGTAAGTGATGGTATAGTGTAATTTGTAAGTAATGGTATAGTGCATTCAGTAAGTGATAGTATTGTGTTGTCAATAAGTGATAGTATTGTGTTGTCAGTAAGTGATAGTATTTTGTTGTCAGTAAGTGATAGTATTTTGTTGTCAGTAAGTGATAGTATTTTGTTGTCAGTAAGTGATAGTATTTTGTTGTCAGTAAGTGATAGTATTGTGTTGTCAGTAAGTGATAGTATTGTGTTGTCAGTAAGTGATAGTATTGTGTTGTCAGTAAGTGATAATATTGTGTTGTCAGTAAGTGATAATATTGTGTTGTCAGTAAGTGATAATATTGTGTTGTCAGTAAGTGATAGTATTGTGTTGTCAGTAAGTGATAGTATTGTGTTGCCAGTAAGTGATAGTATTGTGTTGTCAGTAAGTGATAGTATTGTGTTGTCAGTAAGTGATAGTATTGTGTTGTCAGTAAGTGATAGTATTTTGTTGTCAGTAAGTGATAGTATTGTGTTGTCAGTAAGTGATAGTATTGTGTTGTCAGTAAGTGATAGTATTGTGTTGTCAGTAAGTGATAGTATTGTGTTGTCAGTAAGTGATAGTATTGTGTTGTCAGTAAGTGATAATATTGTGTTGTCAGTAAGTGATAATATTGTGTTGTCAGTAAGTGATAGTATTGTGTTGTCAGTAAGTGATAGTATTGTGTTGTCAGTAAGTGATAGTATTGTGTTGTCAGTAAGTGATAGTATTGTGTTGTCAGTAAGTGATAGTATTGTGTTGTCAGTAAGTGATAATATTGTGTTGTCAGTAAGTGATAATATTGTGTTGTCAGTAAGTGATAGTATTGTGTTGTCAGTAAGTGATAGTATTGTGTTGTCAGTAAGTGATAGTATTGTGTTGCCAGTGAGTGATAGTATTGTGTTGTCAGTAAGTGATAGTATTGTGTTGTCAGTAAGTGATAGTATTGTGTTGTCAGTAAGTGATAGTATTGTGTTGTCAGTAAGTGATAGTATTGTGTTGTCAGTAAGTGATAGTATTGTGTTGTCAGTAAGTGATAGTATTGTGTTGCCAGTAAGTGATAGTATTGTGTTGCCAGTAAGTGATAGTATTGTGTTGTCAGTAAGTGATAGTATTGTGTTGCCAGTAAGTGATAGTATTGTGTTGTCAGTAAGTGATAGTATTGTGTTGTCAGTAAGTGATAGTATTGTGTTGTCAGTAAGTGATAGTATTGTGTTGTCAGTAAGTGATAGTATTTTGTTGTCAGTAAGTGATAGTATTTTGTTGTCAGTAAGTGATAGTATTGTGTTGTCAGTAAGTGATAGTATTGTGTTGTCAGTAAGTGATAGTATTGTGTTGTCAGTAAGTGATAGTATTGTGTTGTCAGTAAGTGATAATATTGTGTTGTCAGTAAGTGATAATATTGTGTTGTCAGTAAGTGATAATATTGTGTTGTCAGTAAGTGATAGTATTGTGTTGTCAGTAAGTGATAGTATTGTGTTGCCAGTAAGTGATAGTATTGTGTTGTCAGTAAGTGATAGTATTGTGTTGTCAGTAAGTGATAGTATTGTGTTGTCAGTAAGTGATAGTATTGTGTTGTCAGTAAGTGATAGTATTGTGTTGTCAGTAAGTGATAGTATTGTGTTGTCAGTAAGTGATAGTATTGTGTTGTCAGTAAGTGATAGTATTGTGTTGTCAGTAAGTGATAGTATTGTGTTGTCAGTAAGTGATAGTATTGTGTTGTCAGTAAGTGATAGTATTGTGTTGTCAGTAAGTGATAGTATTGTGTTGTCAGTAAGTGATAGTATTGTGTTGTCAGTAAGTGATAGTATTGTGTTGTCAGTAAGTGATAGTATTGTGTTGTCAGTAAGTGATAGTATTGTGTTGTCAATAAGTGATAGTATTGTGTTGTCAGTAAGTGATAGTATTGTGTTGTCAGTAAGTGATAGTATTGTGTTGTCAGTAAGTGATAGTATTGTGTTGTCAGTAAGTGATAGTATTGTGTTGTCAGTAAGTGATAGTATTGTGTTGTCAGTAAGTGATAGTATTGTGTTGTCAGTAAGTGATAGTATTGTGTTGCCAGTAAGTGATAGTATTGTGTTGTCAGTAAGTGATAATATTGTGTTGTCAGTAAGTGATAATATTGTGTTGTCAGTAAGTGATAATATTGTGTTGTCAGTAAGTGATAATATTGTGTTGTCAGTAAGTGATAGTATTGTGTTGTCAGTAAGTGATAGTAATGTGTTGTCAGTAAGTGATAGTATTGTGTTGTCAGTAAGTGATAGTATTGTGTTGTCAGTAAGTGATAATATTGTGTTGTCAGTAAGTGATAATATTGTGTTGTCAGTAAGTGATAATATTGTGTTGTCAGTAAGTGATAGTATTGTGTTGTCAGTAAGTGATAGTATTGTGTTGTCAGTAAGTGATAGTATTGTGTTGTCAGTAAGTGATAGTATTTTGTTGTCAGTAAGTGATAGTATTGTGTTGTCAGTAAGTGATAGTATTGTGTTGTCAGTAAGTGATAGTATTGTGTTGTCAGTAAGTGATAGTATTGTGTTGTCAGTAAGTGATAATATTGTGTTGTCAGTAAGTGATAATATTGTGTTGTCAGTAAGTGATAGTATTGTGTTGTCAGTAAGTGATAGTATTGTGTTGTCAGTAAGTGATAGTATTGTGTTGTCAGTAAGTGATAGTATTGTGTTGTCAGTAAGTGATAGTATTGTGTTGTCAGTAAGTGATAATATTGTGTTGTCAGTAAGTGATAATATTGTGTTGTCAGTAAGTGATAGTATTGTGTTGTCAGTAAGTGATAGTATTGTGTTGTCAGTAAGTGATAGTATTGTGTTGCCAGTGAGTGATAGTATTGTGTTGTCAGTAAGTGATAGTATTGTGTTGTCAGTAAGTGATAGTATTGTGTTGTCAGTAAGTGATAGTATTGTGTTGTCAGTAAGTGATAGTATTGTGTTGTCAGTAAGTGATAGTATTGTGTTGTCAGTAAGTGATAGTATTGTGTTGCCAGTAAGTGATAGTATTGTGTTGCCAGTAAGTGATAGTATTGTGTTGTCAGTAAGTGATAGTATTGTGTTGCCAGTAAGTGATAGTATTGTGTTGTCAGTAAGTGATAGTATTGTGTTGTCAGTAAGTGATAGTATTGTGTTGTCAGTAAGTGATAGTATTGTGTTGTCAGTAAGTGATAGTATTTTGTTGTCAGTAAGTGATAGTATTTTGTTGTCAGTAAGTGATAGTATTGTGTTGTCAGTAAGTGATAGTATTGTGTTGTCAGTAAGTGATAGTATTGTGTTGTCAGTAAGTGATAGTATTGTGTTGTCAGTAAGTGATAATATTGTGTTGTCAGTAAGTGATAATATTGTGTTGTCAGTAAGTGATAATATTGTGTTGTCAGTAAGTGATAGTATTGTGTTGTCAGTAAGTGATAGTATTGTGTTGCCAGTAAGTGATAGTATTGTGTTGTCAGTAAGTGATAGTATTGTGTTGTCAGTAAGTGATAGTATTGTGTTGTCAGTAAGTGATAGTATTGTGTTGTCAGTAAGTGATAGTATTGTGTTGTCAGTAAGTGATAGTATTGTGTTGTCAGTAAGTGATAGTATTGTGTTGTCAGTAAGTGATAGTATTGTGTTGTCAGTAAGTGATAGTATTGTGTTGTCAGTAAGTGATAGTATTGTGTTGTCAGTAAGTGATAGTATTGTGTTGTCAGTAAGTGATAGTATTGTGTTGTCAGTAAGTGATAGTATTGTGTTGTCAGTAAGTGATAGTATTGTGTTGTCAGTAAGTGATAGTATTGTGTTGTCAGTAAGTGATAGTATTGTGTTGTCAGTAAGTGATAGTATTGTGTTGTCAGTAAGTGATAGTATTGTGTTGTCAGTAAGTGATAGTATTGTGTTGTCAGTAAGTGATAGTATTGTGTTGTCAGTAAGTGATAGTATTGTGTTGTCAGTAAGTGATAGTATTGTGTTGTCAGTAAGTGATAGTATTGTGTTGTCAGTAAGTGATAGTATTGTGTTGCCAGTAAGTGATAGTATTGTGTTGTCAGTAAGTGATAGTATTGTGTTGTCAGTAAGTGATAATATTGTGTTGTCAGTAAGTGATAATATTGTGTTGTCAGTAAGTGATAATATTGTGTTGTCAGTAAGTGATAATATTGTGTTGTCAGTAAGTGATAGTATTGTGTTGTCAGTAAGTGATAGTAATGTGTTGTCAGTAAGTGATAGTATTGTGTTGTCAGTAAGTGATAGTATTGTGTTGTCAGTAAGTGATAATATTGTGTTGTCAGTAAGTGATAATATTGTGTTGTCAGTAAGTGATAATATTGTGTTGTCAGTAAGTGATAGTATTGTGTTGTCAGTAAGTGATAGTATTGTGTTGTCAGTAAGTGATAGTATTGTGTTGTCAGTAAGTGATAGTATTGTGTTGTCAGTAAGTGATAGTATTGTGTTGTCAGTAAGTGATAGTATTGTGTTGTCAGTAAGTGATAGTATTGTGTTGTCAGTAAGTGATAGTATTGTGTTGTCAGTAGGTGATAGTATTGTGTTGTCAGTAGGTGATAGTATTGAATAAATAGTAAATAATAGTATTGTGGAATTAGGAATTAATCTCTTGAGCCTCAACAGAACTTGATGTTGAGTCCTCCAATACATTTGAATTGCCCTTCTGAGGTGTGTGTATGTGTGTGTGTGTGTGTGTGTGTGTGTGTGTGTTTGTGTCCTATATTCAGAATAATCACAGGGTTAAAAGTTGTTCGTTTGCATGTAGCTGAAGAAAGACATGAGGAAATTGCTGTCTATAAAGCTGTCTTTGACTCGAAGCAAAAAGACCGTCACCTTCTTTAGTATCTACTAGATTTCATGCGGTTGATGCTGAAGGAGGCGACTGTATTCTTTGAGGAGTCCTTGTATCTTTCCTGTGGCACTCCCCTCTAAGATAAATTCTGTCTGTCATAGAATTGCCTTGAATAACAACAAATGCTAAATTTGACTTTATAAAGGCTATAGAAACAAGTTTGGTTAGTCATTCAATAGAAATCGTTACATGACTAACATCTTTTGGCAGCCTGCCATGTTAGGATGGTCAACTGAAGAATTGGAAAAAGGGGTGATCAATGAATTAATTACGTCTCTTTCTTTTCTTGAGAGGATGCTGTTTTGGGCAGTGATCATTGAAAAAAGTGGTTTCACTGTCATCTCGGATTTGTAAAATGGAGATCAGGGTTATTTCCTATATTTTCCAAGTTAAGTAAGGGGCAAAAAATGCATTTTGGTAATTTTGGGATTAAAAAACTATCAGAAAGTATGAATTAAAAGAAAAAAGCAAAAATTTTTTTTTAAGCATTATAAGGAGTGAATGTTTAAATTTTCATCCCTCTAGCTGTATTGATGTGGCTTTTTATCACACATGTATAGATAGTTAGCCAGCCAGGCAGAACCACTTAAAAACTGAAGAATTCTGTGTTGATCAGTTTTAGTTTGTGGTTGATGATTTTTAATAATTTTTAGCATCAAAGGCAAATTAGTATTTATGTCATACCATTGGGTAAGGTAGACATTAAAAGACTCCCCAAAGAACACCTTCACAGTCATGTGGCATTTACTATAACCAATGGCCGAACATAAGGTGCTGATGAGGGAGTATTGCGAGATAAACGTCTGAGTGATCATACTTTTCGAGAAAAAACACACAACCAGTGTTAACTCTTTGATGCACAGAATTTTAGGACAAAAATGGCTCACTATTTTTATAGGAATTTCATAGATAAAGAATTATCATTGTTACATACTGATTTACTCAGACTAGTGTCCTCATTTGGTTGTTATAGTCATGTTTCGGCTGTTGTAGCCTTTAGCCTCATGTATCTCTCATAGTTGGTAACCTCCTGGGAATTTCAGACTGAACTCTTTATTGAATCCGTGTGAGTAGATAGTTTTCATTTAACCATTGAATTCATTTTTGAAATTTGTTTGATTAATTCTTTAACCATCCCAATACTTCAAAGAGTTATGCATAATTAGTAGATCAGAGGTGTATTATTGAATCATTATCTGATCTCTGTTAATCTAGCAGAATGGATAATCTGCCACGGTTCTGGAACCTTGGATGCTAGAAAATGAGTGATATAACTGTATTTGATTATTGAACTCCTTCTTAAATGTGGTGCTATCAGATTGTATACATTTCCAGTAGATAAGATGTTGTTTTTTTCTCTTTGCAGTTTCTGACCATCACTGTTGTGGCCTTCCTTGTCCAGGTTTCCATTGGAGTTTTGGCATTTGTATACCGAAATCAGGTAAACATCTTTTTTCTCTTCTTTTCATTTTTAGGTTCGAGTTTTTCTCAGTTCACTATTATTTTGCTTGAAACTCCTTGACGAACTTTCAAAAACATTTTTGAGACAAGGTGTTGTTAATATTATGAATTGATTCATTCAGACCAATATCCTTATCTTTGTTGTCTGTCTTACATTTTGGCTGCTGTACTCTCTGGCCTTCATTTCAGAAAGAAGCCGTGTTATTATTACTCTGTATTGACTTTTTGGGACCAGTTTTCTCATCTTCTTCATGATGTTTCGGCTGTTTTATCCTTTGATCTTCATTTATGAGATGAGTTGTTCCTGTTATTTTTTAAGACTAACATGCTCAGTTATGTTTTCGTTACAAATATTTTGGCTGATATACCCTCTAACCTCCCAACTGTCTTCAGATTTTGTTAAACATTTGTTTTGAGGAAGTTGATTCTTTAGATTTTTAAATAATGTTTTCTTTTTTTACCGAAGAACATAAAAGAAGAAAAATTTTTGAAACATAGTTAAGGTGATAAAAAAGATAACTATAGTTACCTCCTATCATTCGTGGGTTTCCTATTTGCTCTTTTGATAATTTGCGGTTCTGTTTGAATCTTAATAGGAACATTTCGGGAAGTTTCGCAGCATACTGCAAAAAAACGCATCATGGAAAATGATCTATGACAGCATAAACAAAATATGAAGAGTTAAGAAATCATAAATGCATCATAATAATCTTTGTGTTATTAATAAGAAGAAAAATTGTTGAAAACTATCAATCAAGAATTATTTATGTAGACTTTATAAACTCGGTAGAAATCTTGAACTTGTTTAATGTTTGCATTTGCAAATCGGTTAGTTGAACAGTATTTTGGATACTAAATTTTAAAAAAAAATTCACCTTACTGTGAATGAATTTATTTATTCATTTTTAGCAGATGAAGTATTATCAATCATCTTACAATTTTTTTTCTATTTTAAGCAATTATTTAAACTTCACCTTGATATTTTCTTACTTTTTATCACAATTTTTCTCAGACTGGATGAAATTGAAAAGAAATAGAAAGCAACAAACATGAACATTACTCTACATAAAAAGGAAAAGAAATTGTTAAAAATCACTGTACTGAAGTTTAGCGGAAGTCATGGTTTTTGTCAGTTGGAAGTTTTATTTTGGTTATAACTTCAAGTCGCATGAAGTTGGTTGTAAAAAGAGAAGAAAAAATACTTTTGTTTACTCACAGAGGATTCCTGAGCAGATTAAGGCCATATTTACATTTTAGACCAAAATAAATATTGATTCTGCCATAATTGATGGATCTATCACGAGAAAAAACCAAGTTGAATGTCAAAATATATTTTTTTACTGTATTCGTTTACGTATTTATATACTTTTGATTTTCGGATGGTAAAATGTTGGTTTATCAAAAAGCTTATTGTACAAGATTTATGGTTGCTAGGGACTGAAAGAGTTACTTGATGGAGTTGTCAGAAAAAATTATTTGTGGATTTAGCGTGTTCTACATTGTATATATCTAATTAGCACAGAATTCCGAAGTTGTACATGAATAAACCTCTTCAAATTTGATAACATAGTGAAAAATCTTTTTTTCAGGTTTTAGAATTTAGCATCTACCATTCCCTGGTTGCCAGTATTTAACATATACTAGTCCTTATTGAAATTTAGCATATTCAGTGCTCAATTGTCTGTATTTAGCATCTTTCAGTGCCTCGGGTTGTGGTATTTGGAATATTTCAGGACCCAGACAGTGGATAATAATGATATAATGATAATCCCAAAACTTGATGACCTATAGCCAATTGTATACACTGTATTACATCCTTGAAACTGAAACATCATCATATCCATCATGTTGCTCTGTGATGTGCGTTCCAATTACAAATTGTGCAGACACTTCGTTTTGATGTCGATGTCTGCTCGCTACTCAATTTTGTTCATTATTTTCGTTATTTGCTCATTTGGATTACTTCTGATGATTGCAGCATAAATAACATTCAATGGTTGACATAATAATCATTTTTGATGTATTATTCAAAATAATTTGATAAAACAATGCATTATAAGTATGTTACTCATGTAAATTGACATAATTGAAACATTTCCTTTAAAATTAATTATAGTTTCCAGAAATTTCATTTATGTGAATTAGCTTACTCCACCATCTTTTTTTTTGTGAATATATATATATATATATATATATATATATATATATATATATATATATATATATATATATATATATGAAATGATGTTTTCTAATAGATTTAGTTTTGTAGTGATCAAGCATACATGGAAAAGGATTTTAGTTGTGTATTTTGATTTATTTATCAGCGATGAGCAAACGCAGACAAACTGGCAGACAAACAATTTCATTCATTTTAAGAAGATGAAGCCACCCAATTAAAGAAGTGGAAAAAATGCAAATGAAAACTTCTCATGTTGTGATTGCAAGAAGATAAACTGTAAACATACTTATGTGTAAACTTCCTCACGTATGAAAATGGAGATACCATATTTTTATGTCTCTGAAAAAATGAAAATAAGAAGTAACTACGTTTTTTTCATTTTATTTTATTTTTCTTTCTGTTTGTCTTCGTCAGGGTACCGCAAACTTTTTAGGAAGCAGGCCAAACTGGCAATGATTTTTTATTTGCAGGCCAAGATGAACACTGAATAAAACAAATATAATATATATATATATATATATATATATATATATATATATATATATATAATACTATGTTTTTTCATCTTCTTAAAACATATTAGATTATATTTTCTATTATGATTAAAGATAAACTCTAATACAATTCTTTAAGTAGTGTTAAAGATGAGAAATCGATGAGAATGATAAAATAGTATATCAAGTATTTCTAATGAAATTAACCTTCCCAAAATAACTGTTACATCAATCAATAAAAATAGTGGAAACAAACAATTAACAAAAACTATAATTGGAAATACTGCTTCTGACCATAATTGATGTATTTTTATATATATATTTTCATATATATCATTATCAGGGTATTTTTTTAGTGATTGATGTGAAAGTTGATCCTTGAAGTTCACTAGAAATTTGATATACTATTGTCTTGTAAATATCTTTCTGTGATTAATTAGTTTATATCGTCTGATTGTCCTATTTGATTACAATTAGTAACCATTTTATTTTTGATAACTTTGAAAGTAAAATGTTTTGTATCCATATATATATATATATATATATATATATATTTGTGTGTGTAACACTTTTCGATGAGTGCACAGATACTACACTCTGATCCTAGACACTTGTGATGGGGGAGTGATACTTTGATCCAAGGCAGATGACATAGATACTCTGATCTTACATAGAAGGGCTACTCCATGCATAAATAATGCTGTCATTTTTGACAATTACTATGTTAGTAATTGTAATAACAATCATGTTTATAGTGTTACTGGATAGTTTTAAGGGACAAAATTACTGCAAACAACAATAAACTGAATTGACTTACTCCAGTACAAAATCAATACTTAATATTTTGCAGCGACTTGAAAACACAACTCTGCCTCAAAATCAATAGTAGAGACTGTCAATCAAAACTGTCTACAAAGGTTTCTTCAGTTTTTAATTTGGTCTGTCCATGTACGTATACAAATCAGGTGCATAGGTTGCACCAATGGAGCTATAGGGCTTGAAATTTGAACATTCACCCCGTACGTCTAGAAAAAGTTTTTATTCTTTGAAAATCCTCCATCCCTGATGTCATTTTGTGTGGGGGGGGGAGGGGTTGATATGCGATGTAAATTTGTATAAAATTGGTCATTTAGAATGTGTTTCCTGCTTATTCAGTTTCACGATTGTTTTTTTTGGAAATTCGTCCTTTCATAGTAATCGCTGCCCAGCGAAAGGTGACGGAAGTAACTTATTCAGTGACCATCCCTTTTTCAACGTTTTAATTGATCAACCCCAACATGGAGTGCTGTTAGAAGACATTGATAGCATGAAGGTTTCTATTGAGTGACTAACCAGACCTGTTTTAAGATTATTTGGATTGTATCTTGCAAGGGCTTCAGTTATAATAAATATTTATATATATTTTTTGGCACAAGAGAGGGGGAGAAATCTATGTTGTCTTTGGGGGATTGGTTATCTATAGTAGATCAGCATCTGGCATCAGCTTTGTTGACTGACCTCAAGGAAGAGGAACCCCTGCTTTGATTTTATGGCCTCTTTTTCTCCAACTTGATTAGCCTTAGGCACTCTGCATTCTTTTTCAAGGGTGCCAAGATTTTCTGCATTTAGTAACTTTGAAAGCTATGTCTGTCCTTGTATGACTGAAATTGACCTGACAACACATCTGAAAAATTCAAACACTATTGTTTGATGACCTGAATTGTCTGCACTGGGGTAGTGGTTAGTGAGAACATCTCATAGACCATTGCTGCTGAAATGAATTCGATCCCCACTGAGTGTTCCATACTTGTGGCTTTGTGCCATACTAAACTAAACTGGGGAAATATAATGGTGTCTCATCATGGTGTAATGTTCAGCAAGCTAGTTTCCCCTGGAACATTACAATGATTTTATTAGAGAAATTCGTTGAAAATGGTTTTGCCATAGAAATGCGATAAAAATCAGGAAAAAAAGGGATTATCAGTGGTCAGGAATTAATGCAAATATAACTGATAGAATAGAAACATTATATGATGCAAATGCATTGCTTGTGATTTTACTCTAGAAAAATATTGAACATCCAGAAGAGCAGGATTGTTAGTGATCAGGAAATAAGACAAGTGCTACAAAGAGGATTTGGCTATTGTATGTATATTAACAAAACATTTACTAAAGAAATGTGCTGAAAATGATTTCATGATAGAAATGTAATAGTTGTCTGGAAGAATGGGATTTTCAGTGGCCAGGAATTAATGCAAGCATTACCGAAGCATTGCTAATGATTAAGACTTTCTTGATCGTCACCCTGTGGTCTGCTGGAACAGCCGTGTCCCGAAGATACCTTTTTCTTGTTCTCGATATCTAGTTTTCTTGCTTTGATGGCACAGTCTGTGTTGTTCTCCAACTTCTAGAATATTGTACTCTTTTTATCTATTTCTTTTTTTTCTCTCTCAATCTCTTTATCTCTCTATGTATGTATTCTGAACTTTTGTTACATTTTGAACTTTCTTTGGGGACAATTTCTTGGAGAGTTGGGGTTCAGGTGCAACTACAAAAAAGGGAGGTCCATGGACAAAAATTCATGTGGTATGAAACCTGTGGAACTGGGAACAAAAAATGTGTGTTGAAAACAAGAATTTTGTATCCCATCACCTTATATCAACCAATGAGAAACACCCCCCTCCCCCATCAAAGCACAAGATGGTGTTAGATGGAAATAAAAGCAATGGAAAATGCGTGAATGTCAGCTCAATCTTGGTTGGATGTGTCTTTTTATTTGATTTCCTTTGTCACGTCAGATTTAATTTAATTGAAATTTCCCGTTTTACGTTTCCACCTTAGGCCTCTGAAGATTCCAGCACTATCCACTCTCCCTTCACCTCAATACTACGTCATATCCTGATGCACTTTTCTCAATCTCAAATTTTTTCTACTAAGAAATTGGCCAGGTTACCCTGTTCTAAATTAAGATGTGTTTATTTAATGGGCCGGTGTTTTCTCATGTGTACTGATTTGTGTTTGGATATTTATATATGTGTTTCTGCAAATAACTGTGTGGGTGTAGAGCCTTCTATTATCTACCTACCTACTTACCTACCTACCTGAAGCAATGTATATATATACGTAAGTTGAGATACATGAATAGATATATGCACGTCTATGTGAATGTGTGGGTGCACGTGGTGGTACCAAATAATTTTCTTTGTACAGAGACGATATAAATGGGTAGACACCATAATTTAACTCAAATTCGATATTTACTAAAGATAGATAATTAATCAATGTACTATCAAAATTAAAGCAGTATCATATACAGGAACATGAAGTAAGTAAATGGATACTATCATTTGACTGAGTTTTGATATTCAATAAAGACTGGTCAATAACACAATAGAAACTGTCATGTGACCAATGTCTTTTGGCAGCATGCGGTGTTGGTGATGATCAATAAAAAAAATTGGAAAAAAGGGGTGATCAGTGAATAAGTTACTTCTCTTGCTTTCCAGCTTCATTGGTGCAACCTGTATGCGTGATACATACATAGTTAGACAGTCAGCGGGACCGACTTAAAAACTGAAGAAATAGATGTTGACAGTTTTGGTTGACGGTTTCTGATGCACTTCTTGATGATTATTCATGTTATCTTGAAAAATTAAATTGAAATGATATACTGCAATGCCTTGGATAGTGCAGTTTTGGTTTAGTATGGTCAAAGTAGTGCTCTGTACGAACAAATAAAAAACTAAGTATACGTTGAAATAAAAAAAAAAGCCCATTAAATCATAATGAGACCTCAAACCAACCGTGTAGTTTTGAACAGAACTGACAAAATTAAGAATGACTAAAATGGACTGTACATGGACATGACATACATTGCTGAAAACATAGCTTTTAACCTTTGTTCAAACACAACCTTCAGTAACAGTGGGAAATAATTCAACTATTTCAACCGCAGGGCTGTCCCAATAACCTCTTATTATCAGAAAGTTCTCAACACTTGAACCTGTGCAAATTCATTCTTGGATAAAATTCTTATGTCATCAGAACTGTTGATTTTCAATTTGGCACACATTGTAGGTATGTTTGTCCAAAAGCCATATATCTTGGCCAACCTGGTCAATTTCCCTCCCAGAAATCTTTTGGCCACTTTCTTCACCCACTTGTGTGCACAAAATGTTGACCATGGCTAAAGGCAGTTTCCTGAGAGACTTTATTTGGCTGGCTTGTTGCCATTGAGTAACTGCCAGTCTTGTTTAAATCGTGTTCAATCTTGGTGATCAGTGCTCTTTCCTATGGTAGTCCATCACTACCATTATAAAACTCTCTACTGCTGCTGCCTCATTCTATTGCCAATAAAGTTATAAAAAGATTATTTTTGTATTTTTCTTTGTTGGAAAATCTTTCATTACTTGTGGCTTTACAGTCAGGGTGAAACAATTGGACTAGTGGTCAAAGGGTTCAAGTTCTAGGTCTTTACTTCATGTTTGAAAAATGAAGGAAGTGTGTGGTTCCAAAATTAAATCATATCAAAAATTCAAATTCTTGATCTAAACTTTTTATTTTATTAAAACCTTATGGACTATATATCTACATATATAAAGTTTTAATGAGATAATAATATTTATTGTGTTTTGGAACCACATTCTTTGAATAATGGTTCAACTGTGAATAACGAGTATTTCTGCTATATTAATTCTTTGGCTAACTCTGTAAAATTTCTGCTTCATTGTGATTGATGGAAACTCAGTTCTGTCTGAGCCTGGGCTTTCATATTGCAATGGACAAGAGTTTTTATCTTGCTATGGATAATTATTACTTTTGACCACCTTCTGTAGTGAATGGGTTACTTTCAGTTAATGAGGACTGTATATGATAAAGAATCAAGGGACACAAGTCTTGGGAATTTTTTTTACTAAGCTTGCTTTAACCTGGCACTTGTCCATAATAGTTGTGCAATCTGTGAGGATAAAACTCATTCCACTAATAATGATCTGTGAGACTAGCTTGTTAACCATCACTCCCTAGAATGTGCCCCAATATAGATAATTACTGAGCTTTTCTTGGTGGTAAAGGTGAAGACCCGAGTTTAAACTCTTGTCAGGACAGTTCATGTTCATGTTTGTACTAATGCCCTTGGGAAAGGTCTGTATCCATCTCTTCTTCCCCTATCTATGGGTAAAATAGCTGAGCAGATTGGGCTCTCTAACCATGGGAAGACAACTTGTCTTGGTAAAGTACAGCTCTGATATCAAACTAGGAAGCACTCTGATGTCCTCCTGGCAGCTCCTGCATCCAAACTGATGCTAGATAAAACACTTTCTGCTTCCCTCTGGACTACATTTGGGAGGCCGAAAACGGGAGTTTTGTTGGGACCCAGCATTAGTCTATACAATTAGACTGCGTGAAATTATTAAAAATTTGATTATTTTGTAGTGCTCCTTTGAGCTATTCCTGACACCATGGGGTGCCATGGTGCACACTTTGGGAATCACTGTTGCATACAACATTGGTACTGTTTTATCTGAAATAATTTTTTTCCCAATAAATTCAAATTCAAACTCTATATGATTAATCTTAGTTCTGTCAAATTTTTGTTTCTGAATTCAATTCATAAAGCCAGAATGGAAAATGATTTTAACAATTTATACTGTAACTTTTTTAATATTTCATAATGTTTGGAAACCTTGTATTGAAAAGATCAAAAAATTGAATCTGGATAAAATCTTACCTCCTTATAAGTAACATTTCATCATCATTATCAGCTTTTTGATACTTATCATTGGATATATTCCTGCCCCAAGATCTGCCAGACCTCTTGACCATAGGAGTCATGGTGCCAATATCGTCTGAACTTCTCTAAATCATCATACCACCTTATTTTTTTTTTGCCAACAAAAATTTTGAATATTATCTCTGGTGATCCGCATTGTGTGTCGCTATGTCCAATGGTCGTCTGAAGTTCTTGCAACATGATCTGTCTATTGCTGTTTGAATTGAAAATTTTCTTTTGACGATATCTCTGACCTCTGCTTGCTTTATAATGTGCTGTTTCTCCTTGTGATATTAGTAAGCATTTATACGTTCAATTTCACTTGAAAAAAAAATCAGAAAATCTTTTGAAATTTTTCTGTCGGAAAAAATATTAACATATGTTATTTACTTTGAATGGAACAAACAGATTGAGATAATTACAATAGCCTTAACCATCTGTCTGTACATGACTTGCTGGTCTCTTATCCTGTAGATTACCATACCTCCTGCCAGGGCTCAAAGCAAGACAATATGCAGACAATATGATGTATGTTTGAAGAATGAAGATATTGAATTCTAATTTTTTGATGTGCAAATTTTATATTATTCAATGAAATTATCCTATTTTCAAAGTCTAGAATTTATTGATAATAATTTTCTCCTCTCTTTATTGTTTTCGTGGCATCAACCACCTAGATGCTAACCTTTTCAGGAATCTTTTTGGAATAGTGTTATCCAGTTGACCACATATACAGTGCCTGCTTAGCCACAATAGCCGCCTGTCCAGGATTCAATTTTATGCATTGTTATATTGAGTAGTATAGTACCTACAAAAATGACGGGATTTTTAATATCATGTATGGATAAATTATACGAGCATTTATTTTAGTTTTAGTTTATTTATTAGGACAAGATTAATTTGCAAATGATAAATTGGGTTTAAAAAAAAATGTTTGCAGTTATTTGAAATAGTTAATCATATTTCTTTCTATGAGAAAAAACTGATGCATCAAACTCATTTAAAACAATGTAGCAAAAGCAATAGTAGTGATATAGAACATTCGTACACAGTAAAGCCTTGCTACCCCCTTCCTCACTGTTTGCTGTAACAAGACAGAAAACGGCTCTACCACCTGTAGATGCAACAAGCTTGGTGAATATTAATGAACCACTCTATTTATAACTTAAATTTCAACTGCTACAACACAACGTGAATATGGTCCAGTGGATAAGTCATTCTCAATCTCTTGATCACATGTTTGAAACACGGTCGGTTTACGTTAATTTTTATATATTGGTTTGTTTTAGCATGACGAACATCTGGACAAGCTTACAAAAAGAGTGACATGGCCTTTTATGTAATGAGATTTTTTTTAATTAAAGGAAACATTGTCAACCATAATTAATTTCTGACTAGTATTTGTTTTCATCTCATATCTATTTACTTTTCATTGCAGCCTTCCAGACTGCCCGACTAGGTAGAAATACTAGTGAAAATCAATAATGGTTGAAAATGCTTCATCTAATGTAATGAAGAAATAAATCCAGATAATATTGCTGCTATCCAACTAGTGTAGAAACAATAACAAAGACTGTGCTGAGAGATTGGGTGTGAGGTAATGAAGGGTAGCAATAAAGGTTAGATTTGATTGTCTTTGGTGGGGTTTTAGTAGCTATATTGATAGGAGCAGTTTATATGGATAACCAGACTTCCTGAGGCAGAAGAGATAAGCATTTGAGTCTCATCAAGAGCTTAGCCTTCATTTCCAATCCAAGATGTGTACTAATGCAACAAACACACATACACACACGCACATATACTTATTATGTAAAAGATGGCTATGGAACTGATTAATCTGTGTGATTTAGAAATAATGTTTGTTTTACATGAAGGTGAAATCTGTACTATCTTGTGAATGTCGAGATTTTACTAGCAAGTAAAATATACATTAAATGAATTGTATAAAAATCTAGAAAGCAAATTTTATTTTCAAATGATGAAATCATTTGCAACTAGATTTGAGAGAGTGAATGATACAAATTAGAAATATGAGACCTTGGATTGTTTGGATGAGCGACTAGTTGATTCTAATGTTGGCTCAAAGTACAGGGCAAGACAAATGACTATGATTGATTACGGGTCTTTATCTATTTCTCTCCAGAATACAGATGGCTCTAGGAATTACCTAATATCTATCCTACTTGTACAAAGAGCTCTTTGGTGAATTGAAATGTGTTTTAAAAATTTTGCTTCACCCAGGGGAATTGAAGTATCATTTGGCCCCAAAAGGGAATGACTTGAGACCCACGTTTTATGTCTTTGGAACAGAGATCAGTTGTACCAAAGTGATGCATTGAATTCCGGTAAATAATTTTTTAGAAGTAAAGAAACTTGAGATTTTTTGGCCAGAACCTTCTAATTGGATGAAGGTGGATTTAGTGATAATGTAAATAGTGTGGTCCTATCTTGGTGATGATAGTATGAGAGGCTTAGGACAATTAAGTTACAGAAACACGCAAGAAGGTGGATTTATGTAAGGAGATGTTACCAAATGGGGAAAACAAAGGAATATTGTGGGAGAGTGATTGATGAGAATTCAGAGGCAATTAATTTTAACCACTCAATCTACCGGATCCCTTACAGTAATGTTGGGTCCCAGTGAATAGAGCTGGAATTCTTGTCCAATTCAGAACTGCCAGAATCATTGGGGGAACCAGCCAGACAGAAGACAGCAAGAAGATTGAGGAAATACCACTTTGATTGTTGGTTGGGAATCCTTCAGTCTAGAGAGAAGCTGAAATCCCTCAACAACTAAGAAGCATCACTTGGTTGATTGCTTTTCAACGAAAGGCCCGAAATCGTACTTCCCTGCCCTGTCCCCACTTTGCTTTCCTTTGCAGCTACAAGCTCATCTTTTCTTACCTAGTAGAAAGCCTAACTAACCAACCCTATTTAGAAGTTGTTTTGCTTGTGTCTGGCCAGGGTGAAAAGATGTTATACCCTTATAAAAAAATATATGCATGTTTCATTATTTTCCAAATGTTCGGCCACTTCTTTGAACTTTTCCAGATCTAAATTTCTGCAACATAGGAGGAGTAAGCAACCAGTCGGAAGTGACTGACTGATAGCTGCATTGGCCATAGTTATACCTGGTTTTAATTAATCTCCACCTGAATTGTTATTTGCTTTTTATTACCTTATGGCATTTTTTCTTGTTGGATTGAAGAATCGCTTCATTTAACTCAACAGCCTGAGAATTAATATATCCTGTTTCTTTATCAAAGTCGTAATTACCCTATTAATGATACCTTGTAACTTGTTTCTGTGGTTGATTTTAGACTAAAAATATGGCCTGCCTGCCTTTGGGTGATCGTTAGCAAGTTGAGTCTTGCCGACCATTCCTTGTGTAATTACTTTGGATCTCATTGAGTTTCGGTCAAAGATTGATTTTTAACAAGCTGGTCTTCCAGACCATTTCTTATGTAGTGACCTCAATCTTCTTTGGGTGTCCTAGTAGTATTGTCCTTTTGCTAGAATATGCCGAACTTGGTAAATATTTGAATGTCTGCTAAGTGTTGGTTAACCATTTGATTTAAAAGTTATCATAATGATTTCAGTACTTTCTGAGTGCTCCTTTGTTGTTGCCTTGTGTTGAACTAAACAAAGCTGAGTAAATATTTAGGTGTCTGTCAAAGTGGGCCATTTTGAGTGTAGTTACTTTAATACTTAAGAATATTTCATCAATTTTTGCGAAGATCCATTTAATGACAGTGAACATGTATTGTAATAAACTGGCCAGAGGGATGTGACAATTTACCCATTACAATGTTCTGTTTGGAATAGACTGTCTCTCACAATTCTAGTAAAATCCAAGATGCGGGAGAATAAACAAAAATAGTTGTTTTTTTTTCTTTTTCTCCCTTACCTCTACTCATGAAGTTGGAAGATGTATATGTATTCACTCATGTTCGTTTGTCTGTCTGTCTGTCTGTATGTCCATACAGTATCTTCAAAAGTTCACAATGAATTTCAATGTTTTCTAGAAGAATGTGCCTTGGGCTAAATAAGAATTGATTGAAATTTTGGGCGGATCCAGGAATTTTTTACTATTACCTCCTCAGCACTGGAACTATTTGTGAACTGATTTTCATTCAATTTTTAGTGACAATGAGGTTGGCAGAATTATTCACTCTCCGAGTGCTTTTTAGTTCTCAACACCTGTTAGTGTTATGTACACACATAACACGAACTATAAGCAAAATTCGGAAGAACTTAGGAGACTTACATTTATCCATTACTGAATTTTTCAATGCTCAACGTATTTTTTATTCATTCTTCTTTTTCTATGGAGGCTCTTAGATTTCATTCATGTACTTATTTGTGGAATTTCTTTCAGCGTCCACTTCCTGGATAAAATGCAAGAGAATGTTCTTGAAAAGAGCGAACTAAAAATCCATGTATTGACTTCTCTGACTTCCACTGTTGTACATTTTATCAGAAGCTATGTTCATACCAAATTGATGCCAAAGGCTTGAACTCACATCCTTTTTGCTGTTTTAACATGCACAGTAGCATTACTTTACATTGACTTCCTGAAGACCAACCTACAAACATGACTCAAGAAGACGCTGACGATCAAACAGAAAGTGGTATTTATGCATGATAGTGCTCCAGCTCGTGCTACTATTTCAGCTGTTGAATATTTACCTAAATTAGGGTTAAAAATGAATGACATCAAGTGGCCTGCATGTCAAAGTCTTTCCTTCAGAGTTGGTCTGTTGTAGTTGGAAGTGACTAAAAATATAGGGTTGGATGGGACACCTATCCCTGGTCCGATAACCACTTGCTCTCAATCCTACATTTTAGCTGAGAGGCATTGAGTACCATTTATAAAGTCATTGGTATGTCCTGGCTTAGGATTGATCCGTGGTTGTTTACTTTCTTTCATAGTTGATTTAAATCAATTTGGAATCTCCAGGCTTGCCGACCTTATTGAGAGGCCTCCATTTTTGACCACACGAATCTTAAATATGTATGAACATCCAATCTTAAATATGTATAAACATCCATCCAGTTGTGCTTTCAGTGTGGCAATAGAATACTATCATTAGCAAAGCAATTTGCATACAGAATCAGTTCTGTTTCCAGTTGTCCAAATGTTAGCTGAGACAGGAATGAAACGAGTAATTACTGACATTTAGGCTTCCTTTCTTCACACAAAACCAAAGCCACATTGTGTGCCACCCTTTTCGACAAAGACATATTTCCGGGTATCCAGGTTTAATGGCCTACTGACATTTCAGATGCACTGATATTAAATCTGGCTAAGTTTTACAGATTTTACTAGTATTCCTATAAAAATTGTCCAGAAAGTATCTGGCCATTTTTGAATATCTTGAGAACCAGCTACATTTCCTTTTTGTAACTTTGCAACCTATCAGAGGAAACCTTACTGTACGTATGGGGGTTACTCAGTTGGCAGTGAGATGCCATTGAGTGAACCAGTGTACTGTAGACCACCGTATTCACGATTACTGACCGAGTCGATCTTAATATTTTGTGCTAGTTTTTTTTTTGTAAAAGTTTGCATCACCCTTGTCTGTCAGCTCCCCTCTCATACAGTCTAGATTTGGCTCCCTGCAAGTTTTTTCTTTTCAAATTGAGATTTTGGATTGTGGTTGGGATTAAGGTGATTGTGATGAGGTCACAAAAGCACGCAGTAGTATATTTATTTATTGATATTAAATATCTGGAGACTTATGAAACAGACTTGTAAATTCTTGAAGATTTTGACGCTATTTAAACTGAAATACTTGAATTTTCTCTTTTTTATGTGGAGCTGAATGTCTCTTGAATATTAATAATAATTTGGTGCTTGTTACATTTACTGGACCCACATTTGACTCATTCCAAAAGGTCACATTCTTCTGTTACACCAGATAATGTTGATGGCTTAATTGAAATAAAACTACCTATCTATTTATTTTGTCTTGAAAAAAGGGTTCAGTGTCGGGAATGCGGCCTTGATTGTGAATTGTATAGTTCTACAAACATTCGTTCACTTGATGTTAACATCGAGTTAACGGGTGTATGGAAAATTCATGAAAGAAAAATACATTTTTTTACATAAATTTTATTGTTATACCTTTCTAAAAATTAAATTGCTTGCATCTGTAAAAAGAAGTAATTAGTACTGAATATTGTATAGCTGATGACAGTCAGTAGAATCCAAAAAAAAAATGATTTTTTGGAACAAGTCAAATTTGGGTCCCTTTATAGGACCCAACAAGCATCAATGGTTCTTTTCATAAAGTAGATATAAATTTGTAAAAAATAAGTTATTTATTAAATTTTACTTGGTTTGGCCCAAGGTTATATATATGGAGTACCCAATGAGAATTGAACTTACTACATAGTAGTAATGATCCATGGGACCAGCTTGCTAACTATTACCCTACTGTGTGGTGCTCCCCAAAAGCATGTGCATGCATACACTCATTTTCATTTAAATATTAAGCCTTAGTTTAGTCTGGTAGAAAAGCACTAATGTACAGCACCCAGTGAGGAGTAAACTCCCTTCTCAGTAATAATGACGTGTGAGACATGCTTGTTTATCATTACCCTACTGTGAGGTTCTAAAAATCAACATGCTCCCACACTCTCACTCTCTTTCTCTCTTGCACAAATGTGTGGCTTTGGTGAGGATTGAACTCACTACATAGTGAATAGAAGGCCATTAGTTTGGGGCACCCGCTGAGGATTGAACTCACTACACAGTAATGATGGTCTGCTGGATTAGCTTGTTAATCATTATCTGAGAAGGAGATGCTCAAAATTTCTGAATTTTTGAAGCAATATTCAAAACCTTAAATGATATGATTTTTTTTCTGTATTGTTAAAATATCTGAGTTACGTTGTGGTCTATTTGTAAATGACAAAAATAAATTGTGAAATTCCTCTGAGTCCTGACAGTGGTTGAAGAAAATTGCTTCTTTTCCCTTGGTGTGTCCAGCAAAGTGCTTGCTTCATGAAAAATCAAAAAACTGTTACCTAAAACCTAGGTATTTACTGAATTTAGCTTAGACTAACACTAAGCTACAATGCCAGGACACCTATTGTGGACTGAACTCACTATGATAGAAATGGTCTGTGAAACTTGCTTAGTAACCATGATTTTACAGTGAGTGGCACATATTTACTAAGCTTAGCGGAAGTGTAGAGCACTCAGTGAAGCTTGAATTCATTACTGCAGAAATGGTCTGTGAGACCAGCTTACTAACCATAAATTCACATTGAGGGGTCGATATTCACAGGCTTTTTTTTAATCCTGTCTCTAGGCAAAAAGTGTAGGACACCCAATGATGTTCAAACTCATTAAATAAGAAATTGTTTGCGAGACTAGCTGGCTATTTGCTAGAGGACATTCAGTTTCTGAAATATATATATCTTTGCAAATATCTTACGTACCCGAGTACATGAGGAGCCATGATGGAAACTATAATATTGATAATTTTATTACCATTGATAACTATCATATTTGCTAGACTATAAAACCAATGGTTTAAAAGATTACTTGGGAGACTACTACTTACTGCATTCATCCAAGCCCCATAACTGTCCATATCAAGCTTGAGAGGGCCTCCTTGTCATAATACCAGCGCATTGGACACTGTATAATATTAGAAACTGTCAGCCAAAACTGACAAGATCCATGTAGGTTTCTCCAGTTTTCAAGTTGTTCTGGCTGGCTATGTATGTATATGTAGTGCATACAGGCCTTGTTGTTGTAGCTAAAGGGTGGAAAATTTGATCATTTACTCCTCATTTTGTCTAGAAAATTTTTTAAAAATTCATCACCCAAAGAGGTTTTCAGTGGGATGGTGGGGGTGGTGTCAATTTGCAATGTAAATCTATACTAAATTGGTCCCTCAGTTTGTGTCTAGCAGAATTCACGCTTGTTTTTTTTTTTTTTTTCAGACTTTTTCATTACCAATGCCCAATAAAAGGTGTGAGAAGTAACTTATTTCTTGATCACCTGTTTTTCCTAGTTTTGTAATTGATCAAACATCCCCACCCTCAACAGGGCATGCTGTGAAAATAAGTTGGTTATGTGACAGTTTCTATTGAGTAAGTAACCAGATCTGTACACTGAATTAGATTGAATTTAGGAAGATTGTTTAGGTCATTAGAAGTTTTGATTAGGCGCTCACATATACATCACTAAAGAGAGGCATGTTGATTAGTTTTCATCTGCCCGAAAGTGAGATATTTTCTAGAAATCCATGTGAGTCAAGTGTTTTGTTAAGATGATACGAAAAGCACACGATGACATACTGGAATCATTTATCTTGTTATATTTTTGGGTTTTATATGGATGAAAAGCAAAGCAGGTAATTCTAGACCATCTTTATTTCTCATTTGCCAAAGAATTTCTAGCGGAAATTAGCAGTTGTCTCCTATTGCAATGTATTATCAATGACTGATAAGGTGGTTACTGGAGTTATTCACAGAAGTTAAGATAGCCTCGCACAAGACCAATAAATCCGTGCACCCAGTGAATACCAAAGTTATCAGAGAAGTGAGTTATCAATTTTTGGCTGGTGTTCTCCTTCATCCATTTTATTTTTAATAGTTTCTTCCCGCCGTTACTTTACTTAGGCCATAAGTCATAAATAGAGCATTGAGTTAACTATGTGGTTCAGAAATAAATTTTTGCTTGACTAGCTTCCTGAACATTGCTAAGGTGTTCTTCTGAAAGTAGTTTAAGTATATAGATATTTACTACAGTCTGGTATTGGGCCACTAAATTCGAGCACTCAGTGAAGATCAAAGTCGGTGACTAAGAGATTGTCAAGGCACCTTTAGATTACCATTTATCCAGTCTTCACAGAATTTTCTTTGGGAAAAATTTTCAATTCTCCTGAAGCCTGCTGAAGGTACGTAGCACATTTCTTTGGTGAGAAAGATGACACGTTCTGGGATGGTGGAATAATGAATTTACCTGAAAAGTGGCAGATCGTGTAACAAAATGATAAATATATTGTTCAGTAAAGTTAATGTTGAGAAAAAATGTTTATATTTCACAGAATATTAATTGGCATACTGCACAGGTAGACAGTCATCAGATTGCATAGCAGCCTTAAGTGAGTTTGCCACACCCAGGTATTCCTCTGTACTTCTGCTATGAAAGTTAGCTGCAGGAACTACAAAGCTATTGCTACACCTTGTGCATATAAACCTTCCTACATCCCAACTTACACCCAGGTGGTTTTGGGTTGCTGATTACTGTTACCTGTCTGCCTAGCTACCTGTCAGTTTGCCCTCATTCTTGATGAAACGACATGCTATTATAATCAAGAAAAAACTCCTATAAAATACCTTGAAAGTATAATAATTATCAGCAGTCCCTGTGGAGATGTAGTCATGAATTATAGGAAGAAGAAAAAGTTTAAACATTATTCGAGCAGACTGTTCAACAAGATAAAAAATGTGTCGAAAGCAATTGCTTTCTCTTCATCGTGGAATGAAACATGAGAAAATTTTTATTTCTGATCTGCACTGTTCATTCACTGCTGTAGATTGATGGCCTGAGTAAAGTTGCAATATAAAGCATCTAAAAAATCTGGGTGAAGGAGAAGGCTAGTAGAAAAATTGACAATAATAACGAGAATTCAAGTATCAGATTCAAACCAGGCTAGGTGTAGGCATTCAAGATTCATGTATTAGTAGCCAATTGTATAATTAGACTAAGCAAAATTAATATCTACACATATACACCTGTTGATATCTCACTTAGAACTATAGCTAAAAAGACATCCTCACAAGTTATTGAAAATGTGTTTAGTTCCCATGGGGTACTCCATTATTGTGGCCTAGTGCCAGAGTTGGGCCTCATAAATATCCAGACATATGCATGAATATATATCTAACTACGATCGAAGAAATCTGTGTGTGTGTGCGTATATGCAGTGTGATTACACGGCAACTGATCATTGTACAAATTTGACATTTGCCGGTAGTCAGCCCACCAGGCACAGCAGTATCGAGTTTGAAGTTTTTTGAATCAGCAGTTCCCAAGAAATCTAATAGAAAATTAATAAAACATTAAAAATCATCTAAATTCAGATATAAAATAGCTAAATTGGCAGCACCAAAGTGAAGTTACCAAAATACTTTTGAGCTATAGTTTTGACGGTCGGAAAATTATTCTATTTTGGCAAGTGGCCCCACCCACCATAAAGTTTTGCCCCTTCCAAATTTGCACCTTTGGAATGAATGGGCACTGACCTAGTATCCTAAATTCATTGATTGAATTGTATGAAATTACCAAGCCATGTAAGTGCCAATTGAAATACCTGGCTTGGCTTGATCAGATAAGTTTCACCACTGAGGCATTCTGGGATTGAGAATGTCCAGAAATAATTTGGTTGGTGTGGAGAATACAAGTTTGCTTGAAATAATATCTTTCAATTCAACACTTGCCTCCAAGTCTAAAATGAATCCCTTGCTTGTCTTTCACCAACCTCTATTGGAATGTGCCACAGGGCTGGGTGTGGTTGTTGCACATTCACTTATCTTGTTACTATACTAGACATCTCTTGAGAAAGCAATAAAAATGACAAAAAAATTCCTGATATAATAAAAGTATCTTTTTCTAAGTTCTGATTTCAGACATAACTATGATATAAGAAAATAGCCTCCAAGTCAGTCGTAAAAAGATAAAATAAAATTACCGTTGCATGATTAAAACATGTTTTAGATCATTTGATAAGAAAAAAAGATTTCATTAGAAAGTAACATTGATTCCACTATTTTCCAGGTGATAATATCATTGACAAAGTTGAAATCTGTAATTAAGATTATTTCAAAAATAAAATAATAGTTATTTCTTAAAGGAATTATCTACTTCAACAATCACTTTACTGATTTATCAAAAATATTACTTTTTATTTGAAATATTTTGAAAAATATTCCATTTGGTGGTAGAATTTTTGATAGCAAATATTATAATTTTTGTTATAGTTTTCTCATCATCATGTGTTCCTGCAAATTATAAGCTATCAAACTGAACTACGGAAGTAAATTATTTTACTGAAATAATCATGCTAGAAAAATAATTCAAATTTTTGTATCTCAGTTAATTGTTTTGATTTCACTGTTTGTTTCTATTGGTCTTGGTACTAAGATACACTTAGTTATCATGCACTGAGTTATCCTTGCTAATAGAAGTCATGCACCGAGTAGTCAACGTTCAGTTGTCGGTGCTTGGTAGTCTTATGTGCAGGAGTGAGTGAACCTTTCTCACCTAATCTGCCTTCTCTTCTTTCATCTTCTGCTAATCCCAACTATCTTTTTCTTCCCTCGTTCGTTCCTTACTCCATTATTCTTTTAGTGAACATAAGTAAAGAAAAGTAAAAGCACTTTTCGGATCCTCAGATACTGTCCTTTCAACCAACTTCTCTTGCAGAAGCTGTTTTTAAAGATGGCTATTGATTGGCATAACAAGTTTGTATCTTCCATCTTGTCCCTGTTATCGTTGTTCAGGCATCCTGCTGTCTATGGGTAACTGTCATCAAATTTGGTGCTCTCACTTAGAGATAGCCACATAAAATCTGGTTATAAAGAAGTCATGACAAGAGCTAAGTGGCAATTGATAATATTTTATTTGAGCTGAGCATGGAAAGGAAAGGAAGTGTTATGGATACAAATGGCTACATGTTTAAATTGATATAATGTATCACGAAAGAGCTGGCTACAAGAAATACTACGACATGAGAGCGAGGTGATGATTGATAATAATTTCTTTTTTTTTCAAACTAAGCATAGAGAGAGAGAGAGAGAGAGAGAGAGAGAGAGAGAGAGATATCTTGGTGACAAATGATGATACTTTATTTGAGCCTAACTACTGAAAGAGCTAGGTGACAATTGATAATACTTCATTTGAGCTAACCATAGAAAGAGCTTGATGACGATAGTACTTTAAAAAAAAAACTTAGCATAGAGAGAGCTAGGTGACAAGTGATAATGCTTGATTTGAGCCAAAATACAGAAAGAGCTAGGTGACAATTGATAAGACTCTATTTGAGCTAAGAATAGAAAGATCTGAGTGACAAATGATAATGCCTTATCTGAACTAAGCCAGGAAAGGGAAGAAAGCACTGGGGCTTCAAACAGCTACACGTTCAAATTTGGTGTTAGATTCAAGGGGTTAAGGTATTTTTTTGTATTTCAATTCCATACAACGCATATAGATAGAATATACATTTACAAATATGTGACTCTACACTCTCTTTTAGAATAGCTTCATTGTGTTCGTAGTTCTTTCTTGCATAGTTCTTATCGTGCCAGTCTTTTCTGTCCCTTACCTCTTTTCAAGTAGTTCTTTTTGTAAACAGCTCCTTAATAGCTATCTCTTTCATGCTGTAACCTTTTAAAGATGGCTATTGATCCTCCATCCTGGCCTTATTATTGGCTTTTAGATATCCTGCTATTGGAGGTGTGAGTCGTTCCATTGTCTATGAGACAGAAGGAGGCCTTTTTTTCTGTTATCTGCGGGCTGCTGCATTCAAACCGGAAGCTTTCTTGAGAATCTTCTTCTTTCCTATTGCATTCTCAGTTGTCTTGAGTGGAGAGATGCCAGTGGCCAAGTGGTTAGCTACACAAAAAAATTGAATTGACCTACTGAGTTCAAACGCTGCTTGAGACAATCGGCATTCACTTAGCACTAATGTCCTTGAAAAAGGCATAAATCTATTTCTTCTCCCTTCTCTAGCTATGTGTGCAGACTGTAAAAGAGAGAGAGAGAGAGAGAGAGAGAGAGAGAGAGAAAGCCAGTCAAGGAGACAGACAACTCTGAATTCAAATTAGAATAGTCCAATCTCTCCTCTGGTATCTTGTGAGGCTGGAAACAATGAGTTGAGAACAAGGTACTGTTGAATAAGGTTCTGGTGAAAATTTGATAGACATAGCAAGTGGGAAATGCATAATAATAAATGCTCATGTCAAATAAACCTCTAACACCCTTCATGGTACAAATGGGTATCAGACAGTTTACTGATTCTGAGTTGTACTCTTAGTCTAGAAAATTACATGCAATATGCAAGATTAAAACTAGAAAGCACTTGAACAGTGTATACCTCAGCCAGAGCAATTGTCACTAAAAACTAGATGAAAAATAAGTTGATGCAGGAGAGCTAACTGTAAGTTTTGATTGGGGGGAGGTAACTGTAAGCTTTCCTTATTTGGACTATTGTCTTAATAAATGGAAAAAAAATCTCTCTAAGTAAAAGAGAATTTCATGGATCCATCCAAAAATTCAATCAAATCTCTCTGAGCCCATGGTTCACCCTTCCTCGAAATGTCATAATTCTTCAAGAAATTATGAAGATATTGTGTGGACAAATAATATGGGTGAATTTATATACTTCCTCCAAATCAATTGACAGTGGTAAATAGCTTTGAAAAACATGGTTGACGAAGAGACGAGGAAGAGCACATGAATTTGTATTGTATGGAGATAATTTTCCTGTCCGACCCATTCTCTTTATTGATGGCCGTAGACTGACTGTCTGAGTAATTAGGATGAAGAGCAAATAAAATTATCTCTCAAATTTATTAACAGCTTGAAACTGCTTGTAATTGATAGTGGAACTCTTCAAGGAATAACATTATAAATATTGGAACTCTTCTGTGAATTGAATGAAAAGGAATTAGAAAAAGTTTGTGTCTTGCATGGAGCTTGTTCTCCCCACTTACAATGTTGGCTCAACACAATCTTCCTATCCTGTTTCTCTCCCATTTAGGACTTGGGCCAGATTAAACTAATACACAGTATCATTATTGTATCTTCTGAGGGACCCTTTTTTACCACATCATTCAAAGACTATCTCTTCTGTTATCCCTTTCTTTGAAATTGACTTTCTCTCACTCTCTCTTACTGTCCCTGGTCACTCTCAGAAAGAGAGTTTTTTTTCTTCTTTACCTTACTCTCTTGTTCTCTCTCTGAAACTAACTTTCTTTCTATTGTTTGTTCTCTCTTACTACCTCCTTTCCTTCTCTCTTTTATTGCCTTTTTTCCCTCTCTCTGTTTTATTGCCTCTTTTCCCTCTCTCTCTTTTACTGTGTCTTGTCCCCTCTCTCTCTCTTACTGTCTCTGTCACCTCTCTCTTACTGTGTCTTGTCCCCTCTCTCTCTCTCTCCTATTGTCTTGTCCCCTCTCTCTCTCTCTCTCCTATTGTCTTGTCCCTTCTCTCTCTCTCTCCTATTGTGTCTTGTCCCCTCTCTCTCCTATTGTGTCTTGTCCCCTCTCTCTCCTATTGTGTCTTGTCCCCTCTCTCTCCTATTGTGTCTTGTCCCCTCTCTCTCCTATTGTGTCTTGTCCCCTCTCTCTCCTATTGTGTCTTGTCCCCTCTCTCTCCTATTGTGTCTTGTCCCCTCTCTCTCCTATTGTGTCTTGTCCCCTCTCTCTCTCTCCTATTGTGTCTTGTCCCCTCTCTCTCTCTCCTATTGTGTCTTGTCCCCTCTCTCTCTCTCCTATTGTGTCTTGTCCCCTCTCTCTCTCTCCTATTGTGTCTTGTCCCCTCTCTTACTGTGTCTTGTCCCCTCTCTCTCTCTCTCTTACTGTGTCTTGTCCCCTCTCTCTCTCTCCTATTGTGTCTTGTCCCCTCTCTTACTGTGTCTTGTCCCCTCTCTCTCTCTCTTACTGTGTCTTGTCCCCTCTCTCTCTCCTATTGTGTCTTGTCCCCTCTCTTACTGTGTCTTGTCCCCTCTCTCTCTCTCTTACTGTGTCTTGTCCCCTCTCTCTCTCCTATTGTGTCTTGTCCCCTCTCTTACTGTGTCTTGTCCCCTCTCTCTCTCTCCTATTATGTCTTGTCCCCCTCTCTCTCAGTGTCTTTTCCCCTCTCTCTCTCCCATTGTGTCTTGTCCCCCCCTCTCTCTCACTGTGTCTTGTCCCCTCTGTCTCTCTCCCATTGTGTCTTGTCCTCCACCTCTCTTTCTCACTGTGTCTTGTCCCCTCTCTCTCTCACTGTGTCTTGTCCCCTCTCTCTCTCTCACTGTCTCTAAACTTTCTCTCTGAAATCAACCTCATTCTCTTTGTGTGTGTCATACTCTCTTGTTCCTCCTACTGGAGTCAACTTTCTCTCTCGTCTCTCAGAAATAGCCTTTTCTTTTTTTAATCCCTCTCTATTGTAACTAATTAATTGTATTCTCTATTGTGTAACTTGATGTCTCGAAAATTGGCAATTCTTGTTAACATACATTCTCCTGCACACACACAGAGCTAATTTTATGTAGTAGATGAATTTGCATTCCAACGTGTTGATTTTGGCTTCAATCTTTTTAAAGAATCAATAGCTTTCATTTGAACTTCTGTCTTTCTTTCTCTTTTCATCTTTTGACCTGTAACAGTCATTACACCTACTTCTCCAGGTCCATCTTAACGTTCACTTTTGGGTTGATCGACCCTTATTCTGCTGGCCCATCTTGACTTTCACTTTTTAGCTAATCACCCCTTCTCCACCTGGCCCATCTTAACTTTTGCCAAGGGAACTACTTAATATTCAGCATTTTAGAATGGCAGGGGGAGGGTTTTTTTAGATTACAATAAACAGCTGATAACATTAATCAAAGAATATGAAAATATCTATCTAGCATAAATGAATCACCATAGCCTGCACGTGTGCCAGAACTAGTTATCTAAAAAAATATCAAAAAAAAAAAAAAAGCACAAGTTTTAGACATTGTTGGTCCAAAATGACCACACAGACTTTTTTAGAAAAACAAAAACAAAAAAAAAAACAAAAAAATTTTCCAGATGGTGCCTAGTGGTGCTTTCATGCAAATTTTCTTGGTTGTAGCCCCCGAAATGTGACTTGGAGATACTCACACATACATGGACACAAATGCTCAAGAGAGAATAATCTGTAGTCAACTTGGTTGGTTGGTTCAGCCATTTCTGGGGCCACTGTGATTTGATGGCAACAATTGTTATGAATTTACAGTTATTGTAATGCATTCATTGTTATATTACTTGAATTTGAAAAGAGTACCAATTTCTATGTTTTGTTGATAGAGGAGATTTCTTTCGGAAATATTAGATGATAAAGCTCAGATTATTTCCCCTTGTAGCCTGATGTTGGATGGAATTGGAAAACTGAGTTCAAATTCTAGCTGAGGTAGTTTATACTTATATTTTTGGGAAAGGCATGAATTTGCCTCTAGTGACAAGTTAGGCCTAGGATTACACCCAGCGGCTGGTACCATATTAACTAGTACAACCTGTCTATTGTTCCTTCTCTCTATCTTGCATTTGCTATCACATTATGCTCCTCTTTCTCATTACTCTCTCTATCTCTTGTTCCCCTTCTTCTTCATACTCTCTCTCATCCCTCATCTTTTGTATACACTCTAGACCTTTGCCTCCACCTCTTTTTCATACTTTCTCTCTTTCTGGTCCCTCCTCTTTTCCATACTCTCTCTCTCTTTCTCTGTGGTCCCTCCTCTTTTCCATACCCTCTCTCTCTGTGGTCCCTCCTCTTTTCCATACCCTTTCTCTCTCTCTGGTCCCTCCTCTTTTCCATACCCTCTCTCTCTCTCTGGTCCCTCCTCTTTTCCATACCCTCTCTCTCTCTCTCTGGTCCCTCCTCTTTTCCATACCCTCTCTCTCTCTCTGGTCCCTCCTCTTTTCCATACCCTCTCTCTCTCTCTGGTCCCTCCTCTTTTCCATACCTTCTCTCTCCCTGGTCCCTCCTCTTTTCCATACCCTCTCTCCCTGGTCCCTCCTCTTTTCCATACCCTCTCTCTCTGGTCCCTCCTCTTTTCCATACCCTCTCTCTCTGGTCCCTCCTCTTTTCCATACCCTCTCTCTCTGGTCCCTCCTCTTTTCCATACCCTCTCTCTCTGGTCCCTCCTCTTTTCCATACCCTCTCTCTCTGGTCCCTCCTCTTTTCCATACCCTCTCTCTCTGGTCCCTCCTCTTTTCCATACCCTCTCTCTCTGGTCCCTCCTCTTTTCCATACCCTCTCTCTCTGGTCCCTCCTCTTTTCCATACCCTCTCTCTCTCTCTGGTCCCTCCTCTTTTCCATACCCTCTCTCTCTCTCTGGTCCCTCCTCTTTTCCATACCCTCTCTCTCTCTCTGGTCCCTCCTCTTTTTCATCCTCTCTCTCTCTCTGGTCCCTCCACTTCTTATCTCATTTCTTTTTCTTTTTTCTTTTCTATCAAATTTCCATACTGGTCCAACTGGTCTGGTTTTCCCTTCCTGTCCCAAATCCCTTCGCCATCTGATTTATAAAAAGATCTTAGATTTCTGACCTCTGCACTTGACCTCTTTGATGTGAGTTAATCTTCAATGAAAAAGCAAAAAAGCCCTTGACCTATTAGTTTATAAGTGGACAGATTGGTCAGAAGACAAAATTTGGTCTGCCAAAACTATTTCTGTGGATTTTTTTGGCTTGCTGTGGTAGATGTGGAAAAAAAAGGTTTTAATTACTGCATTTTCCAGATCATCATCGTCATCATTGAACATAGACCCTCCCAAGATATGTCAGACCTCTCTATCATGGGCATCACAGAGACAGTACTTCCAAAATTTGTGTAGTTTATCACAACATCTTACTTTCTGCCAACCACAGTTTTGCATATGATCTTCGGAGATCTATGTCAGGTATTGTGATGTTCAGCAGTTGTCTGCCATTCCCACTACACAATTTGCCCATTGCCATTTGATCTCTGAGGATCCATGTTGTGAGACATGATGTCCAGTGGTTGTCTGCCATTCTTGCAATGTGTCCAACCCATTGCCATTTGAGCTTTCTAATCAATTCTATGATATCTCTGACTTCCATTTTTCCTCTAATATACATTGCTGTCTTGTGATTTCTCCATATTATGTTGAGCACGATTTTCTCATGCATCTGTTGCATGGTTCTTTGTTTGAAGGTCAATCTTTTGATTAGGTTCCATTTTTCTGCTCCATATGTGACTATTGGGAGGGTGTGCTGGTTGTACCCACTACTAGTGATATTTTCTTGTTTTTGAAGGTTGAGCTTGCTCTACTGAAGGCTTGCAACCTGAGAATGATTATTCGCTTGATTTCCTCTTCTTTCAAAGACTTCATGGAGATTCCTTTCTCCAGCCCCACATTTTCAATTCTGCTCTTCTAGATAAGATATACATTCAAATTAAAAAAATCAAAACAAACTATGCAAATATTACACTGCATCCAATGTGTTAGTATCATGACTTGGAACCATTTATTGAGGCTCAAAATGGACACTAGGGGGTCTTGGATGAGTTGCATTGAGTGCTAGTCTCCCAAATACTATGTAAACTATGTGTCTGATAGGTTGGCAAAAATGCAGTTCATCATATTGTGTAATTTGAGAAGTTTCCTCCCAGAGGTTAGAAATTCTGAAATAGAAGTCTGTATTTTAACTAAATAATCAAGTTTATTGATGAAGAAAATCATTTCCAGTTTAAAACTATAACTGATTACTTACTGGTATTACATAATAGATGGCTGATATCACAGGATTTATGAAAAAAATACATGAATATTTTCATAAGCACTAATATTTACAAATATAAGGAAACTGGTAATACTAAACACATATCAACCAGAATTAATCAAAATGATTGTGATGAAAACAATTCAAGAGATGGAAGAGAGATCTGCTGATACTGAAGAGATCAGTTGCACTATTATTCAAAACTGCACTGTCAATTTTGCCCTAGATACTGCTGGCTCTCTTCCCCCTAAAGAAAATCTCTCTAGAATAATTAGGAGATAAAGGCTACTCCCAAATGGGAACCAATTGACTGACGACCTTAGAATAACTTTACGTTCAGAAAGATTTTCTCTTTAAGAGGAAAACGTAACTATTATGGTTACTGACAAAAACCTTGATTTGCCTGCAAAAAGTCATTGTTCATTTTGCAGTAGCACATTTGAATCTGCCCCTGTTGGCTATCAACTATCCATGCTCTTTATGAAGAAAATTACACTAATTTTGTAGTGCTTTGTGCTACTAAACAAAAAATGCACAGAAATGTGTATCATTTTTTTCATTGCTTGAAGAGATATCTCCTCATAGGTTGCAATCTACTCCTGTAATTGTTGATTTTGAAAAAGTTGTAATTGGCAACATAGAGAAGCAGTATCTATATTTGTATGCTTTTGGATACTTTTTTCATTTGGGGCAATGTCTTTGGAGAAAAATCCAATCCTATGGCACATAAAATTGGTGTAACGATTCTAAATCTGCTTTAATAATAAAATCAATACAGGCATTATCATATATTTGTAGCCATGATGTTATCAACTAGTTCAATGAACCTATAGTGTCAATTGATGAAGAAACAGACAAGATTTTTGGCAATCCTCTTGTTTATTTTGAAACAACATGGTTAGGAGCCATTCAAAGGAGGAAGCAATGAAGTTCTTTTGGATCGTAGCAAATAAAATGGTTGTTGGGATACCCCAAACCAACAACTCATGGGAAGGTTGACATTTTCTTGGCAGTACATGTACATAAAAGCTGTATAAGTATAATTGTATAAAAATTACACTTTTACATAAAAAATAACATACTACTGTACTATGGGGCCATCTGGCACTTATTTTTTAATGATTAAAATTTGTTGAAGTTTTTTTCAAGAAAATCAAAAACAAAAAATTTCATTATCTTCACAATTTCCTTGGTTATATTTTGAGTCCTAGTTACTGCCACGATATGCAATTAATATCTTAGCCCATAACCTAAGCTGACAAAATAAAACAAAATGCTTTTTTGAAAATTTTCACTTTTGTTGATTTTATTTGCGATTATTCAACTTCTACAGTCCAAACAAAAATTACCCGGGCCCTCGGGAGATTTATAGATATTAGTTTATGTACTAACAAATCTCACTCAATGGGGGGGATGTATGTGTGAGAGGGCTCAGGGGACTAAACCTTCTACCTGGCCCTCAAATCTTTAGCTACATCATTGCTCTTGAAAGGACTGCCCACTCAACAAGTTCATGGATCCCAGACTTTAAAAAAATCTACCCTTGAACCCCCAGTATACTTTTTTTGACTCTCCGGTATCTGTGGCCTCCCATTTTGGGAGCCACTGGATTGAATGTTGGAGGGAGTCAAGACCTCTGGCCCTAAATGTCCATCCGTGCACCTGGGTAAGAACAAAAGTACAATTTAATAGTTATTTTTTAGGTAGAGTGCTTAATACCTATCAAGGTAGGACTATTTGGCATCGGGTTTTGTCAACCATTTTTTATGTGTAGAGTCTTCGATTTTTTTGTGTTCAAAGCCTCATTGGAGAACCTTAAGTAGTGATATAGTTTAATGTACAAATGATGAAATCTCTGTCATAAAAATACCCGTACTGTCCAAAAATTTAGGCCTGTGGACTTGTCCTAGGTCCTCATATTATTATTTGACCCGGTCACCGGGAAGCAGTTTGCTTTGGAGCGGTGCTATCCAATTGCACTAAGAGGGATTGGTCAGGCTTGTCCTGACACTTTTGTGGCTTCGGGTGCAGGGATTGGAGCAATTTTTTTGGGTGCCCCATCCCATGTTCGAACGACCTTGTGACACAACTTGCTCTGAAGGGTGCACAAGAAAGAGGTATACTGTCAAAAAATGATGGAAGTATTTAGATAATTTTGCAATTGCATTTTACTTAAACATTATGTTACTCATCATTTTCTGAAATCAAACCAGCATTTGTAAGAAAAATAAAGAAGGGAAAATACTCAATAAATAGTATTTACTGACTATCCCCCTACAGACAAAAAATAAACACATACACATGGCATGTTTGCATCTTATGCAAATTGTTGTGTAAATGGGTTCATAATCTAAAAGTTACTTTTTGATAAGTTTCTCCTTTTTAATGAAATCAATCTTGATCTAATCTTCTCCCAGATAGATTTAATGAGCTCCACTCACGTAGCAGGAGATATGAAAACTTCAGTTCTCTAACCAGTTGGCAACCACACAATTGTAGACATAGTTATCTAATATTTTGCAACCAGCACATAAAGGAAATTAATGTTCACATAAAAGGTTAGTTACATTAAATACTGTACTAATTAATAATTATACTTCTAAGTATAATAATTGTATATCATAATCTCTGAGCTAACTGTTTCTGATAACTAGTTAGTCAGTTTTTTGAATACCACATGTATATATCACCAATTTTCTGTTCTGGTTTGAACAAGCTGTATTAAGTGCTTCATAGTGTAGAATGAAATCTTAACTACAGTGAAACGTTGATTATCCGAACACCAATTACTAAGACAAAATTTCAAGGTCCTTTGAATATTTAATTTTCAACCTTTTCTTGAGTACAAATCTGTTACAAGTGATGGAGTTTATTGCTGTTCTTGTGTCAGTGAAGAGAAAGCGGACAGCTGGCTTGAACTCAGTCGGTTACTTTAAACAGTATTGAAATAATTTCAATGCATAAAATGAATGACATGCTAAAGAATTAAAAAGCATCAGAAAACTTGTAGTTTTATCTTCAATAACCCTACAGCTTTGTTCTGAGTATGTATCTGACACAAATTGGGTTTATTGCTGTCCTCATGCTGGTGAGGAGAAAGTGGTTGACCGCCTTGATGACTGTCATCCACTTCAAACAGTGTTGAAATCATTTCAACTTATGAATCAAAAAAACTTATTCACATTAACTTACCATCTTTCAGTGCACATACATAAATATATTTTTTACAATTACATCATGTTTCCTTGAATTTCCAGCTTTATATTTTCGTTATTTAAAAAATGTATAATGTGATTTTATTAGTAAAATGAAATATCCTGATTTTTAAGCAATATCCTGTTTCTACTCATTTTATTGATTGAATGAAAGCAAACCCTTTAAACCTGCTTTTTACATTCTTGCATTCAGTATGGCCTCCTTTTTTTAATGTTAGATCAGTTATCCAAACAAAACACTACCTGATCTTCTTGTTCAGATAATTGACATTCCACTGTAAATATGTTACTTTGTAGAATGCAATTATATTGGTATTATGTTGAAAAATGTCAATACAGTTTTATTAACCTTGAGTGATAGACTGTACCTTCATTTACCTAGCTTCCTCACGAGGGCAGGATGTGACACAACGTTGGTTTAATGTGGGGTCTCAGATATGGGCAGTGCCAGAAATCGCTGTAGTCCCCGGTTACTGATGTCGTAAGGATGTCAGAGTAACCTTGACTTGGTCACATGATAAATCTTGAAGCAGCTTGTCTTGAGATCAATGGACAAATCCAGAGCTGAATTTACTTGACTATACAAGGCAATACCATGCCTCAAGAAACCCTCATTGGCTTTGGTATTGCAACTGCATCTGCTCTTGTTAAATAGAATCATCTTGAAACAAATTCAAGTTTACATGTGCTTAAGCGTTCAGTGCTCACATACTATTGTCATGGGAAAAAAATTTTCACTAAAATTTTGCGCTCATTGACTCCAGAAAATTAGAGAAAATATTGCTTGTAGGTGTCTGCTGATTATTCTAACCACTTGGCCATCTCCAAGTACATTTCTAAACCTTTTATTCATTATGGATTTCCATTGTGTGAGTTTTTGTGTGGAATACTTTTTCTCTGTTCTGTATTGATTATCTCTTATGAACAGAAACTTTTTTTTTTATTGTTGTCATTTCTTTGATGTACGTATCAATTAAAGTCTTTGGGAGTAATGGGGCCAGCATTAGGTGTGGTAGTTAGGTATGGAGTCTACTTTCCTACCCTCAACCTTGCCCAACACAGTCTTTCCTTTTTACCTTGGCATAAATAAGGTAACTTGGATATCACAAAGATTGTCCCCCCTCCTGGCCCCATTTTTTTGAGCCTTTGCCCCCTATTCCCTTTATCTTTCTATTTATCTATACTTTTTCCCTATATCTCTCTCCTTTTTTTACTCTCCTTTTCTTCTTTCCTTTTTCTCTTTAGATTTCATTCTACCTTGACATATCTTTCTTTCTTTTGACTTTTTTCTTCTAATCCTCCTCTTATTTCTCTCACTCTCGCTCTTCTTCTTATTTCTCTCACTCTCGCTCTTCTTCTTATTTCTCTCACTCTCGCTCTTCTTCTTATTTCTCTCACTCTCGCTCTTCCTCTTATTTCTCTCACTCTCGCTCTTCCTCTTATTTCTCTCACTCTCGCTCTTCCTCTTATTTCTCTCACTCTCGCTCTTCCTCTTATTTCTCTTACTCTCGCTCTTCCTCTTATTTCTCTCACTCTCGCTCTTCCTCTTATTTCTCTCACTCTCGCTCTTCCTCTTATTTCTCTCACTCTCACTCTTCTTTTTATTTCTCACACTCTCACTCTTCTTTTTATTTCTCACACTCTCACTCTTCTTTTTATTTCTCACACTCTCACTCTTCCTTTTATTTCTCACACTCTCACTCTTCTTTTTATTTCTCACACTCTCACTCTTCCTTTTATTTCTCACACTCTCACTCTTCCTTTTATTTCTCACACTCTCACTCTTCCTCTTATTTCTCACACTCTCACTTTTCCTCTTATTTCTCTCACTCTCACTTTTCCTTTTATTTCTCTTGCTCCTACTCTCATTTTTCCCACTCATGCTCCTCCTCTCATTTTTCTCTTTCTCACTCCTCTCATTTTTTTCACTCACACTCTTCCTTTCATTTCCCTCACTCTCAGTTCTCTTATTTTTCGTTCTTCACCCCTTGTCCTTCTCTTATCGTTCCTCTTACTTCTCTTTCATATAATTTCTCCCTTCTTTTTTTTCTCCTCCCCCCCAACTTGCTGCTGATGACGATTACTATGATCTCCTCAGAATCAAGGAAGAACAAAGATGTTAGGAGTTATTTTCAGCCCGTGTTCAGCCTCAAACGAATCCGTCAGTTATAACTGTCTGTCTGTTTGTCTGTGATCAGCGCATGTCAGACTTGTGTGTTGGCTGCTTAAGAATAAAAATTTTTAAAAAAAGACCAAGCAAGCAAGAAGATCCAATTGACAGTATGAGCTTCTGGAAAATTAATTAAGAAATGGGGTTTAATCTAATGCAGTTATCAAGGTGTGTTTGAAAAAAAGTGATATATAATCTCTCTCACCTGCATCAGATGGTATTTTTGCGTCATCTCTCTTCTATTGTACAGCAATACTGTGGCGCTCTTGGTGTGTTCTTAGAAAGTGCAGTGTTGAATGGAACATCGCTATACAGGATCATTATAACATAGCATAAATAAATAAAGATTGGGACAGCAATCATTTTAGAATATACAATGTCATTGTTGAGCCCTGACAAGATCGATTAGATTAATCTTGTGTATCTTATCCAGTAGCTACTAATGAAATATTGCTAGGTATTGTCAAACTCCTAGAGAGTTGACTTTATAATTGCAATTAATCAGGCATGGAATAGAGGGATAGGGAAAGAGAAAGAGTGATTCCGTGATGCCATGTTGTATCAACGTGCATTTTACTTTTTCTTTCTTTTTCATCTTTACTTTTTATTTTTTTTTCTCCGCCCTAACCATCCATAGTAGAAGCTTGAAACTTAGCACACACACTCCCTTCAATAAGTCTAGAAAACATTCAGAAAAAAAAAAATCGGCTAAATGTCTGAAAGATTTGTGTTTAGAGTGAACTTTGACCCTAAAGCAGTGAGGTTCGTTGATATATATTGTTTCAGCATGAATTGTCGTGTATGTATATTCTTGTACCTATGGTACATCAACTATAGAGAGCAGTATGCAGTTATTTTGGAGATGGTTCATCATGCTGACTCCTATCATTATTATTTATCATTATTTTGGAAATTTCACATTTCTTCTTAAAAAGTTGAGCCAAAGATTTACCATCCTAGAGTGATTCTTCGCTCGATTTCTACTTCTTTTGATGATTTCATGTGGGATTCATTGTTCTAGGTAGATGTAGCGGTCTACTTTCTACAGCTTAGTATTTTCCCTGCATCAGGTGTTATTTTTTCATCTTTTTTCTATTGTACATGATTCTGTTATCTCTTATTCTTTGTATCTTTATTCTACCTTTTTCTCACTTCCATATCACAGGACAGGTAGTATCATTTTTTAATGTCATATCAGGACTCCAGTTCCTTTTGTGAACATCATGATGATTTAAGAGTGCCTTTGCTCCACAATTTTCTCATATGCACTCATGTCATGTTTAAAACTTCACTGATAAATTATATCATTATGTAATAAATAGTCTTAGATTAGGTTCAAAATAATTGGCTGCTCTGCTAGTTGAATGTAGAGTTCAATGTCCAAAATTATTTGAGGCATTAAAACCCCATTTTTTCTTTCTTCCTTCTCAACTTTTTTTTAACGATTATTCTATTGTCTTTCTTCTTAATCTAATTCCTCTTTCATTTAATCACCTTTCCCTTTGCCTCTTTTTGCTCTCCCACTACTACCTCTTTATCTGTTATCCGTCCCACTTTCTCCTCCCCCACTTTTGATTTTCAACCCCCTTTTTGCTCTCCTTCCCTCACCTCATCTTTCAAGCCATTCCATCACAACCTCTTTTTGCCCTCCTGTTTGAACCTCCTCTCTTTACTCTTGGCTCTCTCTACTCCATCTCTCTTTGCTCTTGCTCTCCTCCACCTCTCTTTCTTTGCTCTTGCTCTCCTCCACCTCTCTTTCTTTGCTCTTCCTCTCCTCCACCTCTCTTTCTTTGCTCTTCCTCTCCTCCACCTTTCTTTCTTTGCTCTTCCTCTCCTCAACCTCTCTTTCTTTGCTCTTCCTCTCCTCCACCTCTCTTTCTTTGCTCTTCCTCTCCTTCACCTCTCTTTCTTTGCTCTTGCTCTCCTCCACCTCTCTTTCTTTGCTCTTCCTCTCCTCCACCTCTCTTTCTTTGCTCTTCCTCTCCTCCACCTCTCTTTCTTTGCTCTTCCTCTCCTCCACCTCTCTTTCTTTGCTCTTCCTCTCCTCCACCTCTCTTTCTTTGTTCTTCCTCTCCTCCACCTCTCTTTCTTTGCTCTTCCTCTCCTCAACCTCTCTTTCTTTGCTCTTCCTCTCCTCCACCTCTCTTTCTTTGCTCTTCCTCTCCTCCACCTCTCTTTCTTTGCTCTTCCTCTCCTCCACCTCTCTTTCTTTGCTCTTCCTCTCCTCCACCTCTCTTTCTTTGCTCTTCCTCTCCTCCACCTCTCTTTCTTTGCTCTTCCTCTCCTCCACCTCTCTTTCTTTGTTCTTCCTCTCCTCCACCTCTCTTTCTTTGCTCTTCCTCTCCTCCACCTCTCTTTCTTTGCTCTTCCTCTCCTCCACCTCTCTTTCTTTGCTCTTCCTCTCCTCCACCTCTCTTTCTTTGCTCTTCCTCTCCTCCACCTCTCTTTCTTTGCTCTTCCTCTCCTCCACCTCTCTTTCTTTGCTCTCCCTCTCCTCCCTTCTCTCCTCCTCCTCCCTTCTTCCCCCTTCTTCCTCTCTCCTCTTGCAATCTTTTAAAAATCCTCTTATTATCTCTGTTATTTTTCAGTCTTTTTTTGGTTGCTGTCTTCTTGAACCTTCTAAACCTTCTAAACTATACAACATTCATATAAAATCCGTGTGTGTGTACACACATGTGTAAATATATATATATCTATATATGTGCATGTGTGTGTGTGTGTGTATATATATATATATATATATATATATATATATATATATATATATATGTGTGTGTATGCACACTGACACACATATTAATATATGTATTTGGTTTTATCAGATAGGAAGTGTACTGGATAACACTAAGGAATATTTATAAACTCAATTTATGTATATATATGTATGCATGTGTTTATATATATAACACATGTATATTACATAAATAAATGGCTATATCATGTGAGAAGTGCACTGGATGACTCTAAGGAATATTTATAAGTACAATTTATGTACCATTGAAGATGGTAGTTGCAAATATCAAGGTCATGACTGAATAAATATCTCTGAGGGACAGAAGCTTTTGTTAAGCTCAAATGCCAAAGATTTCACTACCTCTGTCCCATATTAGTTATTATATTTGCAAATGTATTTCATGCAGTAATCATTATGCAATAAATATCCTTTAATTGAATTTCTTGTTATACCTAAAGGTACCATTTAAAACTATTGGCTGCTCTGCTAATTCAACTTTCATACGTTTAATGTCCCAAATTATTGCACTTTTTGTGAGGACATTTAGTCAATTTCAACAAATTAATCTAATAATAAATATCGCTATATGAGAAAATTGTACACTCTTCATTCTCAGTAATGACACAAAAAGATTTTACAATAAAAAAGACATGTTACAAGTTTGGGTATTTTATCATAGGTTACTTAGTCGTCAAAAGTCTGTGAACATTATACTATTAAGGGTGCAGAAACCTCAAATGGATAATCATCATCATCAGCCTTTTAGCATCTGATATTGGACATACACCTCCAACAAGATTTACCAGACCTCTCTATCATGGACATGGTGGAGCCAATACTTTCTGAACTTGTATAGTTTGTTATGCCATTTTGTTTTTTTGCCTGGCTACAGTGTACAGTCTAGCCAGTGTCTGACATTCTTGCAACATGACCTTTTGCCATTTAAGTTTTCCAATGAATTTCTCTGACTCCTGTTCTTCTCTAATATACTGTGTTTTGTGATGACTCTTTATGATGTTGATTCACTCCTTTGCATGTTGTATGGTTCTCAATTTGAACGTCAATGTTTTATGGAATATATATCTATTTAAATCGGATTTGCGAAAAAATATGCATTATTTTCTCAAAGGAAAAAAAATGTATATGTGTATAAGTGTAATTGTAATCCATTTGTGTACTGTATTACCAGTAAATATAAGTGGTAATCTTTGTGTATTGTATCAAAATGTTTTGTGCCTATGGAGGTGAGACAAGGTACCTAACCAAGGACTGACCCACATATTGAGAAGCATGCAATGTTCACATGGATAGATCATAAGACAATGCATTATATCTGAGAGAACAGGAGTCCAAGACATCATAAAATCTATTAGAAAACTCAAATGGAATTGAACTGGTCATGTTGCAAGAATGGCAGACAATTGATGGACATCACAACTCACAACAAGAATCCCCAGGGATCACATGTGCAACGGAGGCAGCAGAATACAAGATGGAGACACCAACTAGACATATTCAGAATATACTGGCTCTGTGACGCCCACAATAGGGAGATGTAGTGAATCCTGGGGAAGAATCCAGCGACGGATAATAAAAGACTGATGATGATGATGAACTATTGTGACAAAGCTGAATCAAACTGCTCTCTCCTTCCTTGTGAGTTTCTCAGGGAAATCCTTGCTCTCCAGGATCTTCTTTAGCTGTCAAAGTAATACACCAGTTTTGACCTTTATCTTGGACAGTACTCCATAGCAGCATGTGCTAAAATGTACGAGGCTTATTAGGCGTATCTTTGTATGCCTATCTAGGATCAATACAAATTTTGGCCGTCTCATTTCAGCTGCATTAAAACAGTGTCTAGACTCTGTTAGATGCCTTGAAGTCTGATAAGTACAGTTGCGAGGTCATTAGAGACTTCAAAATGGTGGCATTCCTGATGAGTCCCCTGAGGCAGTTCTACTGTATTAGCTTTTGGGACAGCAGGAATACCTTGGCACTCTACCAAACGCAGGACTGCCCAGTGCTGCCTGAATCCTATATGTAGAAAGAGAACAACATCAAGTGGAAGACAATGGTAGATCCCAGGGTAATGTTGATGATGTCTGAGTCAAAATAGATAAATTAGAAAATATCAATGTTTTGATCCCAGAAGCAAAGTTTGAAGGGAATAATTGATATTTTCTATACATTTTGGACATGATCAATTAGAAAATAACACTCATCACCCAGGAACCAAAAAAAGTTGCTCAGTGTCATTGCCCCACTTTCTCAATGAAAAAAAAATTCATCAAAAGACTCACTTAATATGACTAAAATAATTAATACTAAATTGAAAAACAACTTATGAAACCCACAATACCGAAAAAGGTTAAAATTCTGAAAATATAAAACTATTCAATCATATATGATGGTTTAATCAATTTTCATAAAATTGATATCATTAAAAAGAAGAACCGAAAAAAATTATTGGTTTGTATTTTAGTTTTTACGTCTGGTAGGAATCCAAAACAAAACACTGATGAATTTTGAAAATAATTGAATGTTTTTTTTTCCCCACTATTTTTCTTAAAGAATAAAATCCAGAAGTCTTATTAAATTTAACTTTTAATTTTTTTTTTCTTTAGCTGTTTATAAAATAGAATCCAGAAGACAAATTTTGATCTTTAGTTATGGGATTTCAAGATTTGGGATTGGGGTGGGGGGCACTGCTTGTTTATGTGATTTCATTTATTTATATGTTTTTAGTTAGGTATCAAGTGAATAGAAATATGTGTTAGAAACTTGTTTTGTACATATATTTTGTGAATTTGTGCCCTGGCGTTAAGTCATTGAAATATAGTATACTGTATATTTTGTAATATATAGTAGTCTGTCCAGTTTTGTTAACTTGATTATTCCCAATTTTATTTTCATTAAAGAAGGGAAGCTACTCTCTCAGACTTCTGAGAAAAATTCAAAATATTTTGTTCAAATTTCTCCTTGTTTATACCAGCAAGAAAAAAGTTTGAATACTTGTTTAGAAAGAAAAAAAATTTTCCAATGTAGAATCAGGCTGTTCTAAATTGGTCTTTCTGTTCTGTGTTTTTTTAAAAATTTACCTGCAAAAAATCAATAATTAGAATTGATAGTTTATTGACAAGGGATGAATTGACAAGTTTGAAAAAATGGTAGTAATTAAACATTAATCTAAAATTGAATTTAAATTTCAATTGAAGAAAGTATAACAGAAGTAAATACTTGAAAAAATTGAATTGTTTTTCAAATGACTCTTTCAGTTAGTAAGAAATTAAAAAAACAAAATTCTTGAGTCTTTGAGTTGAACTATCTGGCCTTCCATACTTACAAAAAATGCTTCTATTGAAAGGAAAGAACAAACCCTCTTCCATTAAAAAATACTTTCAGCGTATTATTCTCTTTTCACTGATAATATCTTTTATCATATCATTGCATCATAATTAACAAAATCTCAGAGTTGGGATAATTGAAAGAATAAAACAATTTTGAAAAATAATCAAATTATTCTAAAAATTTCAAAAAACTTTTTAAAAGATCTTTCCGGAATGGATACTTGTTTTAAATAAATTTTGTCCTTCATTTGATAAGTACTGAAATTTTTAACAAATTCTTCAAGTTGATCTTTTGGATTTGTTTTTGTACATAAAAAAGAAAAGAAATGTAATCCTTACCCACTCAAATATTTTGGTTTGGTTAAAATTGTTGGCTTTTCTGGATCCCAACTCCGACGTTATAAAGAGGGAGACCTGTATAATACATTGAAAATCAGGAAGAAGGGAAATGTATTGAAAATTAGGAGGAAAGGTATTGTCATCAGTTAGGAATTAATGCAAGCGTTACTGATTGAACACTACCTTTATATGTATAATAGTTATACAAATATAGAAATGAAATTATTTTACTATCTAAATTCTACTGACACCCCCAACATTCTATATATGTATGATATATATATATATATATTCTCTTCGTCTCTTGTTTTAGATACAAAGTTCGCTCAGTTCTTCAGAGTTGCAGGCATCAATTATAGAGTATGACTCCAAGGACAGTGTACAGAGATCTATGGATAGATTGCAGACTGCGGTAAGATTTATTTCTCTTTTTATTTCTCTTGCTTCCTGTGTTGTGTTTTTTTTTTCAATTTATTTTTTATCTATTGAATAAAATGGCTGCCGCACTACTCCAACGAGATCTATGTGTTTCTTGCAGTTGTCACAACTTCTCTGTGATGTTTGTCCACTTTTCACCCACGCTTAATCACAGTAATAATCCTCTCAAATATTTTTTGTAATAAATTTGGTAATCTTAAATTTCTGAATTAATAATAAAACAGAATATCATGAAAAGTCTCTGAAATGCTGTACACCTGGGTTAATGTGCCATTTGTACAGGCCTGTGCAAAGCTGATAATAGGCACAAGCCAGGTGGAAAATGTTAACACAATTTCAAACTTCACATCAATTATTTTTGTTATCAATGTTAAACACATGATTTATATGTGGACATAAACATATTCATGTAGTTTACATGATGTACTTACAAGTAATAGAACCAAATAAAAGATCTAGAATTATTTATAAAGAATGTAATGACAATCAGTTTTATTCAGAATGTATATAAGATGATAAAGAATAATACTGGGAAAAAACACAGAAAATACAATGGTATTTGCCTTTATTAAGAGGATTAAACCCCCTAAATATCATAGTCCTTGCAAACTTGGCTTCCATCTCTGTTCTGGTCTACATGTGAGTGAGATGAAACACATACACATTGTGATATATATCATTACCTAGTGATATTTCACTTGCTCGTGAAAGAAGCTACCAAATGAGATACACAGCACTTATCCATTTCATCTTGTTGAGGCTCAATGATAAATACTGTTTTTCACTTAGTGCTGTATTTTTCATGAACTTTTTTTACAGTGATAACCAAGATATGTTGAGTGAAATATTTTCTATAGGATGCACAGGTAACCAATTTCTTGTTTCTGCAGTATTATATATAGCCATATATGACTGAATGTGTGGGTCATCTAGAATTTGCTCATTTCTCAAGACTATTGCCTCAGGCATGAGAGTATATTCCTGACTCCTACCTGTCTTGGTGTAGGGGCGAAGGGTTGCCTAGGAGCGGATGCCTGGAAGGAGAGGTACCCAGGCATCAAACTTCACTTGATTATTATTGGCTTATAATGCCTATCATGGAGCTGAAACATGGAACCTAACCAAGAGACAGACCCGCAAACTGAGAAACATGCAATGCTCGCATAAGAGAATCATGCTCAACCTCACATGGAGAGATCACAAGACAGCACAGTATATCAGAAGGAAAACGGGGTTCCGAGACATCATAGAGTCTATTAGAAAACTTAAATGGCAACGGGCAGGTCATGTTGCAAGACTGAAAGACAACCGATGGACATCACAACTCACAATATGGATCCCTAGAGACCACATGTGAAACCAAGGCCAACAAAATATAAGATGGAGAGATGAAGTAGACAAATTTAGAACAAACTGGCTCAGCGATGCCCATGATAGAGAAATATAGTGGATCCTGGGGAAGGTCTATGTCCAACGACGGACGTTAAAACACTGATGATGATGAATGCCTATCTTGTTACTCATGTTTGTAGAATTGCTAACTAATATTAGAGAATGGCTGCCTTTTGTTACAAGGTCAGGCATCTTGTTATTTTTATTTAAGATTGAATGATTTTTCCTTACTTTGGTAATCACTAACTGTTACTTTGACAACCCAAGAACTAAAATAATTGAAGGAAAACACAAGTCAATTGTTTGTCGATTGCAAATGATAATGGATTATCATTTGGAGTTATGCCGAGATAATTGCAGTTAATTTGTTTCAATATTTTTCCTGCTGATCAAAACCTTATGATTTATTATGTTTTTTTCCCAGCTTTTACTTAGTTACATTGATTTGTCTAGCAATACCATAACCACACTATATCCAAACTGCACTAATCAAGATATTGGATCTGAATACTGTAACATATATCTCCAAGTTGGTTGAAGCAGTCTGCTACAACAAATTGCTCCTTTCATGATAATAAAAAAAGTTCAAGCTAATCTGATTTATAAATTTCTAAGGTAATATCTTTTCATTATTCCCCACACTGTTGTTTGAAGTTCTGAGATCAAGTTTTTTCATCATTTCACACATTATTGGGACTGATATCTCTATAACTGTTGTCTGAAGTTCTGATATCAAGTTTTTTCATCATTTCACACATTATTGGGACTGATATCTCTATAACTGTTGTCTGAATTTCTGAGATCAAGTCTTTTCATCATTCCCTTCACTATTGAGAATAATATCTCCAGAACTTTTCTCTGAAGTTTTCACTGAGAATCCTTGAGTGATGAGGCCATTTTTTATGGCACAGTTCAAGTGAGCTAGTTTCTTTTCATTATCCTTGTATTATTATCATTATTATTATTATTTTCTTGTTTCAGTGGCAGTGTTGTGGTTTTGATTCATACCAAGATTATGAAATGAACAATGTATTCAAGTGTAATGCCAATGGGGAGAGAGCCTGCGGTGTACCTCCATCTTGCTGTGTTACAATTGAGGTAGGTAACACTATGATCTAGCTTTATACATTTGGTTTCATCAAGTTGCTGACCATGGAGGCATGGCCGAACGAGGTCTAACTGGCAACATCCTTTTTTTAAAGCAAACTGTAAGAGCAGTAGAGAAGAGGCAGCACTAAAAGTTGGGAACTTCCTTCCAACTGCCAGACCTTCTGCGGCTGATCTAGGAAGATCTGCCTCTTAAAGTAACAGAATATAAAGAAACCATTCAAACTCAAAAGAAACATGAGTACATATTTTCACCAGTCATATTACAGCCTCTAGTATACATATGTGTCTATGCATATATTCATATATTCATATATATATATATATATATATATATATATATATATATATTTATATATTTGATAGCTAGTTTGTTGACAATTCAAGATAAAAACTGGTTTTAACAATTAATTCATTTTTTTTCAGGGTCATTTCCCCAAACTGTCCTGTGGCTATAATGTTCGACGTAACATGGTAAGTGATGAATACATATTCACCCTTTTTAATCTTCTCAGACGTCTTGAACACAACTTAGTACGATGGAGAAGTACATTTTGAATGAGGATATCCAGTGTTTAGGATGTCTTTAAATTTTTCAGTTCCAAAAAATATAAAGATATTCTTTCTGTTGGCGGTTAGACAAATGACAAGACTTGATAATTTCCATGATTTCAAGACGGGACATTATCATTTCCATAGTTGTTCAGACCACTGACCCCCTCCTTTTTGTTCTTACCACACTATTTGGACTGATCCATTCTACAGTTTTCTCCAGCTGTACATGTCATTTGAAGTAAGCATTTTAGTTTTGAAATTTCCCCACTTATGAATTCCCTGCACGGAAATGGTTAAAGGTTTCTTTCTTATTTGTCAAAGTCTATGGAAATTTTTCTTTTATAGTTTTTTCTTAAATGTGAAAATCATATTATATGAAGAAGAAATGTACTG